>CM022876.1:8100567-8113821 GCA_012654025.1 Pachypsylla venusta | reverse complement strand
TACCAAATTTGAAGTCTCTGGCTCTTACCATTCTCTTTTTAGACAGGATTAATGAAAACCGCTTTAAAGCGGTAAAAACCGCCAGCGGTATATTTGATTGAACCCAAAAGTTTTGGAGCTAGCTGAGACCCCAAATATGACATACATACAGAAATCTCCAGCTCTTACCATTCTCCTTTTAGACAGCGATACTGAAAACCGCTAAAAAGCGGCAAAAATCGCCAAAAGTGTTTTCGATTGCACCCAAAAATTTCAGGGCAAAATTAGAGGCCGGGTGGGACCTATATACCAAATTTCATCCAAATCGGTCAACGCTCAGTGGCAAAATTGCCCATCACGGCGTACCGCGGACAAACGGATTTTTTTATTCGATTTTTGGATTCTACGTACCTTGAAACGTGTAATATCAAATTTTGAGGGATATTTTTTTTGTTTCCGTGACGATTCCAAAGGTTCATTATTGAAAATAATAAACCAAAAAATGACTTATTTTTTTTACTTCAGTGTCAGTTATTTCTTATCCATTAAGAATTGAAAAAGCAAGAACAAATAATAATGATCGGCATAGATTTCAGAGTTAAAGTAATTTATCAAGTATCAAAGTAAATAATGACCATTGAGTGTCAATAAATCTATCAAAACCTAGATTGGGAAAATAAATTGATTTTTAATTGATTCCAGATTTATTTGATCTAGAATCTGATGATTCAATCTGTACAGATCGGACTAACATTTTATAGATCTATTAGTAGACGAATAATAAGTCCGACACTTTCCAATTGAGCCAAAACAGTGTCTCTTTACCAGACAGGTACATTGTTTTGGGCCAAGCTTAAAAATCTGTTCTCAGGGAAGACAGCCTAGGAAAGAACCCTATGTTTACACATAAACACCCCCCTTTGAATTTCTAATNATTTTTTTGAAATTGTACTGTAGCCCCCCAGGCCAAATATTCACGGGCCGCTACTGCTTAGGACAGAAGCAATTTGGGGCGGGGGAGGAGTAGAGGAAAGCATGGAGTTGCGGCCATCCTGTACATTGTAGCCTATATGGGCCTTATATTTTTCCCTAAAGGGTTTATAGGCATGATGACCGTTCTGGATTGTTAGAATTTTTCAAATTTTATTTTGCTGATTCCGGTTTCGAACTCGTAACTCTGAAATGTCCGGTCATCATTTTGCAAACTATGTAGTAAATCAAGAACTAATAGGCCACTAAAAACTTTCTCGTTTTTTTTTTTTTTTTTTTTTTTTTTTTTTTTTTTTTTTTTTTTTTTNTTTTTAATTTAATTTGGCTTAATGTATCTTTAACATCTATTGGTCATTAGGGACGGGGTGTCACCTGCCATTCGCTGGAAACTTGCAAACCAGCTACCCACATTGACCTCACCCAGCCTGGGTTGGGCCGGAAAAAAGAGCCGTGGTGTTCCCAAGCGGCCATCCATCCAAGTACTGACCACGCCCGACGTTGCTTAACTTCAGTGATCTGACGGGAACTGGTGTATTCAACGTGGTATGATCGTTGGCTGCTTAAAAATCTGTTTTCAGGGAAGACAAGTACAGCCTAGGAAAGAACCCTATGTTTACAGCCAGTGGTTCTCAACCTTTTTACCACCACGGCACACTCCACATGATGGTAATAATTTCGCGGCACACTTCGTTAACAAAACATTCCCCTCCCCAAAGAAACAAAAGAAAAATATTATATAGCTTTAATGTTGGAGTACTGCTTTGTGCCTGATGTGTCTTACATAGCTCAGATATACGAGTTGCAATATTAGAGAGAGAGATACATCCTCATATTATCTTCAAGAGTAGAAGAAACTATTCTCTGACGCTTTTTGGATTTTATGTTGGTCAGAGCAGAAAACTCACAAAACCATGAAGTTGAAATCTGAAGAACCACTCGATGTGCCTCTTTTGAGAGCAGTGAGTATTGCCGTTGAAGCGGTACCCAGAAAGATTTTAGAGACATGTCTCCATATTTTAATTTGAGAGTTCTCGCGGCACATCTAAAAATAGCTCGCGACACACCGGTTGAAAATCACCGGTTTACACAAAAATACCCCCTTCGAATTTTGAATTTTATGTTACAAGATACGTAGAATATTTTCGTCTTCCATCCGTAGATTTCTAGCTGTTTCATCTGCAGTGAATCAACTAGCTGTTGCATCCGTGCTCCGCTACGATTCTTAGGACAGAAGCAATTTGGGGGGCGGGGAGTAGAGGAAAGGTTTCGAACTCGTAACTCTGGAATGTCCGCTCTTGATTTTGCAAACTATGTCACTAATAAATTAAGGACTAATAGGCCATCAAAAACTTTCTCGTTTAGATCTGTTGTCGTAACAAAGTTATCACATAATGACTACCCAAATTTGGTCAATTAATTACAAATTGGCCGAAACTCGAAAACGGCTTGAGGTATTAGAGTTCTGGTAATTTTCCTGGGGTAGTGCTACTAAAGAATGAACGTCATGAAATCCTTGCATTTATGTGGTTCTTGCGTTAATCGAAAATTTACACAGGATTTATCATCATAGGTTAACAGCCATGCGTCTGGTTTGCAACAACTCACCATGAGCTGCTGATATTAGACAATCCTTACGGATAATGCAGCAGCTTCTCCTTGCTTTCTGCATGGGCAATGGAAAAGATATCGTTTTCCACTGCCCTTTTATGCCTTTTACATATATACAGATTCTAATAAAAAGACATTACTTTTTCATTTAAACATAATTTTATTGATAATAATTCTGACTCCCAAAGAGTTATTTTTGTTCTGACTCTTCAAGACTGACTCTCTAATGACTTTATAATTTTATTGATAATAAATCTGACTCTCAAACAGTTTTTTTTGTTCGAACTCTTCGACACTGACTCTCTAATGACTTTATAATTTTATTGATAATAATTCTGACTCTCAAAGTGTTATTTTTGTTCTGACTCTTCGACACTGACTCTCTAATGACTTTATAATTTTATTGATAATAATTCTGACTCTCAAAGAGTTATTTTTGTTCTGACTCTTCGACACTGACTCTCTAATGACTTTATAATTTTATTGATAATAATTCTGACTCTCAAAGAATTATTTTTGTTCTGACTTTTCGACACTGACTCTCTGATGACTTTATAATTTTATGGATAGGTAATAATTCTGACTCTCAAAGAGTTATTTTTGTTCTGACTCTTCGACACTGACTCTCTAATGACTTCAGTGTGATCTATTAGAAAATAGAATAATTTGTTGATCCTTAGGATGAGAATATTTACTCTTCGACACTGACTCTCTAATGACTTCAGTGTGATCTATTAGAAAATAGAATAATTTGTTGATCCTTAGGATGAGAATATTTACTCTTCGACACTAACTCTCTAATGACTTCAGTGTGATCTATTAGAAAATAGAATAATTTGTTGATTCTTAGGATGAGAATATTTACTCTTCGACACTGACTCTCTAATGACTTCAGTGTGATCTATTAGAAAATAGAATAATTTGTTGATCCTTAGGATGAGAATATTTACTCTTCGACACTGACTCTCTAATGACTTCAGTGTGATCTATTAGAAAATAGAATAATTTGTTGATCCTTAGGATGAGAATATTTACTCTTCGACACTGACTCTCTAATGACTTCAGTGTGATCTATTAGAAAATAGAATAATTTGTTGATCCTTAGGATGAGAATATTTACTCTTCGACACTGACTCTCTAATGACTTCAGTGTGATCTATTAGAAAATAGAATAATTTGTTGATCCTTAGGATGAGAATATTTACTCTTCGACACTGACTCTCTAATGACTTCAGTGTGATCTATTAGAAAATAGAATAATTTGTTGATCCTTAGGATGAGAATATTTACTCTTCGACACTGACTCTCTAATGACTTCAGTGTGATCTATTAGAAAATAGAATAATTTGTTGATCCTTAGGATGAGAATATTTACTCTTCGACACTGACTCTCTAATGACTTCAGTGTGATCTATTAGAAAATAGAATAATTTGTTGATCCTTAGGATGAGAATATTTACTCTTCGACACTGACTCTCTAATGACTTCAGTGTGATCTATTAGAAAATAGAATAATTTGTTGATCCTTAGGATGAGAATATTTACTCTTCGACACTGACTCTCTAATGACTTCAGTGTGATCTATTAGAAAATAGAATAATTTGTTGATCCTTAGGATGAGAATATTTACTCTTCGACACTGACTCTCTAATGACTTCAGTGTGATCTATTAGAAAATAGAATAATTTGTTGATCCTTAGGATGAGAATATTTACTCTTCGACACTGACTCTCTAATGACTTCAGTGTGATCTATTAGAAAATAGAATAATTTGTTGATCCTTAGGATGAGAATATTTACTCTTCGACACTGACTCTCTAATGACTTCAGTGTGATCTATTAGAAAATAGAATAATTTGTTGATCCTTAGGATGAGAATATTTACTCTTCGACACTGACTCTCTAATGACTTCAGTGTGATCTATTAGAAAATAGAATAATTTGTTGATCCTTAGGATGAGAATATTTACTCTTCGACACTGACTCTCTAATGACTTCAGTGTGATCTATTAGAAAATAGAATAATTTGTTGATCCTTAGGATGAGAATATTTACTCTTCGACACTGACTCTCTAATGACTTCAGTGTGATCTATTAGAAAATAGAATAATTTGTTGATCCTTAGGATGAGAATATTTACTCTTCGACACTGACTCTCTAATGACTTCAGTGTGATCTATTAGAAAATAGAATAATTTGTTGATCCTTAGGATGAGAATATTTACTCTTCGACACTGACTCTCTAATGACTTCAGTGTGATCTATTAGAAAATAGAATAATTTGTTGATCCTTAGGATGAGAATATTTACTCTTCGACACTGACTCTCTAATGACTTCAGTGTGATCTATTAGAAAATAGAATAATTTGTTGATCCTTAGGATGAGAATATTTACTCTTCGACACTGACTCTCTAATGACTTCAGTGTGATCTATTAGAAAATAGAATAATTTGTTGATCCTTAGGATGAGAATATTTACTCTTCGACACTGACTCTCTAATGACTTCAGTGTGATCTATTAGAAAATAGAATAATTTGTTGATCCTTAGGATGAGAATATTTACTCTTCGACACTGACTCTCTAATGACTTCAGTGTGATCTATTAGAAAATAGAATAATTTGTTGATCCTTAGGATGAGAATATTTACTCTTCGACACTGACTCTCTAATGACTTCAGTGTGATCTATTAGAAAATAGAATAATTTGTTGATCCTTAGGATGAGAATATTTACTCTTCGACACTGACTCTCTAATGACTTCAGTGTGATCTATTAGAAAATAGAATAATTTGTTGATCCTTAGGATGAGAATATTTACTCTTCGACACTGACTCTCTAATGACTTCAGTGTGATCTATTAGAAAATAGAATAATTTGTTGATCCTTAGGATGAGAATATTTACTCTTCGACACTGACTCTCTAATGACTTCAGTGTGATCTATTAGAAAATAGAATAATTTGTTGATCCTTAGGATGAGAATATTTACTCTTCGACACTGACTCTCTAATGACTTCAGTGTGATCTATTAGAAAATAGAATAATTTGTTGATCCTTAGGATGAGAATATTTACTCTTCGACACTGACTCTCTAATGACTTCAGTGTGATCTATTAGAAAATAGAATAATTTGTTGATCCTTAGGATGAGAATATTTACTCTTCGACACTGACTCTCTAATGACTTCAGTGTGATCTATTAGAAAATAGAATAATTTGTTGATCCTTAGGATGAGAATATTTACTCTTCGACACTGACTCTCTAATGACTTCAGTGTGATCTATTAGAAAATAGAATAATTTGTTGATCCTTAGGATGAGAATATTTACTCTTCGACACTGACTCTCTAATGACTTCAGTGTGATCTATTAGAAAATAGAATAATTTGTTGATCCTTAGGATGAGAATATTTACTCTTCGACACTGACTCTCTAATGACTTCAGTGTGATCTATTAGAAAATAGAATAATTTGTTGATCCTTAGGATGAGAATATTTACTCTTCGACACTGACTCTCTAATGACTTCAGTGTGATCTATTAGAAAATAGAATAATTTGTTGATCCTTAGGATGAGAATATTTACTCTTCGACACTGACTCTCTAATGACTTCAGTGTGATCTATTAGAAAATAGAATAATTTGTTGATCCTTAGGATGAGAATATTTACTCTTCGACACTGACTCTCTAATGACTTCAGTGTGATCTATTAGAAAATAGAATAATTTGTTGATCCTTAGGATGAGAATATTTACTCTTCGACACTGACTCTCTAATGACTTCAGTGTGATCTATTAGAAAATAGAATAATTTGTTGATCCTTAGGATGAGAATATTTACTCTTCGACACTGACTCTCTAATGACTTCAGTGTGATCTATTAGAAAATAGAATAATTTGTTGATCCTTAGGATGAGAATATTTACTCTTCGACACTGACTCTCTAATGACTTCAGTGTGATCTATTAGAAAATAGAATAATTTGTTGATCCTTAGGATGAGAATATTTACTCTTCGACACTGACTCTCTAATGACTTCAGTGTGATCTATTAGAAAATAGAATAATTTGTTGATCCTTAGGATGAGAATATTTACTCTTCGACACTGACTCTCTAATGACTTCAGTGTGATCTATTAGAAAATAGAATAATTTGTTGATCCTTAGGATGAGAATATTTACTCTTCGACACTGACTCTCTAATGACTTCAGTGTGATCTATTAGAAAATAGAATAATTTGTTGATCCTTAGGATGAGAATATTTACTCTTCGACACTGACTCTCTAATGACTTCAGTGTGATCTATTAGAAAATAGAATAATTTGTTG
This sequence comes from Pachypsylla venusta, assembly GCA_012654025.1. Classification (NCBI taxonomy): domain Eukaryota; kingdom Metazoa; phylum Arthropoda; class Insecta; order Hemiptera; family Aphalaridae; genus Pachypsylla; species Pachypsylla venusta. The sequence continues at coordinate 8,106,917 of CM022876.1, read as the reverse complement.
ATCCTTAGGATGAGAATATTTACTCTTCGACACTGACTCTCTAATGACTTCAGTGTGATCTATTAGAAAATAGAATAATTTGTTGATCCTTAGGATGAGAATATTTACTCTTCGACACTGACTCTCTAATGACTTCAGTGTGATCTATTAGAAAATAGAATAATTTGTTGATCCTTAGGATGAGAATATTTACTCTTCGACACTGACTCTCTAATGACTTCAGTGTGATCTATTAGAAAATAGAATAATTTGTTGATCCTTAGGATGAGAATATTTACTCTTCGACACTGACTCTCTAATGACTTCAGTGTGATCTATTAGAAAATAGAATAATTTGTTGATCCTTAGGATGAGAATATTTACTCTTCGACACTGACTCTCTAATGACTTCAGTGTGATCTATTAGAAAATAGAATAATTTGTTGATCCTTAGGATGAGAATATTTACTCTTCGACACTGACTCTCTAATGACTTCAGTGTGATCTATTAGAAAATAGAATAATTTGTTGATCCTTAGGATGAGAATATTTACTCTTCGACACTGACTCTCTAATGACTTCAGTGTGATCTATTAGAAAATAGAATAATTTGTTGATCCTTAGGATGAGAATATTTACTCTTCGACACTGACTCTCTAATGACTTCAGTGTGATCTATTAGAAAATAGAATAATTTGTTGATCCTTAGGATGAGAATATTTACTCTTCGACACTGACTCTCTAATGACTTCAGTGTGATCTATTAGAAAATAGAATAATTTGTTGATCCTTAGGATGAGAATATTTACTCTTCGACACTGACTCTCTAATGACTTCAGTGTGATCTATTAGAAAATAGAATAATTTGTTGATCCTTAGGATGAGAATATTTACTCTTCGACACTGACTCTCTAATGACTTCAGTGTGATCTATTAGAAAATAGAATAATTTGTTGATCCTTAGGATGAGAATATTTACTCTTCGACACTGACTCTCTAATGACTTCAGTGTGATCTATTAGAAAATAGAATAATTTGTTGATCCTTAGGATGAGAATATTTACTCTTCGACACTGACTCTCTAATGACTTCAGTGTGATCTATTAGAAAATAGAATAATTTGTTGATCCTTAGGATGAGAATATTTACTCTTCGACACTGACTCTCTAATGACTTCAGTGTGATCTATTAGAAAATAGAATAATTTGTTGATCCTTAGGATGAGAATATTTACTCTTCGACACTGACTCTCTAATGACTTCAGTGTGATCTATTAGAAAATAGAATAATTTGTTGATCCTTAGGATGAGAATATTTACTCTTCGACACTGACTCTCTAATGACTTCAGTGTGATCTATTAGAAAATAGAATAATTTGTTGATCCTTAGGATGAGAATATTTNTGATATTGTTGTTGTTGCTGCTGCTGTTGTTATTGTTTTTGTTGCTATATTGTTGTTGCTGTTGTTGTTTTTGTTGTTGTTGATATTGTTGTTGTTGCTGCTGCTGTTGTTATTGTTTTTGTTGCTATATTGTTGTTGCTGTTGTTGATATTGTTGTTGTTGCTGCTGCTGTTGTTATTGTTTTTGTTGCTATATTGTTGTTGATGTTGTTGTTTTTATTGCTGCTGTTGTTTTTTTTTTTTAATATATCATGAAGTAGGTCACTTGCAAAGTAGAGTAAAAAAGATAGACATTTCGGGGGGGTCTGGACCCCCCGGCCCCCCTGAGTACGGCCTTGGTTGTACTCGATTATTTTAAGGATCTTTCATGATCCCGCCGCCTAAGACTGAATGTTAGGGGGTGTGCCTGCACTCATAAAATGGAATATAGATCGTAATTTAGGTACCTAAGCCAATAAAAAAAAGATGGATAATAATACTCAATGTATTTAAAAAATAATTAAATATCAATTAAAACATAAACTATAAAATATACTGGGTGGTTCAATCATCATCATTGTAATATTAAAAAAATAAGGGTGGTTCACAATCGCCATCATTCATTCTATTTCTAAAAGCACAAATCATCTCTTGAATGGATACAAACAGAAAAGTTTAGTCCACACGATGTTTTTTTTAACGTGACGGGCGTTTTTTTTTAACGTGACGGACTTTTTTTCTCTACGTGACGGACGTTCTTTATAAAGTGACGGACGTTCTTTTCAACGTGACGAACGTTTTTTTCAACGTGACGAACGATTTTTTCAACGTGATGGATGTTCTTTTTAACATGACGGACGTTCTTTTCAACGTGACGAACGTTTTTATCAACGTGAGGAACGTTCTTTTTAACGTGACGGGGGTTTTACACTCCATTCGCTTGAAACCTACAAATCACCTCAATACATTGACCTCACCTATAGAAAAAAATAGGCTGCATCACGAGGGCGCGAACCTACGCGGACACCCACTTGGTAAAACCTTACTGGACGTTACTTTACTTCAATCTAATAGGAATTTGCTTATTCAACGTGCCATAGAACAGGTTTTCATTTTATGTTATGACTAATCAGATTCTATTTGCGGATCCAATGCACTGCAATGGAAGAGAACATTTAAGAGGGAATTTTATAGATATTGGTCAGTCGGGACGGGGATTTTAACCTCCAATTCGCTGGAAGCTTACAAACTGGATTGGACCGGGAATAGTCAGAATCAAGTGGGCGCATACCTGCGTGTTCTCTCACTTAGTAAAACCTCGCTGGACGTTTCTTAACTTCCGTGATTTAACGAAAACCCGTATATTCAACGTACCATACTCGCTGGATCATTCTTTTTAAATGTTCAGAAATATTTGATTTTATCTACAGGGTGCGGTAATTAGTTTTCCCACTTTTCAAAAAAATCGTGGGAGGGGGAGTAATAGTGGGAGGAGCGAGGGGTTTATAATATTCAACACGATATGACATCTAGTTTTTAGTTATCGCAATGACTTGGTCGAGCGTGCATCGTGCGTTCGTTGTCAAGTTATTTTTTAAAAAAGTGAACCATTATAGCCACTCAGAGGGCGTTCCGCACAAGGTATGGTTTGCACTCCACGGATCGAGTTCCTGATCGAAGAACAATTTTGAATTGAGTTCACAACTTTAGGACCACATCATCAGCTTTAGGCTGTATGGGGCTACCCATGCAGCCAATCGTTCTCGTGAGATTCCGCAGGACATGTTCCCCGGTCGCCGGATTTGAGTCCTGTGACTTCTTTCCGTGGGATTACCTCAAGGCTGAGATCTTCAAACATCGCCCTGGGACCCTTGAAGAGTTAAAGGAGGCAATTCCGGAAGAAATCATCCGAATTGATGCGGATATGCTGACGAGAGTCATGGAAAACTTCCGTTAAAGACTCCAAAAGTGCATCACTTGCCAATCGCCAAGATCGTCATTTGGACGACATTATTTACAAAACGTAAATAATGATGGAAAAAACTAGAATACACAAGCTTACAGAATGCAAATTAATTTTTCAAATATCTCATGTCGTTTTTATTTATCAGCTCTTTCAAATGTGGAAATACTAATTGCCGCACCCTGTATAAAAATATTGACTGTGCTATCTAAATATAGCACGGTCATTTTTTTTTTTTTTTTTTTTTTTTTTTTTTTTTTTTTTTTTTTTTTTGGCGTTTGCAAAACGACCGTATTGTTCGATTTCCTTTTTCTTCTCACATAATAAACACGACCACGTTTTTAGAAAAATATTTTTGTGTCTGTAAAAAATAGGGCAACGCTCTTTTTTTTTCTTTTTTTTTGTAAATTTGTTTTCTCTCTTTGAAAAGGCGACCAATCTCTCGTCATGTTTTGCTATCTTTTGTTCTATTGTTGTCTGACAAAGTAATAAAGATCTGGCCGGCCACCAGAGAGAAATATAGGGGGAACTTTATTTTCCCATTTCAATGAAACTTTTATGTGTATCGTAAGTTTCATATAGGGTCTGAAATGAATTGAATGAGTCGTAAGTTTCATATAGGGTCTGAAATGAATTGAATGAGTCGTAAGTTTCATATCGGGTCCGAAATGAATTGAATGAGTCGTAAGTTTCATATAGGGTCTGAAATGAATTGAATGAGTCGTAAGTTTCATATAGGGTCTGAAATGAATTTCTTGATATTCCGAAAGGTAAACAAAATTAGGTACCTCCATTTTTTTTTAAAAAAAACTGTGCCAAAATGACACATGGGTATTATTTTACTGGCTAAAAAGATACCCCCTACCCAAAATAAATCTGGGTCGTAATTAGACCCTAAAATTGACATACATGCCAAATTTCAAGTCTCTGGCTCTTACCATTCTCTTTTTACAGAGGATTAATGAGAACCGCTAAAAAAGCGGTAAAAACCGCCAGCGGTATTGCAGATTCTGAGCTTACTGAGACCCCAAATAGGACATACATACAAAATTTCAAGTCTCTAGCTCTTACCATTCTCTTTTTAGACAGCAATACTGAAAACCGCTAAAAAGCGGCAAAACCCCCAAGGTGTATTCGACTGCACCCAAAACTTTCGGGGCACAATTAAAGGGAGGTATTTTTATGTGACAATTCCACAGATTCATTATTGAAAATAATAAACCAAAATATATTTATGGTATAACAGCCCTATCAAATATTTCATATGCACAATACCTAATTAAACATCTGCTGAGCCAACGATCATACCGCTTTGACTACACCAGTTCCCGTCAGATCACAGAAGTTAAGCAACGTCGGGCGTGGTCAGTACTTGGATGGATGACCGTCTGGGAACACCACGTATCGTTGGCTCTTTTTTTCGGCCCAACCCAGGCTGGGTGAGGTCAATGTGGGTAGCTGGTTTGCAAGTTTCCAGCGAATGGTAGGTGAAACCCCCGTCTCTAATGACCAATAGATGTTAAAGAGACGTTAAGCCAAATTAAAAAAAAAAAATAATAAAAAAAAAAATACTTCTGCTGCAAATATTTCACCTAGGTATAATACCTAATTAAACTTCACTCTTAAGTACGTTCGGAGATGTTGGATAGGTGTCCATGGCCACATCCACGTCAGTACCTCATTCATTCATTAGTGGCATCATCGTGTCCGATGGTAGCCAGAAATATGAGACAGGAGCTCTAGATAAGTTGTAGTCTACTGATTCTAAAGTTTGAATTGTCATTATACATCTGTGCTTAGAGGCTGAAAATTGACTTGGGCCCCCAGAACCATGAGAAGCACTGTAATATAACTTTGTCAATAACACAAGAAAATGAGATTACAGATTTATTTTACACCATTCGGCCCGGGAGGATGTCACCCTCAAGTAACTTCTTACACTCTCAAGTTCTCAAGTATGCTTTACTTTTCCTCATGGAAAGTTAGGAGGGTAAAATAAATCCTTGGGTATAAAAAGTGTAAAAAATGAAAAAAACCAATGGTACCACGAGATTCAGCATAAAAAAACTTGACTGATTTGATGTATTACACTTTTGGACTTTATTACTTTTATTCCGAAGAAAAATCGGGTTTGATCAGAGATCCGTTTGATCAAAGTATCGAGTGAGGAGTCGATTGTGTGTAGAAGTTGACGTAGAATTTGAATATGAAATAAAAAATAGGGATTTTCATTTAAAAATCGAAAGTTGGTGTCTGTTTACCCACTTTTGAGACACTCTGTTGAAATTTTAATTACGCCAAAAATAGATTAATTTGTATTAGAACTACATATAAAATTTCAAGTCTTTATCTTTAGCCGTTAAAAATAAAATAATCCGGACTTTTCGAACACTCTGCATGCTTTAAACGTAAAATAAATATCAAAATTTGTGTATTGAAACGTAAAATAAACGTTTTTTTTTTCTTCTGATTGTCGAATTCCAAAGATAAACAAACCAGAGCTCGTTTTCAAGTACTGCAAGTCTAGAATGACTATAAACGAAAATGCTCGTATTAAATATTGAAAACAAAATCTACACATACCACAGTCTATGATTCATAAAAATGTGAATCTCAAAAATGAATCCTACAATAGCATACTCGTACTCGCCCATCTCTTGTCATGAATCATGTTGATATGTTGAAATTAATATCATCATTACCATCAGTGGTGTAGGCTGAATATTATTTTGTTTGGGTTCTTAGAAATTGAAATAACACGCCCGGGGATATTTAGATTCCAGAGAGATCGAACAGGACGCCTGAAGTTTAATGAATTTACATAATAACCCTAGGATTGCAAAAGGGGGGGTACAAAGTACCCGCGTTTTAGCAAAAAGCTTATGGTAATCAAATTATGATACTTATTTTAATGAGACCTTTAATAATTATCACAAACAATATTTTCCATCATAGTATATAAAAATATGTATGTTCTAAGCCTTCTAAGGGATGATATGTAAGCCAAACTTTGGGCGCGGGTACTTT
>CM022876.1:8079425-8100252 GCA_012654025.1 Pachypsylla venusta | reverse complement strand
TCCAGAGAGATCGAACAGGATGCCTGAAGTTTAATGAATTTACATATTAATAAAGCGGGAGGAAAAGTAAGTCAAATTTAAAATAACACGCCCGAGAATATTTAGATTCCAGAGAGATCGAACAGGATGCCTGAAGTTTAATGAATTTACATATTAATAAAGCGGGAGGAAAAGTAAGTCAAATTTAAAATAACACGCCCGAGAATATTTAGATTCCAGAGAGATCGAACAGGGTGCCTGAAGTTTAATGAATTTACATATTAATAAAGCGGGAGGAAAGTAAGTCAAATTCAATATAACACGCCCGGGAATATTTAGATTCCAGAGAGATCGAACAGGGTGCCTGAAGTTTAATGAATTTACATATTAATAAAGCGGGAGGAAAGTAAGTCAAATTCAATATAACACGCCCGGGAATATTTAGATTCCAGAGAGATCGAACAGGATGCCTGAAGTTTAATAAATTTACATATTAATAAAGCGGGAGGAAAAGTAAGTCAAATTTAAAATAACACGCCCGGGAATATTTAGATTCCAGAGAGATCGAACAGGGTGCCTGAAGTTTTAATGAATTTACATATTAATAAAGCGGGAGGAAAAGTAAGTCAAATTTAAAATAACACGCCCAGGAATATTTAGACTCCAGAGAGATCGAACAGGGTGCCTGAAGTTTAATGAATTTACATATTAATAAAGCGGGAGGAAAAGTAAGTCAAATTTTTTGAAAATAAATAATGTTTATCCTTGATTCCGTAAACCCCCCTCTTTTTTTTTAAAAAAAAAAAAAAATCGTGTACAAACGTACCTACCCGTTTAATGTTTTATGTACCGTCATGTACAAACGTACTTGCTAGATGATTTATGTACCGTCATGTACAAACGTACTTGCTAGATGATTTATGTACCGTCATGTACAAACGTACTTGCTCAATGATTTATGTACCGTCATGTACAAACGTACTTGCTCAATGTTTTATGTACCGTCATGTACAAACGTACTTGCTCAATGTTTTATGTAACGTCATGTACAAACGTACTTGCTCAATGTTTTATGTACCGTCAAGACAAACGTACTTGCCCAAAGTTTTATGTACCATCATGTACAAAAGTACTTGCTCAATGTTTTTTGTACCGTCATGTACAAACATACTTGCTCAATGTTTTATATACCGTCATGTACAAACGTACTTGCTCAATGTTTTATGTACCGTCATGTACAAAAGCGCTTCCTCAATGTTTTATGTAAAAATATTTGTTGTGTAGGTGTAGGGTGATAAAATGACTAAGTCGATTCAGAGGTTAGTTAATTTAATTAAAATTTGCAAACACTTAAAACTAGAAATTTAAGTTGGCGATCTTTCAATAGTACTCAATATTGACATTGTCATTTTTTTTTAAACTATCTAGCAATTTTTTGGGTTGCGTTTTACTAAAACTCTCGCGAACTGGATATTCCTGGCTCAACCCAGGCTGGGTAAGGTCAATGTGAGTAGCTGGTTTGTAAATTTCCAGCGAAAGCAGGGTAAAAATGTTCGAATGACCTATAGATGTTAAAGAGACGCTAAGCAAAAAAAATCTAAAGAGGAGAAATTTGGGGCCAAGGAATATCGTTTTGAAAGTTTGGAAGATGCAGGGCCAAGAAATGGTATTGGTATTATATATCGCCGGGCGGGAGTTAAACTTTGAGGGGAACTAACCCCCCAGTCCCCCCGCTCGTGTATCCGCCAATTGACATGGGAGGGCAAGGTCTGATGCTTAATAGCGATAGAATGATTGGATAGTAATAATAATATACATATTATAGACAACCTTTCCTCCTACCTACGACACTGATATTGAAAAAGCGTTTATCTTAACATATACCCCAACCCTGATCTTACGGCACTGATATCAAACACTCGATTATCTTAAAATATACGCCAGCCCCTCCTTTGATTCTACGACACTGATCTCATACAATCGTTTACCTTAACATATACCTCAGCTCCGCCCATAAGATAATTTATATGTTAAAAAAAATATAGAACTCACGCCCTCTAATTATATATGTCTGAATTATGTATGATTTTATAATACAGACGCGTAGTGAGGTAATGCGTTATGGGGATATATCCCCCCTCCCTTCCCAATTAATCATCCAAAATTTTCCCGATCATGTTCCACAAAAAGTTATTTTTTTATTCAGAAAATGGATCCTCGCTACATATTACATATATTGTTCAATGTGAATTACATAATTAACATGGCCCCAGTTCAGAGTTATTAATGTACAAAAAGACAAACAAACAGATGAGACACTCGAGAGTTATCGTGATACAAACAAAAAGACATACAAATAGACAAGGCGTTCGAGAGTTATCGTGGTACAAAAAGACAAACAAACAGACAAGGCGTTCGAAAGTTATCATGGTACAGAAGGACAAGACTTTCGAAAGTTATCATGGTACAAAAAGACAAACAAATAGACAAGGCGTTCGAGAGATATCGTGGTACAAAAAGACAAACAAAAAGACAAGGCGTTCGAGAGTTATTGTGGTGCAAAAAGATAAACAAAAAGACAAGGAGTTCGAGAGTTATCGTGGTACAAAAAGACAATCAAACAGACGAGGCATTCGAGAGTTATCATGATACAAAAAGACAAACAAAGAGCCAAGGCGTTCGAGAATTATCGTGGTACAAAAAGACAAACAAACAGACATGGCGTTCGGGAGTTATCTTGGTACAAAAGGAGAAACAAACAGACAAGGCGTTCAAGAGTTATCGTGACACAAAAAGACAAACTAAGAGACAAGGCGTTCGAGAGTTAATGTGGCACAAAAAGATAAACAAAAAGACAAGGCGTTCGAGAGTTATCGTGATACAAAAAGACAAACAGACAGACAAAGCGTTCGAGAGTTATCTTGGTATAAAAGAACAAACAAACAGACAAGGCGTGCGTGCGTGATGTTAAAACTAGACCTTGACTTCGTTCGGTCTAACAAGTTTTTTTGTAATCTACCATCGACCAATATGATGACAACTGAATTCTCAAGCAGCAGACAACAACTTTGGATACCATCGAACAAGATGATAAATACTAAAATACTTTAGTATTTTATATTTATATTTAGTTAATTTTTTTTAAAAAAAATTTTTTAATTTTTTTTTGGACATTTATTATTTCATTAGTTTCCAAGTATAGNATATAAATATAAAATACTTTAGTATTTTATATTTAAAAATACTAAAATACTTTAGTATTTTATATTTAAAAATACTAAAATACTTTAGTATTTTCAGTCCAAGAAAAAATGAAAATAAAAAGCAAGATTGAAGAGTGAAATAGAAACCATGTAAAGTAAATATCATAATGCCAATGATAATACCACGTTGAATACACCAGTTCCCGTCAGATCACTCAAAATAAGCAACGTCGGACGTCAGTACTTAGAAGGGTGACCGCTTGGGAACACCACGTATCTTTGGCTCTTTTTTCCGGCCTGGTTTGCAAGTTTCCAGCGAATGGAGGGTAAAACCCCCGTCTTGAATGACCAATAAATGTTAAAGAGACGTTAATGTTAAAGGATAATACTTTAAAAAGTGAACCAAATCAAACATTCCTCCTTAGAGGTTTTACTGACCAATTCAGGCTATTGCCCAACCCAGGCTATTTTTGTCAACAAACAGAACAATCCTGATTGTTTTAGAACAGACCAAGTAAACCAATCAACTCCTCCACTGGATTGTAAAATGAGGATGATGTATAGTGGACCAGGAGATCAAGAGGCGATTCTTTATTGTAAACAAACAGAGCAAACCAGATTGTTTCAGAACAGACCAAGTAAACCAATCAACTCCTCCACTGGATTGTAAAATGAGGATGATGTATAGTGGACCAAGAGATCAAGAGGCAATTCTTTATTGTCAACAAACAGAGCAAACCAGATTGTTTCAGAACAGACCAAGTAAACCAATTAACTCCTCCACTGGATTGTAAAATGAGGATGATGTATAGTGGACCAGGAGATCAAGAGGCGATTGATTCTTTATTGTCAACAAACAGAACAAACCAGATTGTTTCAGAACAGACCAAGTAAACCAATCAACTCCTCCACTGGATTGTAAAATGAGGATGATGTATAGTGGACCAGGAGACGAAGAGGCGATTCTTTATTGTCAACAAACAGAGCAAACCAGATTGTTTCAGAACAGACCAAGTAAACCAATCAACTCCTCCACTGGATTTTAAAATGAGGATGATGTATAGTGAACCAGGAGATCAAGAGGTGATTCTTTATTGTCAACAAACAGAGCAAACCAGATTGTTTCTGAACAGACCAAGTAAACCAATCAACTCCTCCACTGGATTTTAAAATTAGGATGGTGTATAGTGAACCAAGAGATCGAGAGGCGATTCTTTATTGTCAACAAACAGAGCAAACCAGTTTCAGGTTTCAGAACAGACCAAGTAAACCAATCAACTCCTCCACTGTGTTTGCCGGGCTAACCGCGATTTCCTTGTTAAACATTAAATTCGCCTAATGAATGTGTGGTGTGTGGTCGTCTGATGTGTTAGTTCAGCTTAGGGTACAACTAGGGATTACGATCCCGGGATCCCGCCCGAAAATGGCTGAAATTTTGATCCCGGGATTCGCCATCCAATGCCGGGATTCTCGGGATTGACAATGATATAAGAAAAACAAACAGAAAACATATTTTTTTATTGAATTTGAAAATGAGGCCCCAATACATCAACCTTGAACATTACATGAAACTCGATGTGCTGCCATCTGCCATGCTATAAAAAAATACAAGACCTTTTAAAAATCCTTTTCTTCTTTAAGTAGACCGAATGAACCGATGACCGATGTGTTGTTTGTATGACCCCTTTTGGTAAAAACAAAGGAGTCGGAATTCCATTTGTTTCAGTTCAAAAAAATAATTTTTAATGTTCTAATAATCTAACATATTCTAACATCTTTTTTGAACGTAACAACTTATGTTCGGTTTGACTTTAAAATGGACGGTTTTATATCGCACAAAAAAGATTCAGATCCTTCATCCGTTTGGAGTCATTTTTTAGTGTCCAAAGACGGTAAAAATGCAAAGTGTAAAAAATGTGATGCTATTTTGAAAACTCTTGGCGGTTCCACAAAAGGACTCCACACACATCTCTCAAGTTAAAAACTTGATTTTATTTTTATTTTATCTACTTATTATAGTAACTATACCTACTTCTACTTGATTTTTGGAAGGTTCTCAATTTTTTTCTAATCCCGGGGTCAGTCCCGGGATCCCGGGATTGTGATCGCTCCAGTCCCGAAACTTCGGGATTGTCAAGAAGGTTCGGGATCATAATCTCTAGGTACAACACGTAGAAGAGAACCATAATTGTTCACCTCCTCCTTTAAAAGGCCGTAATTAACGAATTTTTCCATAGTTTTTTTCTTATTGTTATAATGCAACTTTCGCGCTCTTTCTGTTTCAGGATCTAAAGAAGCCGCTTACACTTACGCCATCACATCTGCTGGTGTTACATATGCTATAACGTCAGCTTGTAGTCGTGGCAACATATCAAACTGTGGATGTCTAAGTACACGGCATCAATTGAATCATGCGCCATCAAAATCTAGTCAAATAATGTTATTAACTACAAATTGGAAATGGGGGGGATGCAGTGTCGATATTGAATATGGTATGAAACACGCTCGGAAATTTTTAGATTCCAGAGAAATCGAACAAGATGCCCGAAGTTTAATGAATTTACATAATAATAAAGCAGGAAGAAAAGTAAGTAAAATTATTGAAAATATAAATTTTGATTATTGTTGGTGGACGAACGTAACTGCTTAATGTTTTATATACCGTCATGTACAAACGTACCTTTATGCCCCGTCCTATGTACGGTCATGTTGAAACATATGTGCTCAAAGTGTACCGTCATGCACTAACGTACCTGCACAATGTTTTATGTACCGTCATGTTGAAACATATGTGCTCAAAGTGTACAGTCATGAACTAACGTACCCTCCCAATGTTTTATGTACCGTCATGTTGAAATATATGTGCTCAAAGTGTACCGTCATGCACTAACGTACCTGCACAATGTTTTATGTACCGTCATGTACTAACGAACAAATCTTTGTAAGTTATAATTCAGTCTGTCTTAGAAATTCTGTTCAACGCCCTTAACTTAAGGAAGGTTGGGAATATTTGAATTTCTTAAAGCTCTAGAAATAGCCCATGCATGGACTATCAATTGGTTTGGCTAAAGTTTAACTTCGCCCTTGGGAGTCTCATTTTGTGATCTAAAGTTTCGGTGTCTCCAGAATTTTAAATCGAGCATTACAAATATTTATTTGAAATACAAAAGTAGTTAGCGTCTATGGCACGTTGAATACACCAGTTCCCGTTAGATCACAAAAGTTAAGCAACGTCCAGCGAGGTTGTATCATGTGGGTGTCCGCGTGGGTTCGCGCCCTCGTGATGCTGGCTTTTTCCCGGCCCAACTCAGGCTGGGTGAGGTCAATGTGGGTAGCTGGTTTGTAAAATCCCCGTCTTGAATGACCAATAGATGTTAAAGAGACGTTAAGATGTTCGAGAATGTACGCTATAAGAATCTTTGTTTATTTATTTTTAGATTGTCAAATCCTTGCTACAAACAGAATGCAAATGTCACGGTGTATCTGGAAGTTGTACAATGAAAACTTGTTGGCGAACTTTACCACCATTCAAATTGATTGGGGACGCGTTGATGAAGAAATATTGGAAAGCCAGAGGTAATTCATTTGGACAACATCGGCCTGACGATGATAGTCTGAGTACTATTCATGCGCGGATATAGCCTATTGTTTTGGGGGGGGGGGCACAATCGCACAATATATACCCAATAGAAAATTTGCAGGGGGGGAGTGGGAGGGACTCGGAACCTAGAGGCCGGGGGTTCGAGTCCTGGGCAGTATTTTTAATGCAATATTTATCGAGGTACGATACCTAATTTGGTTAAAGTTATAGAGCTTACCACAAATGCCTTTCATGGTTATAACATGCATTCTAGGGAATATCAAAGCATCTCTCTGTTGAGGCCATCCAAAAAATGTTTAACCAATTTTAACCCAATTAGAGAGTTCATGAAACGTTTTTACGGCCATGTCTCTATTGCGTATGTACAATCGTCCGACATGGACCCATGTTGGACGTTTTTTTTTAAAAAAAAAATTTGCCTCAACAGATCTCCCCGGTGTTTTTTTTAAATTTTTGACAATTTTAATTAACGTATTTCTATTTAGTCTCAGGATTGGGAATTATTTAGGGCCCATGCCCCCACCCCCATTCAATGGGCTAAAAGACACAGGGNAATAACATCTCATACTCTGATACCCTCACTTCTAATCTGAATACCGTAGAGTCAACATCGGCCTGACGATGATAGTCTGAGTACTATAGAAAGCTCGCCACCAATTAAATTTTTTAGAATCGATATTGTCTTTATTAATAAAATTTTCATGTTAAGAAAGTATGTTAGTGCACGACGGTACTTGATACTCAACATATTTTTGTGATTGTTTATTCCAGGCGTATCTGCAATTACAGTCCCATCAATAAAGTCCTCTGTCTCCAGATCTATAAAGACCAAACACCATCTTCATCATCATCAAACACCTGCCACAGCAACATCAATCCAACTATTAAAATTAACTTTACTAAAGAGAGCTGGTCGTTCTACGGTCCAAACACCAAAACGGTCCGAACTGGTTTATTTAGAATCAAGTCCAAATTATTGTGAAAAAGATTTGAATTTTGGATCTTTAGGAACTGCAGGAAGACAGTGTAACCGAACATCAAGAGGTAAGTAGGAGATGTAGTATGAACTGTACACCTCACACAGTGGCATCATAAAGATGAGTGTAACCGAACATCAAGAGGTAAGTAGCAGAGGTATCTACTATGAACTATACACCTCACACAGTAGCATCATAAAGATGGCTTTTTATAATAATAATAAATGTTGTTTCTTTGTGTTATTATGTCACAACTTTGGTGCTGACCGCAGCATTGCAGGATTTTCCCAATATTCTCGAACTTCACAGTTTCTCAACTCTATTTGGGGTGGGCGTTACTTTCCTTAATTATAAAATGCCACAACCTCTTGCTCCTAGTCACTGCTCCCGGTCTTGTACCTAGTCACTTTAGCTGTACTGCTGTACCCTTTCTTGTGGCCCTCAAGGTGGTTGGTTCTTCGCACCGGGGCTACCCGTGCCCTCGGGCACTGCCAAAGACCATCAACACCGTTTCAACGACAACTCACTGTGTTTTTCTTCCTGTGGAGGTGTACATCCCAGCCGTGCTGCTCCTGATACTTCTTCAAAGAGCTGGTATATAAATCCTTGCTAAACCGTGAAGTATCTGATCGCTGTCCTCTTTGTATGTTGGCTGCTCATGATGTAAAACATTGATTCAACTGTCCATCAAACCAACCAATCTAGAGCCGTGAGATTATGGGCAGATCCTGTTGGAGTGGCCGCCTTGGCCTGGAGACATAGTGAGAGTCGTTGAGAACGTTAACAAAAACAACCCTTTCTTGTGATGATAACCCTAACCTGCTGCTCACAGTATTCATACGTTTTGTTATTATTATTACATAATTCTTTATTGAATGAACTTTTATCTCAGAAATGGTGAAAGTAATAGAAAATAGGAAGGAGATAGTTTTAAAAGGAGATAAATAATATATAAAGTAATAGAAATTAGGAAGGAGATAAAGGACCATCACCTAATGAAACTGGCTTGCTCCTCTCGGTGGTTAAATTCAGGTGGTGGTTCTTATATGGAATGAAAATTCTAATTTATTATTACCTCGCTCAAATGAAGAAAATTTTTGCTCATTTTATTGTGCCCTTTATTTTATTATCATTCCTGCAAAGTCCTTAAAAATGCCTTTTCACTCATTATATTTCTGTGGAATGATTTCAGGTATGGATGGATGTGACTTAATGTGTTGTGGGCGTGGCTATAATACACATCAAATAAAAAGGGCGTGGCAATGTAAATGTAAATTTCATTGGTGTTGTTATGTAAAATGTGAAAATTGTACAGAAAATATTGAAATATATACTTGTAAATAAATCTATATATAGAATTGTGTGGACCCTAATATCGGACAGACACCTATATAGGAAAAAAAATTGTACATTTTCTGCACGATTACAATACTTTATCTTCTATAGGAAGAGAAAGTAAAAAACTACTAAAAATAATAAAAAAAAAAATTGTGAAAATCCAAGCATTATCTCGTGCCTACGAGGGAGCATTCACACTAAGCAGTGAAAATGACAGTGCTGTGATCCGCCGGAACTGTTCGTACTAGACCGGAGAAGAGCATTCACACTAAACAGTGACAGTACCGGCAAGTGATTCCCGCTGATCTTGAGCTCACAGTGATGCATTGTCACGTGCCGGTCTAGTATGAACGTGTTCCTTCAACTGCCTGGAACAATATTTTCAGTTTAGTATGATTGATCCCTTAAGAAGAATAAAGAAGTTTTACTAACTAGTGGATCAATATGATCAGCGATCAGGTGTTCACGTTAGTGTTGTAGTAATTTATAGAAAAAATATTTTAATCCAATTTTAAAGTCATTTTCAAAAAACAAAATATTGGGCCCCCTTGGCACCTCGGGGGGCCCAATTTTTTTAAAATCGAAAAGCCTTTAACATCAGCCATAACATATCAAAATTTTACGTTTATACAACAAACCGCTAAAAAGATAAAAAAAATTGAAAAGATATTTTCAAAAAACAGAATATTGGCCCCCCCACGGGGGGGGGGCAGGCTATACAGCCAGCAACTATACAGCCAATTTTCTTCATGTCCTAAATATGTATACCAAATTGTATCGCCTGACAAACAAACATACATACACAATAATTACACATATACATACATACACATATACAAGTGCATTTCGGGAAGTATACTGGGGTCAAAAGAGTTCACTAACGTTCACAAAAGGGTTGGGTGGAAGAGAATTCCTCAGGAATTAACCCCGCCCTTTGAATGAACTATATTAATCTAACCAAACTTCATAATTCTTTTTCTCCTTCTTCTTATTAATTCTTTCTTGCTAACTTCCTCTTTTCTGTTTATATTGTTCATTCAATAAAGTGTTAAAAAAAAAAAAAATTATGAAGATGACAGAAGTGGACCTTTGAGTATCCCAGACGTTTGCTAAGGACAGCGGGACATGAGTCTGAAAAATAGGACTGTCCTGCCTAAAATGGGACGCCTGGTCATCCTAATTTTTTTGGTGTAAAAAAAATCATGTAAAAATTGAACAGAAAATGGAATATAAATTCATGTAAATAATTTTGTTTCTTACGCGTCCGATATAAAGGTCTCCGATAGTTGTAAATTAAGTCTCATAGATACCGAATATTACGCGTCCGATATATCTCCAATATTACTCGTAGATACCGAATATCGGACAGGCACTAAATATGGGAAAGAAATGTGCGATTAAAGTATATGTAAAGTTGTAAAGAATACAGAGTGTAACATAAAATGAACTATTGGTCAAATCAAGGACGGGGTATGTTCGTTAAAAAATTGCAAAAGAACACAATCCTGAAGTTAAGATTTTTTGGTCATTATTGTTATGCCCTGTATACAAAGTTTTCATGTAAAAATTGTAAATTATTGAAATTTTTATACAAATGTAAAAAAATGTAAATGTATATTTCTTTGTGTTATTATATCAAAATTTTGTGGGCATCATTGTATTACAAGGTATTTTCAACATTCATTCCAATATCACTAAGCTTTACCAAAGATTACCTTATAATGCAACCACTTGCGCTATTACCGTAGCTACTCAATTGTCCTCAGGAGGCTGAATTACCCCCAAACACCAGTTTGGGGGTGGATTACGAGAGTTGAGACACAAGAGAATTGGGCTTTGTTTACAATTATGGACAGGAAGAGAGGCAACATTGTCGCTGTTACTTTTCAATACATGGCTGGACGTATTGCTATAATAATGTACAAATGTTTTTTGAACAAGTCGTGAGGCAGAGTGTGCATCACACTCGGCTTGCACCAGGGAGGTACCGGGTTCGAATCCTGATTGGGTCAAAAATTTGAAAAAAAGTTTTTCCGAATTTTCTGCTTGGTTTGTTTAAGTTTGGAGTTAAACTCAGCCTCCTGAGGACAATTGAGTAGCTATGGTAATAGCGACAAGTGGTAGCATTATAAAGTGTTTTTAAGTATAGCTTCGTGTATTGTATTGTGTTAAAAAAGTTACTTATAATGCCTACAAAATCTATAATAATAAAAGTCAGAGTAATGATAAATGTGTGTATATACGTATGTATTCACTAATTGTTTAGCCAAAACGGTAGGAGATATCGGAAAATTGATGAGAATGGACCCCCCACAAAACCATAGGCTGAAACCCCAGAAAAATTATCAGAATTCAAAGTTGAACCGCTTTCGAGTTAAGGCCGATTTTTCGATTTTTGACCGAACGGTCATTGTCCGATATCTTAAATTTTGTCGCGACAACATATAAAATCAAAGTGAGAAAGTTTTAGGTCGTCTTTTAAACCTTAATTTAGTACATAGTTTGTAAAAAACTACCCAACCGTTTCGAGTTACAGCCGTTTTTAAGGCGTCAAGCTAGAGGCCGTAGCGAAGTACGGGAAAACCCGCATAATATCGAATGGGACGGAATCAAACAAAAAGGGTGCCGTAAAAAACTTTTCTTTGGGTCCACCGGTGTTGGATTTTCCTCCGTTAAGTCCGACTTTTTGAGCGATTGGAAAATTTGTGCACATTTAGGGTGTCCCCTAAATGTGCACACAATTTGAATATCACTCGAAACAAAGATCTCTAATGAATACTATATCTTCACTTGACTTCATTATGGTTTTACTTGAGATAGTATCCCAATTTAACAAAATTACAAAGATCTCTTTTCGAAATAAAGAAAAATGTGTATGCGATTTTTTCAAAATTTGTATCAATTCTTAAAATAAACTGATCCGCTCCTTTTTTGTGACACTATTTTTGTGTCAGTGAATGGAAAGCATTATAAGCAGTGGCGGATTTAAAAATTCGCCGCCCCTACGCAATTTACAACTTTTCGCCCCATTTTGACAAGAAATGAGATTTACTCTGCAGTATGCCTTGAATTTCTTTTATTTTCCGCCCTAGGTCATGGCCTATGTTGCTTTTACGGTAAATCCGCCACTGATTATAAGCGAAAGGATGGTACGGAGAAGGCTTAAGATATTTTTAAGATGGCCACACGAATGTAAATGATGAGGAGTGAAGTAGGTGACTATTACTGAATATTTAGCGCAGAAAGTCATTGACAAGCGTATGGCTATCGTAAAAAGATTTATGGGAAAGCTATTATAATAATAATAGTCCTTATTTACACTGCCCCAATAGGAATGAAGAGACCCTTGACACCGGCAGTAAAATACTCCTTATTTACACTGTCCCAATAGGACTGAAGAGACCCTTGACAACAGCAGTAATAATAATAGTCCCTATTTATACTGCCCGAATTGGACTGAAGAGTTCCTTCACACCGGCAGTTTTTAGGGTGCTATTATTATGTGGTAAATATCTCAAATTAATGATGATAAAATTCCATGGGTTGACTGGATTTGAACTCACGCCCTATTGTTTAGCAGTCTGAGCGTCTTGCCACTGCACCATCAACCCTATTATAGGAGAGATCGTGAATAAAGATCTTGACATCTTTCAACACTCATTACAAAAATCAAGAATAAGATTCAAATAGACCTCATATGAGTGGTGAAAGATTAAATTAATGTTTACGAGCGATCATAACACAAACAACGACAAATATAAGGGACTGCTTAGCATCCCATCAGGCAGTTCAGTTAGAGAGAGCTGTCACGAGATCACAAGCTGGTTATTAGTTATTCTGAAAGCCCAATGGAGAGTTTCTTATTACATCATCTTTCTTAGATGCTGGACCTGACTCCCAAAGTCCCGCGATACAATTTCAGTATCATCCCCCAGCTTATAAAGTTTTCCCTGTACACTGAACTAATCTGACGTTAAATTTTAGCAGCTTATTTCATATTCGGCGCGATCTCAAGCCCATAGAATAGTTCAAATTGACTGGTCTCAGGGGCGGACACCGAGCGATCGAAGAGGGAGGGGGGCGATTACGGTCGGCCACGGTTCAGCTAATAATTTTTATGTGGTATAGATGATATTTATGCATTTTCGTCCAATTTTATACAAAAATTATTAGAGAAATGATACCAGGACTACACAGAAATTTAAATATATATTAAAAAACGAAAACATCTATTGCTCTATAGTACATAAAATTATTTAAAATTAAATAAAAAATCTAGAAATGCAGATGATATTCAAAACGGGAGACAAACGAACATGGACTTCAGGCAGAAATTAAGGTGTCTTATTTCCATCAGAAAATTACGTCATATAACCAAGGCATTGTCATAAAAATCTATAATAACCTTTATGGTTGTTGGAAATTTATTTCGGATTCTATACATATAGGTACATCAAACGTAATATATCAAATATTGAGTAGTGGGGGGGGGGGGGNGGGGGGGGGGGGGTAATTTTAAAGGGTTCATTATTGAAAATATAAATAAAAATGTAGTGTGAATATCACAGGACTTTCTTTATATTTATATAAAAAAAGAAAGTATTGAAATGTTCAAAATACGTATATACCAAATTTCAAGTCTTGGGCACCTGTCGCTCTCTATTTATGCAGATTTTTGAAAACCACTAAAAAAAAAACTGTAAAAACGAAAACGGTCGTTTGTTTCGTGGTTCGTTCTTGACATAAAAGTCATATACAAACCAAATTTCAAGTCTGTAGCACTTACCGTTCTTGATATTACAGACAGACAAACATACACACGGACCAATACTTGAAACTCGAGATTTGGTTTCTGGGGACCTCAACACGTGCTTTGACATTGAAATGTTCAGCCCCTCACCCTTTTGTAGGATAAAAAAAAAAAAAAAAAAAAAAAAAAAAAAAAAAAAAAAANAAAAAAAAAAAAAAAAAAAACGTCGCTTAGTTGTGTACGAGGAAATGACTCTTAATTTTTGCCCAGAGACGACTTTAAAAAGTTTGACCGGAGATCAAACCGAGAGAGAAATCTAAATCATTGCCATAGTGAGCAATAATAGCCGGGGAGGCTGTTGCTTCGAATCTATCTCCTACTGGTCACAATAGATCTAAATAAAGGTCGCAGTGATAATTGATTGCCGATATTACTAAAAGAACGAAATTCCCCAAAAATATAAATTAATTTCATGGTTAATAAATACTCAAACCAAATATTTGGGCAACCACATACCAATGGTAAAATACCACCAAAACACCAAATTTCCCCAAAAATATAAATAAAAGCAATGGATAGCAACTAAACCAAAACAACACATTTCTGGTAATCGTTTCTCGATGCCAAAGCATTATGAAAGACTAGAGGAATTAATTTACTGCAGATCATACAAGTGCTGATAAGAACTAAACTTCGTTGGTTCTTTTAAGATTGCAAAGAATAAATTTCGGACGCCCATTCAAGTTCTTCCTATTTGTTTCTCAAAGTCCTGATGCGAACTAAACTTCGTTGGTTCTTTTAAGATTGTAAAGAATAAATAATTTCGGACGCCCATTCAAGTTATTCCTATTCGTTTCTCAAAGTCCTGATGCGAACTAAACTTCGTTGGTTCTTTTAAGATTGTAAAGAATAAATTCGGACGCCCATTCAAGTTCTTCCTTTTCGTTTCTCAAAGTCCTGATGCGAACTAAACTTCGTTGGTTCTTTTAAGATTGCAAAGAATAAATTTCGGACGCCCATTCAAGTTCTTCCTATTCGTTTCTCAAAGTCCTGATGCGAACTAAACTTCGTTGGTTCTTTTAAGATTGTAAAGAATAAACGCCCATTCAAGTTCTTCCTATTCCTTTCTCAAAGTCCTAATGCGAACTAAACTTCGTTGGTTCTTTTAAGATTGTAAAGAATAAACGCCCATTCAAGTTCTTCCAATACGTTTCTCAAGAGGATTTTTGTAATACCAAATGTCATTTTGAGGATTTTTCTCAAAGTACTGAAAAAATAAAATAAAAATAAGATACTTTGATCACAAATCATGAAGGGGACTGGGACTTCACTTCTCCTTTGCTTAGGTCGGAAACAAATGAGACTGGTCACTGGACTAATAACGGGACATTGTGGTCTCAGAAAACACCTACACAATATGGGAAAACCCATTGTGTACACTATGCGGGGAAGAAGAGGAAACAACATCTAATGTGATCCCCTGTAACTCCATCCCCACTACCATACTCAAAACCTCCAGGAAATATATAAAATCTTAGTCTATACTCCAACATCCCCTGTAACTCCATCCCCACTACCATACACAAACCCTCAAGGAAAAATATAAAATCTTGGTCCATACTTCAGCTAAGGCAGATTTTCTGAAACTTACTAAATTGGTCCAGGCGGTATTATTTTTCAATCTTTCAGCGGCTTCTTCTCTCTGTTGTTGTTCTACTTCGCTTTTAGCGGACGTGGCATGGTCAATATCATTGTACCTGAAATCGTGAAATGTATATTTCTTTGTGTTATTCGTGGGCATCATAGCATTACAAGGTATTTTTTAATAATCACTCCAATACATCTAGTATACTTTAGTTAGAGATTGAGTCCAACATAACATCCACGCCACTCGACTGGGGTCTTTGTCTGGCCGTGGCTGATCAAATATTGCTGGTTGAGAAGTGGGGTGTATCTAATGGAGTCAAACTATTTGGCACTGGGGCAAAGTCTTTAAGGCCCCTGTGATTTTTAACGAAACCCTGCATCCCCTAAGATCTAGTATATATGTATTGCCCTGAGGTCAAACTATTTGGCACTGGGGCAAAGTCTTTAAGGCCCCTATGATTTTTAACGAAACCCTGCATCTCCTAAGATCTAGTATATATGTATTGCCCTGGGGTCAAACTATTTGGCACTGAAACCATCCTCACGATGGCCGGTTCACATACCAAGTCGACGTGGAACTCATACCATCAGGGTTTCAGCCCAGGATCATCAAAACTTTTTCCACTATCCTTAAATTAAATTATTTCTATCAACGTTTCAGTGGCAGAGTGCGCTTCACACTCGACTTTCACCAAGGAGGTCCCGGGTTCGATTCCTGGACGGATCGAAAACTTCATGAAAGATTTATCAAATTTTCTACTTGATCTGGTTGTGATTGGGGATAACTCAGCCTCCTGAGGACAATTGAGTAGCTATGGTAATAGCGACAAGTGATAGTATTGTAAGAAAATTGTTTAAGTGTGGCTCCGGCTTATTGATATTGGAGTGAATGTTGAAAACACCTATGATGCTTACAAAAATTGTGACATAATAAAACAAAGAAATAATGGCGGATTTAAACTTTCGCCGCCCCCAGGCAATTTAGAACTTGCCGCCCCTATTTTGACAAGAAATGCGTTTTTGCTCTGTTGGACAATCATGTCTATCCGGACGCGTTTCACACTTCAATTACTGCACATGAAGGCGCAACATCAAGATGCTCACGCGCGTATATTTGAATGCAAAATCGTGTAAAATGTGAGAAAAATGTATTATAAACATAGACACTATTTTCATTGCAGCTAAAACAAAAAAAAAAAAAAATTTTTTCAATTCAAGTTGCTCCATATTTTGCCGCCGTAGACCATGGCCAATGTTGCTTAAATGGTAAATCCGTCACTGCAAATAATATACAGTTTACAGTTTATTTCTATCATCATCGTTCAAAAGTGAATCTATACGTCGCGTTACGATAGTTGTTGACGAATGAGAATGAGAGAAATGCACATTGTTTAAAAAAAAAAATGGCCTGGGGAAGAGGCAACGTTGTCGCTGTTAAAATGGTCCTACTCCGGGGAGATCTGTTGTGGTAAGTTTTTCATGATTTTTTAAAAAAAACTCGCTTTTTTATTGGCCGTCATCCGCCATGGGTCCAAGTTGGATGGTTGTATATAAGCAACAGAGACATGGCCGTAAACACGTTTCCTAACGTCTCTAATTGGGTTAAAATTGGTTAAAAAAAATCAAAGGACGCCATATACAAATGGTTGCCAGACACTCCTCCCCGGCTCCAGAACCTTCCGTTTTGTATTTGTTAGTATTTCATGGAGTCTGGAACCAGGTAGGAGTGTCCGGCAAAAAAGCCTCATGTAACCGGGGAGGCCACAAGTGTTACAAATCCCACATTGAATACATGGCAGGACGTAATACTATCACCATGTGAAAACATCTTTTAGCAAATAAGCCATCTCAACTCTCGTAATACGAAATATACAAATTTTGAGATCAACTGACTTTCTGATGAACACTGTCGCTAAAACAAACAAATTAGAACCCCCATTTGTGAGTCTTTTTGATTCTCTCTCACGCATCACGTGGTAACCCACCAAATAAAACCTCCTGGACGTTGCTTAAAGTGATCTTAGCCAACAATCATATCACGTTGAATACATCAGTTCCCGTCAGATCACTGAAGTTAAGCAACGTCGGGTGTGGTCAGTACTTGGATGGGTGACCGCTTGGGAACACCACGTATTGTTGGCTCATTTTTTCGGCCCAACCCAGGCTGGGTGAAAAAGGTTCGACTCCCCAGATGCCGATTTCTCAAAAAAATTAAATGGAATGGTACAAATCTAACGGGAACTGGTAATACACCACGTGCGATTTTAACCAACTTACTTAATCCAACGATCATAACACGTTGAATACACCAGTTCTCGTCCGATCACTAAAGTTAAGCAACGTCGGGCGTGGTCAGTACTTAGATGGGTGACCGCTTGGGAACACCGCGTATCGTTGGTTTTACAAGTCGGTGTGCAATAGTCCTCACTAGTGGACGCATCACTTGGAATTCCCAAAGAAAAGGCCGCCACAACTGATAAACCAACTTACTTTAATCCTAACGTGACATCTTTCCATATATTTCTTGACAATAGTCCTCACTAGTGGACGCATCACTTGGAATTCCCAAAGAAAAGGCCGCCACAACTGATAAACCAACTTACTTTAATCCTAACGTGACTTCTTTCCATACATTTCTTGACTCGTTCTCATCCTGCTCCTTAATTTTTCTCACAATTTTTTTTGATATGGGTAACTTTGATACGTCAATGAATGTTTCAGTTCGCTGAAAAAGTAATAGAAATAACAGTCAAATGAAAGCTACAACGGACAATGACGTCCTCACGATGTCCGGTTCTACGTACCGGGATGACCTGGAACGCATATCATCACAGTTCCAGCCAAGAGCCAACTTTTTTTTTTTTTTTTTTNAGCTAAGGGCCACGAAACAAACTTCGGTGACCTCATATGAACTTGTTTTACCATTTTTTAAAACATGAAGCTAGAAATGTAAAGAACAGTTGGTTTTAAACGGAACACAGCTATAACAACAAGCTATAAATCCTGAATAATTCCTCACATGTATTATGAATTATAATAATGTCACAAAGGAAATTAATCTAGAATAGCTCACACTACAAACCAAATGATACGTATGTTATTTGTCATATCCTGCAGTTAGTGAAAAGAAAATATGTTGACATCGAACTTGGAAAGACTGTTGCCAATATCTGGTGACGACTCGAAGGCTTGAATGTGAGTTACGATATATTTTTCTTTGTCTTGACATCTAATTTAAATAGCTTGAAACTTAAAAGCAGCTGGCCACAATAACCTCACCCAGCTTGGGTTGAGCCGGAAAAATCTAGCACACCAAGGACTCGAACCTACCTTCATGATATAACGGGAACATGATTTAATTTACTTTGAATTTTTTTTCTTTAGTTTGAGAAATTAGACTGGCAAAAAACCGAAGTAGTAGAATTATTTTATAATGCTGATGTTGCCATCGTGGACATTTCTGTGCAAGCTCAGAGAAGTTCTTTGCTGTACCATCTTGGTGTGAGGGAGAGCTTCAGCATGAAACAAAATATTCTGCTGTATAATGATTGTGATACTGAAACCACGCTTCGCGTTAAGGTAAACACTTTTAGAAAATAAGTCTAAAATGTTCGAAGATTAGGCGATTTTTGATTATAGGGCAACTTGTAGGAAGGCACCAAACAGCCGTTTAAATTCGATAACTGGTGGTAAATCATTGGCTAAAGTTCCAATATTTTTTTGGAAAACTCAGAACTTTGTTTTGTTTTTATGAATACCCGAAAGACAGGAAATGATAAAAACAAAACATCGGCATATTGGACGAAGAAAAAAAAATATGCCATTTTAGCACATAGTTCTATTATTTTAATTTTATTGCTATTGACACTGGCTATTATTTTATTTTTGTAAAAGAAATCTACATACAAAGTTTAGTATTACTATTACCTTTATATATGGAACTCCTTTTATGTGAGAGTAGCAAAAAATTTCGACGACCATTTAGATCGTAAATGGTATCTTCATACCAAATTTTGTCAAAAGTCAGTCTACGCTAAGTGTCAAAAGTGCCACTTAGCGTAGACCGATTTTTTAAAGATTTCATGGACCGTGAAATGTAAAATATCAAATTTTGAAGACGGGGTATATTTTTCGGTGTATTATTCCAAAAGTGTATTATTGAAAATAATTCACCAAATTTATTTTTGAATCGGAATTATTTCCCATTGAATAAAAAAATCGTCCTATTTAAGCTCTATGCCTCGGTGTGAGTCAGTGGTGCAACTGGGGAGTCTCCGAGTAGATTTCAATTACCATAATACATTTCCATAGTCCGCTTTTTGTTTTTAAAATAAAATTGAAGAGGTTGTGAAAAATCAAAAAAACAACCTTCTGAAACATTTTCGTTCAAGTCAACATATCCTTAGTTTTTTTTTTTAATACTCTTTATTGAATTAACTTCAAACAATAAAAATGAGGATAGAAAAAAAGGAAAGAAAGAAAAGAGAGAGAAGGAAAAAAAAGTTAACTAAAAAGGCGAGGTTAATTCCTGAGGATTTCTCTTCCACCCAACCCTTTCTTACATTCAAACATTTTTATTTACAGACGTCCTGTCAAGGCTACACATTTGTTACTTATAGATTACAAGATTGTGGCTCATGTTTAACAACGCACCCCGTATCTGTTTCTATAACAGATGATCAAAGAATTAACGTCGAACCCAGAATACCACTCACAGTCAAACTGAAGAAAATTCTGCAGGATGTCGAAATTCAAGCAAAGTAAGTATGAGAGTAATTTCGTTCAACCCTATGATGATACAATTATTGTGATATACGAATGTGTAGTTCTGTGAACATGATAATATAATTATTGTGATATACGAATCTGTAGTTCTGTGAACATGATAATATCATTATTGTGATATACGAATGTGTAGTTCTGTGAACATGATAATATAATTATTGTGATATACGAATGTGTAGTTCTGTGAACATGTTAATATCATTATTGTGATATATGAATCTGCAGTTTTGTGAACATGATAACATAATTATTATGATATACGAATTGTGTAGTTCTGTGAACATGATAATATAATTATTGTGATATACGAATCTGTAGTTCTGTGAACAGTCGGTAACGTTTTTACGACATTCGCACTGTTTTCAAATGAAAATATTATCATTTTTTAGGCTGGTATGGTCTGCATTCAATTATTGGTTTTATTGTGATCTGCATTTCGGGCTTTACTAAAGTAGCAGCATTTGGAGAAACCTAATAACTAAAATAAGGGGTTATTTTGGTAACAAAAGTGAGGCGATATTCTATAAAAACATCCCGAGGGGGGGGG
>CM022876.1:8058762-8069908 GCA_012654025.1 Pachypsylla venusta | reverse complement strand
CAACAACAAGAACAACAGTAACACAACAATAGTAACAACAAGAACAACATCAAGAACAAGAACAACAACAACAACATCAAAAACAACAAAAAGAACAGCAACAACAAAAACAAAAGCAACAACAAGAACAACAGTAACACAACAGTAGTAACAACAACATCAAGAACAAGAACAACATCAAAAACAACAAAAAGAACAGCAACAACAAAAACAAAAGCAACAACAAGAACAACAACAACATCAAAAACAACAACAAGAACAACAGTAACACAACAATAGTAACAAAAAGAACAACAGTAACACAACAATAGTAACAAAAAGAACAACAGTAACACAACAATAGTAACAACAAGAACAACATCAAGAACAACAACAAGAACAGCAACAACAAAAACAAAAGCAACAACAAGAACAACATCAAGAACAACAACAACTTCAAAAACAACAACAAGAACAGCAACAACAACAACCACAGCTAGAACAACAACCACATCAACAAAAACAACATGACCTACCATGATCATCATTTTCAGGTGTTAGTTCTGGCTTGGCTGTCAATCCTTCGACCCCCCCCCCCTCTGCCAAAAAAAATCTTGGGTGCTAACCTGAGTGAGGTCTACAGTTTACAAAAACTGGTATAGTCATACCTCAAATCTGCCGCATGTTGATTTAAAGGCATCGAAAACAGGTCCAGAAATCATTTGATACCAGAAAGAATCTATTAATATTAATAGCCTTATCAAACTAAAATAAAAAAAACTCATAAAAAGCTTACAATGGAAATTTTTAATATCAAGGGTCATTTTAGAATCTAGACATTGTCTCTACCTGGGTAACTATGTGACACGTTGTGATTGTGTCGCCTTACAGCTGAGTGAACAAGAGCGCGATATCTTAGATTGATTTTAGACTCAAAGTTTATGTTCAAATAGAGACAGTGAGTGCGAAACTAAAATATCACAAGAACTCGTCCCCAATGTTGTCAAAAAAACAACAAAGCAAACATGGGACACACGACAAAGATACCAAAAGGGGAAAGGTGTTAGAATAAGACCCGTGCCTTCTCAATTAACAAAGAATAAATCTAGAACAATACCGAGAGCTGGCCCAATGTTGTCAAAACAACAACAAAGGAAATATGGGACACACAACAAAGATACCAAAAGAGGAAAGGTGTTGGAATAAGACCCGTGCCTTCTCAATTAACAGAGAATAAATCTAAAACAATACCAGGGGAGCAGGTCTATCAACCTAATTATCAAATCAAACAAGGGACACCGAAGATAACAAAACAAGGATAGTGGATACCCGAATTCAAATATTTTATAAAAAGGTTCCAAACATGGGACACACAACCAAGATACCAAAAGGGGTAAGGTGTTAGAATAAGACCCGTGCCTTCTCAATTAACAGAGAATAAATCTAAAACAATACCAGGGGAGCAGGTCTATCAACCTAATTATCAAATCAAACAAGGGACACCGAAGATAACAAAACAAGGATAGGGGATACCCGAATTCAAATTATTTTTATAAAAAGGTTCCC
Source organism: Pachypsylla venusta (assembly GCA_012654025.1). NCBI lineage: Eukaryota > Metazoa > Arthropoda > Insecta > Hemiptera > Aphalaridae > Pachypsylla > Pachypsylla venusta. Next base: position 8,068,363 of record CM022876.1, on the reverse strand, counting down.
CATTATATCTTCAATCATTAAATTAGGTGTTTTTGTGTTAGGGGTGGCCCCAGTTGGTCTTCTTCTTCTTTAACTTCACCCTTTCCCAATTCTATTTCGGCGCCGCTTTTTTTATAAAACCTGGATGCCCTTCCTAACACCAAACCTTCTGTATTTACACTGGCTTAGGACTGTCACCTAATAAAGCTGGCTTGCTTCCTCTCGGTGTTTACATTTCCTTGTTGGCTATATTGGGTGGCCCTAGTTTTTTTTTTTTTTTTTTTTTTTTTTNTTTAACATCTATTGGTCATTCAAGACGGGGGTTTCACCCTTCATTCGCTGGAAACTTGCAAACCAGCTACCCACATTCACCTCACCCAGCCTGGGTTGGACCGCAAAAATAGCCAACATCACGAGGGCGCGAACCCACGTGGACACCAACATGGAATAACCTCTCTGGTTCAACGTGCCATAGACGCTGGCTGCCCTAGCTGTTACTAGGGATCAAATTACGTGAGTTCAAACCCTAGAAAAAGAAGAAGAAGATCCTAGCATTCATAATATTATGATCGGTGTGTGGGCCGCCTTTGGACAATCACGTGAATTTCACTTTGATACAAGAAAATGGCGGAATTCAGTGTTGGAGTGTGATTTCATCTTTGAAATTCATTAAGATTTGTGTAAAAACAAAAAGAAAAGTGTTTTGGTCATGCTACTTACTTATATCGTGTTACTTATATTTATTTTGAAAATAACTTTCTTTAAACTAAAGAAAGTTTTGAAATTCTAGTTTCAGTCAAACACCATAAACAGTCTGTCTTATCACCGTGGGTTGCTTTGACACAGAATTGGAATTCAAATGTAAACAGTAACATTGATTCAAGAAATTGACTCACGGTTAATTCAGTTGAAACCTTGACACTAGTAATTCTATAAGCTCGTTCTATCCCTACTCTTATTTTGTTTGTTTACAAATATGGGCAGGAGGAGAGGCAACATTGTGGCTGTTACTTTTCTATGCATGGCAACTTTTTGACAAATAACGTGTTTTCAACTATAGGGTGCCTTAGGATGCTCTCAAACTGTCGCATACTCACTTATCTGATTACTTACTGTTTTCTGAAGCACACTTTCCTGCTTAAAGTGTCGAATATAATTCAGGATGATCACCTCTGAGAACGAAGCATTTTCCATCGTATAGTTATCCATTCGAGTATGTACCTATGTATTTTAGGGTAATTTTTCAAAAATGGTTGAAAAAAAAGAGAGGCATAGCCGTAAAAACGTTTCCTAACCTCTCTAATTGGGTTAAGGGAGCCCTAACAGTGAGAGGTTAGGAAACGTTTTTACGGCCATTGCTTCTCTTTTTTTTCGACCATTTTTGAAAAGTTACCCTAAAATACATATTTACCAAAAAAAATTACATATTTTTTGTACCAAATAACTATTTTAATTTTTTTTTTAATTGAAAAATTAAATAACTGACATCAATTATTATTGAAATACTTCAATTAGATAATGATGAAAATTCACGCACTGCATGAGCAAATCAGAAGAGTATTACCTATCTCTTCGGTAGCTCGAAATTTGGTTTCAGCGAAATGCAAATGAACGAAAAGATTGAAACATAATATAACTGATAACAGAAATTGAAGAATAGAACAGATTAAGATTGAAAGATAATATAACATATAACTGATAACAGAACAGTAAAAGATTGAAAGATAATATAACTGATAACAAAAATTGAAGAATAGAACAGATTAAGATTGAAAGATAATATAACATATAACTGATAACAGAACAGTAAAAGATTGAAAGATAATATAACTGATAACAGAAATTGAAGAATAGAACAGATTAAGATTGAAAGATAATATACCATATAACTGATAACAGAACAGTAAAAGATAATATAACTGATAACAGAAATAGAAGAATAGAACAGATTAAGATTGAAAGATAATATAACAACATATAACTGATAACAGAACAGTAAAAGATAATATAACTGATAACAGAAATAGAAGAATAGAACAGATTAAGATTGAAAGATAATATAACATATAACTGATAACAGAACCGTAAAAGATAATATAACTGATAACAGAAATGGAAGAATAGAACAGATTAAGATTGAAAGATAATATAACATATAACTGATAACAGAACAGTTTAAGATTGAAGATAATATAGCTGATAACAGAACAGATTAATCTGTTAGTAATCAATAACGATTTTTATTGTAGGTGAAGTGAGCAAACTTTTCTCGGTGACGTCACTCATTATAAAAAATACTACCATACCGTACGAACGTCTTCATGGCAGAGTGTGCATCACACTCGGCTTGCATCAAGGAGGTTCTGGGTTCGATTCCTGGATGGGTCCAAAATTTGATTTTTTTTTTCTTCCAATTTTCTACTTGGTCTGGTTAAATTAGGGGGTAACTCAGCGAACAAGATACGTGATGGAGAATATTGTGCGGGAGAGATTTACAGAGAAGTTGGTTGCTTTTTAGTATTTTTGGTTAATAACTAAAAATAACTAGTTCTGTCCATGACCGAAATTATTTTATTTCCGCGTCAATTTCTAATTTCTACTTCATTTTTTCCACCTGGTAACAATGTAAATAAACATTGTTGATATAGGTCTGTTGGTTCGAATTCAAAAGTCATAAATAATTATTAATAACATGGGGTATTGCATTGTGGCAAAGCAATAGGTTTTAACCCAAATAAAAATATCAAATTTTGAGACGGGGGGGGGGGGGGGGNGGTTGGGGGGGGGGTATTTTTTCGTGACGATTCCAATGGGGTTTATTATTCAAAATAATAAACCAAAATATCATAATAATAGCTTGTCCGGATAAGTATCTACATAGAACGGGATAAGAAAATTTAATCGACCCAAATAAATTATTACCAAAATACCAAATTAAGTAATTACCACCTTGAATACACTAGTTCCCGATCACTGAAGTTAAGCAACGTCGGGTGTGGTCAGTACTTGGATGGGTGACCGCTTAGTAATACCACGGATCGTTGGCTCTTTTTTCTGGCCCAACCCAGGCTGGGTGAGGTCAATGTGGGTAGGTTTGCAAGTTTCCAGCGAATGGAGGGTAAAATCTCCGTCTCGAATAACAAATAGATGTTAAAGAGACGTTAAGCCAAATTAAATAAATAAAAAAAAATTAATATTAATAAATTTACCTTAAATTATTTCGTTATCCATTTATATTAATTACTATTTATTTATTAAAAAAAAAAATACGATTTTTTTCTTTTTAACGTTACTCAAAATATCTCGTTCGCGATAATAAAAATCGAAACGCGATAACGCCACCGAACACGAAACATAGACGTAAAAAAAAAACACCAAACACCGACACCCGACACACACACGAAAATTTCCCTCTGTTTTTTTTTCTTCTTCTAAATAATATTTCCTAAAATGTGTGAATGAAAAAAGAAAGCAAAGTTGCCTTCTCTCTCAATGTACGTAGAATAGCGAGGAGTGTAATGCGCAATGTGCTTGGTGAGATGGGGAGCTGTTTCGTCCTCTGTCCTCTTCCTCAGAATTTGAATAATATATTTTATCATATACACTCTTTCAATCTATTTATAACCTTTTTTCTTCTTCTTTTCATCGAGAATGTAATTTTATGCACTTTTCAGTGGCGAAAAACGGATTGCACAAGAATTAGGGCTGGGCTATGGATATGTCCATGTATAGGAAAAAATATCGATATTTTATGTTTTCGATAATATCGATATTTTCATTCGATAATAAGTTCGATATTTTCTTTCGATAATAATATCGATATTTTCATTCGATAATAACGATATTTTCTTTCGATAATAATATCGATATTTTCTTTCGATAATAATATCGATATTTCTTTAGATAATAATATCGATATTTTCATTCGATAATAATATCGATATTTTCATTCGATAATAATATCGATATTTCTTTCGATAATAATATCGATATTTCTTTCGATAATAATATCGATATTTTCTTTCGATAATAATATCGATATTTTCTTTCGATAATAATATCGATATTTTCTTTCGATAATATCGATATTTTCATTCCATAATATCGATATTTTCTTTCGATAATATCGATATTTTCTTTCGATAATATCAATATTTTGAGAATAGATTTCCTAGGGTCTAGCGATTTTTTTTTATTTTCATTTACATTATTTTATTCCTGGGATTTAATTTTATTTTTATGTAAGATAATAAGTTAATGATTTAGTTTANTCCACCCCCCCCCCTTGGCAATGCACGTAATTGTATAGAGCTTGGCAATCCTAGGGTTAAAGTACTTTTTCGGATAACAAAAATCTGAACACTGAGTTGTGGGCAACCATTCGCGGGAAACTTAGAAATATTCACCGGATGTTACCCACATTGACCTCGCTCAGACTGGTCTGCACCGGGAATATCACAAGGTCCCGAACCTACGTCACCCCTTGGTGGGTAAAACCTCAATGAAGCATGGTATATCAGGGTGTCTACCAAATCGTCAAAGTGAAATTTCCTGACTTTTCTAGGTTTTTCAGTCTACTTTTCCAGATTTTCCAGTGTACTTTCCCGCCTGCCCGTCGCCATATCGCACCACTCTCGCACTCCAGGCTCGGGGAGCCCACGCTGGTCACTCGAGAAAAAAATCCACGTCTCTAGGTCGAGCAGAGCCCGTGCTAGAGCCTCGGGAGCAGTTTACCGCTTTCAGGCGGCCAGACCCGCCTACCCGTCGCCCAAGTGCCCCGATTCTCGCACTCCAGGCTCGGGGAGCCCGCGCTGGATTTTCAACATTTGGTCTCTCCCATCTGACTTCAAAAAACACAATATTTGGGCCCATCAGGACCCCCAAAAACTATACAGAAAATTTCCTTCATACCCTAAACATGTATACCAAAATTTTAGAGAAAAACGATAATAAGCGCCGCTGGCGAAATTTTTCAGGGAAAGCATGTTCACGCATAAAATTGGCCATTGAGATAAAAAAAAACTCAATTTGAAAAATTCCCTGACTTTTCCCTGACAATTCCAGGTATTCCCGGATTTCCAGTCTGGTAGACACCTTGTATATGCCACGTGTCATATGCGTAGGCTAATTTGTTTATTAAAATGTGCTCAGTAAGGTGCTCTTTAACATCTATTGGTCATTCAAGACGGAGGTTTTACCCTCCATTCGCTGGAACCTTGCAAACCAAGCTACCCACATTGACATCACCCATCACGAGGGCGCGAACCCANAATATTGCTGTGTCGTCGGCAAAGGTAGCAGTAGTGTTTGTTTCAACTTCTGGAAGATCACTGGTGTAGAGAAGGTACAGTACTGGGCCAAGTACACTTCCCTGAGGAACACCAGCTTTTATTTCCTTTAACTCTGAAAAGCTATCATCTTGTTTAATTCTAAAGTATCTGTTCGATAAATACGATTCCAAAACTTTCCCAATGTTCATGGGGAAGTATTTATATAGCTTGAAAATAAGACCTTCGTGCCAGACCTTATCGAACGCCTGAGTGACGTCCAAGAAAAAGCCAAGGGCCATCAAAATCTTTTTGGTAACCTCGTATCAAGCCCTTTCTAAAGAACAGGACTCAGTCGACTTACTCATCAATTTATTTTGAAGAAAGAAAATCCACCTATCTGAGAACAGGACACAGTCGACTTACTCATCCGTTTATTTTGAAGAAAGAAAATCCACCTATCTGCCAATGTCGAGAGAACTTAACAATTAAACATCTCCTCACACCATGTTTTTTGTACTCAACCATACGTGACCGTATTTTTGCACCTAATGAACAAAACCTGCCAGCCATGCTCCAAGATTCCAACGAACATGTCCAGAGGGTATTCCGGTTTATCAAGGAAGCCCAAATCATTGGATTTTAGTTTTAAGATAGATAGGAAACTTTTTACGGGTCATGGGTGTGATGGGGGATATTGGATGGTTAGGTGTTTCCCATCGCACTCATGAACAATGTAGATAGTAATAATAACTAGGCAACCATTTTTCCTCCTTTCCCTTTTCCCATCCCGCCAATGCCTAAGATGCTGATTGGGATATAAAATAAATTTTACTTTAAAAAAAAAACTCTTTCCATCATTTTTCAAAATTTAAATGTAAAAATGGGGAAAATAGTTTTATTTAACACCACTACAACGACAATAGTAAAAGTGATTAAATTTGTGGAACAGCTTGTTTCTAAACGACGGGTCCACTGAATGATATTATAATAAAATTTGCATGTTGAGAAAGTAAGTTAGTACACGACGGTACTTGATACTATACCTCAACATAGTTTTAAATCTGAATCTAGAAGGAACTCCGCTACAACAATATCACAAACGAAAATGAACCTCTGAAATCAGAGGTTCATTTATTATTGGAACGCGTACATGTCCAAAAAACGACTACTTCTTGTCCAAACCATTGCCATCCCAAGTACAGACTTACCCCGTCCAGCCATTGCCATCCCGAGTACAAGACTTCCCCGTCCAACCATTGCCATCCCGAGTACAAGACTTCCCCGTCCAACCATTGCCATCCCGAGTACAAGACTTACCCCGTCCAACCATTGCCATCCCAAGTACAAGACTTACCCCGTCCAACCATTGCCATCCCAAGTACAAGACTTACCCCGTCCGACCATTGCCATCCCGAGTACAAGACTTCCCCGTCCAACCATTGCCATCCCAAGTACAAGACTTACCCCGTCCAACCATTGCCATCCCAAGTACAAGACTTACCCCGTCCAACCATTGCCATCCCGAGTACAAGACTTACCCGTCCAAACATTGCCATCCCGAATACAAGACTTACCCCGTCCGACCATTGCCATGGCGAGTACAAGACTTACCCCGTCCAACCATTTAGCTTCCATAACTCCATTCCATTCTCCAGTCACAGTTAAAAATGGTTTCTTTTCGTTTCTTGCAAACACTTCTGTGGTTATTCTATGTTTTTTGCCACCGTAAAATGGTTTTGTATGAAATTCTATGTTGGCCTGATAGCCGGACTGAGGACATTTTATACTTGTACTTCCTCCAAGCTCAATCCAAGGCACTGAAAACAAAATGCGATAGTTTACAGGCAACTGGTTCGAAGTACGAAATTCATCCTTTTCGGTAACCTTCTATCGTAGAATATAGCCACCGAGGGGAGCAAGCCGTGTTCATTAGGTGACGGTCCTAAGCCCGTGTAAATACAGAAGGTTTGATGTTAGGAAATGTAGCCACCGAGGGGAGCAGGCGAGGTTCATTAGGTGACTATCCTAAGCCCGTGTAAACACAGAAGGTTTGGTGTTAGGAAGGCCATCCAGCCTTTAAAAAACTCTGCTTCAAACCTGTGATGAATGGTTATCAGCAAATTGCTTATCATTAAGCAAAATGCGAGTTCCTACGCAGTTTCTATAGATACTGTTAGAAGCAAGCGGGGGTTACTGCGCCAAGATTTTTTTTTTTTCATTCTTTGAACCTTCTTTTTTTTGGGGGGGGGGGGTGTTTTGACATTCTTTATGGACTGAAAGGGGGCGCCAAACCAAAATGGTTGGGAACCGCTGTGTTAAGATTGTCTACCAACCTGTTAGTATATAACGTCCATATCCATTTGGAAATGTACAGATAGAGTCTTCATCATATTGCAGCAGTTTGACTTTGGCCTCTCCAACGTTGTGAACTCCTATTGAAAGGCCTAAAAAAATTGATTTCGACCACACATGCGTTGAGAACCTCTGTGTTAGATTGTCTACCAACCTGTTAGTATAGAACGTCCATATCCATTTGGAAATGTACAGATATAGTCTTCATCATATTGCAACAGTTTGACTTTGGCCTCTCCAACGTTGTGAACTCCTATTGAAAGGCCTAAAAATTTTGATTTCGTCCACACATGCGCACTAAGGGAAGCTTTTTTATTATAATGTTCAGCGTAGAAGGCAGATACTGGAAGAAAAAATTAAAAATCAGTCATATTTCTCTTTTGTACATGATTTTTTCTTTCTTTGAAAATAAGTAACCTTGCCTTCGTAACAGAGTGCTGAAGCACCCGTCCGGTTGCGTGGGTTCAATCCCTCACAGAGGTAGGAAAGTAACCTTGCCTTCGTAACAGAGTGCTTAAGCACCCGTCTGGTTGCATGGGTTCAATCTCTCACAGAGGTAGGATCCTATAAAAAGGAAAGTATTGTATTGGGATGAAATTTTCTATGTTGAATTTTTAATGCAAAAACACGTTTTGAGGTCCCCAAAGCCCAAATCTTGCGTTTCAGCCATTAGTGCGTGTGTGTAGGTCTGTCCTTCTGTCTGTCAACAAGATATCTATCTCAAGAACGGTAAAAGCTAGAGACCTGAAATTTTATATGTACGTCAAGCTTATGCTCGCAAAGAACCACGAAGATTTTGATTGAAATCTAAGTTACTGTTGGCGATTTTTTACCGCTTTTTAGCGGTATTAATTAATTCGTTCTAAAAATAGAACAATATGAGCTAGAGCTTCAAATTTGGTGCCTACTCATATTACTTTTATGCATTGATTGCGCGTAAACATACTGTTCCAATTTTATGTATTGTACAGGTCTCGATTTTTTTATAATTACGGAATCGTGTAATGTTCACACCAGATTTTTTTTTTTCATTAATTTAAATATTTGGGTTACTTTTATGCATTGATTGCGCGTAAACATCCTATTGCAATTTTATGTATTGTACAGGTCTCGATTTTTTTATAGTTAAGGAATTAATATTTGGGTTAGATGGTAGAAAATGTCTTGGGCATAAACGTCGTCTGGTGGTTTATCTTCCACACAAGACTTTTTTTTTAACAAAAACTTCTTTTTCAAAGGCGTATTTTTTCAATCCAATTATGACAAACTAATATTTTTGTGAACTGTAGATCTCACTCGTGTCCCTTGTTGATAGGGGGACTTGAAAATAAAACTTCCAAGGCATCCAAGTTCATGCCAGGAGTTACGTTTAATTTTGACAAAGCGTCTTGTCTTCGAAAATCGTCACGTCAAAACAAAAAAAAGTTCGATGATCCAGTAATTAAAAGGAGGTCTCACGCCGGTCGTAAAAGACGACTAAGGGAAGGGTTAGAAACGATATCTTTTCCATTACCCATGCAGAAAGCAAGGAGAAGCTGCTGCATTATCCGTAAGGATTCTTTAGTATCAACAACACATGGCGAGTTGTTACAAACCAGCTCCACGGCTGTTAACCCTAGCATTGCCAAGGGGGGGGGGTACCCGCGATTAGCAAAAAGCTTATAGTAATCAATTTATGATACTTATTTTCATGAGACCTTTAATAATTGTCACAAACAATATTTACCATCATAGTATATAAAAATATGTATGTTCTAAGCCATCTAAGGGATGATATTGAAGCTAAACTTTGGGCGCGGGTACTATATACAATGCATGTAACCAATACATTGATTGTCTAAAGCTACCATTAAAAGCTACCATAAATTGTCTAAAATGTCTAATTATGTACCACATGCAAGAAATAAGTGTGTGTAAACACTGTCAAAAGACATTTGTCTGTGTGGGATGTCAGGAAGGACAAAGTTCTGGTTCAGAATAGATTTCCTAGGGTCTAGCGA
>CM022876.1:8047085-8057964 GCA_012654025.1 Pachypsylla venusta | reverse complement strand
AAATATCAATTTTATTGAGGGGGGTCGTAATGTTTTTAGCCATTAAAATAATAAACCCATGTGTCACATTGGTAGAGTTTTTATTCTATTTTTGGATTTTATATGAAATATAAAATATCAATTTTATTGAGGGGGGTCGTAATGTTTTTAGCCATTAAAATAATAAACCCATGTGTCACATTGGTAGAGTTTTTATTATATTTTTGGATTTTATATGAAATATAAAATGTCAATTTTATTGAGGGGGGTCGTAATGTTTTTAGCCATTAAAATAATAAACCCATGTGTCGCATTGGTAGAGTTTTTATTCTATTTTTGGATTTTATATGAACTATAAAATATCAATTTTATTGAGGGGGGTCGTAATGTTTAGCCATTAAAATAATAAACCCATGTGTCACATTTGCAGAGTTTTTTTGAATGACCCCGCACAAAAAGATAGGAAATTTGTTTTCAGTTAAATTTGCTGAAATTTGGAATAGAGATAGTTTTTAAAATGTGTCTAAATCAAGAATACTTCCAAGGCACCCAAGACTATGCCAGTTGTAAAAGGCGACTAAAGGAAGGGTCATCTTTTCCATTACCCATGATGAAAGCAAGGAGAAGCTACTGAATTATCCGTAAGGAATCTGAAGTATCAACAATTGATGGCGAGTTGTTGCAAACCAGCCCCACGGCTGTTAACCTTTAATGATGCGATCAAAAATGTCAATGGATCAAAGGTCGAATAATGGACAATAAAATTTTATTTTTGTCTCTTACGTCCTTTCTCACCTAAAATTGGATTATATGGTTTTTTAGCTACTGCAGATTTTCTTCCAGCATGAAAGGACGCCAGATACCATTTGACTATTTGTACCATTCGGTCTCTTTCGTTATCTAATTCGGTGGCCCTGAAACAGAAGATTAGATTCACCAAATTGAAATCCAATAATATTTAAACGTTATCACTAGTGAGTCATATAAAACAAGCTATTTCCTGGTATACGTCTAGGTCTAGGGTTACGAATTGAGTATCGATATTTTCAAAATATCTCGATATTTTCAAAATATCGATACTACTCGAAACTTTTTTTTCGATACCGAGTACATATTTGGCTTACAGCCTCAGTAGCTCAGTTGGTAAGAATGACGGATTCGTAACCAGGAGCCTGTTGGTTCAAATCCAAGCGAAGGCAAAAATTTAGCAATAACATGGGGAAGTTCATTGCGACAAAGCATTTGCTTTAATACAAATAAATTCCTTTATTTTTACTTATTTGACTTTTCAGAGAAAAATAATCTAAAGAAGAGAAAAATAATCTAAAGAAGTATTTCCTGGTATACGTCTAGGGATACGAATCAAGTATCGATATCTTCAAAATATCGATACTACTCTATACCGAGTACTTATCTTTTTTTCAGAGTAAAATCCATATCCATACTTCCATACTAATAAATAAATGCGAAAGTAACTCTGTCTGTATGTATGTATGTTACGCTTTCACGCTTAAACTACTGAACCGATTTTGATGAAATTTGGTATGGAGATAGACTAAACTTTAGGAAAGGACATGTGTTACTTTTTATCGCGAATAAAAGGGGTTGAAACTATAAACGGCCATGACTATAAGGCGCCAAGCGAAGCGGGCGTATCCTGCTAGTAAGCTATATAATAGAACGAAGATGTATATGTGTGTCTGTGTATGTATCACTATTTTTTTAGCCATAACGGAAAAGAGATATTAAAAAATTGTGAGAATGGACCCCCCTAAAAATCATAACCTGGAACCCTAGGAAAATTATCAGAATTCAAAAATGTTGAACAGTTTTTGAATACGGCCGATTTTTGACCAAAATCAACGGGTCACGGGCCGATATCTTATATTTTTTCGTGACAAATAAGAAAGCTTTAGGTGCTCTATTAAACCTTAATTTGGGACATAGTTTGTAAAAAACTGTCTAACTGTTTTCGGGTTACGGCCGATTTTTCGATTTTTGTAAGGGAAATCATAGAATACAAGGGGGTGCGGCCATTACTCTAATGCGCCAAGCGAAGCGGACGCAGCCTGCTAGTATTCTTTGCTCTAATATAAATGTTGCCAAGACTACTCCTCAATCATTCACTGACGTGAAGTTAGAAACTTACTTGAGAAATATATCTGGATGAGCAAAATAATCAGCATACATTTCTAGCAAAGATCTTCGCTCTAATATAAATGTTGCCAGGACTACTCATCAATCATTCACTGACGTGAAGTTAGAAACTTAATTGAGAAATATATCTGGATGAGCAAAATAATCAGCATAGATTTCTAGCAAAGATCTTCGCTCTAATATAAATGTTGCCAGGACTACTCCTCAATCATTCACTGACGTGAAGTTAGAAACTTACTTGAGAAATATATCTGGATGAGCAAAATAATCAGCATACATTTCTAGCAAAGATCTTCGCTCTAATATAAATGTTGGAAGGACTACTTTGGTCAGGTCCATACCTATTTTGACTTGACTTATTAAATGTGTGACTACAGATTGTGACTCCATATTTACTGAAAATTAAATACAAAAAAAAAAATTTGTATAGGTCATGATACCCTTCTTCTTTAACTTAACCTCAATCCTCAATTCTATTTACGGTGAGCGTTAATTGTACTATGCCACATAATTCTACCAGGCCACAACCTTCTTTTTTTTTTGGAAAATTTTTTTTAATTTTTTTTTTTTTTTTAAAAAAAGTTATGCCCCGGAACCGCTTTCGCATTCCTTCAGGGCACTCCTTTTTACAGCCATGCCATTCCGGAAACGAAAAAATTCGATCAGAAAATTTTCGCTCCGGGCGGGATTCGAACCCACAACCTCCGGACCAAGAGTCAATGCTCAATGGTTGTGGCCTTGTTAAGAGTCAATGCTCTTAACAAGGCCACAACCTTCTATGGGTATCACACTGACATTGCACTTGGGGGACCCGGGTTCATTGTTATATACATTTTATGATGCAGTCCTCCTAGTCTAGTGGGTATCACACTGACATTGCACTTGGGGGACCCAGGTTCAATCCCCCGCGGAATTGGAAAATTTTTGACTTTGTTCTTGTGATTTCGGGGTGCACTCAGGCTCGTGATATCCACAAAAATTGTGAAGATATGTTGGGCTTCACCACAAAGAAATTCTACATTCACATTTTTTTTACAACCTTCAGCTGTACCCGTTCCTGGCACGGTAACATTGTTTTCCACAGTATTCATATGGGTTCTCACTCTCCGTAAGAAGCACAAAAAAAAAAAAAAAAAAAAAAAAAAAAAAAAAAATAGATAGGATTTTAACCAAAAGCTTCGAGGTTCGTCTGTTTGATGTCTCCAACACTTACCGTTGTTGAGATATCTTATTTACAGACAAACATATACACGGATCAATAGCTAAAACTCAGATTTTGGACTCTGGGGACCTAACATTGTGTTTTGGCATGGAAAACTTGATAAGATAAAATTTTGCGTGTTACAATACTTTCATTTTTAGAGTATACGGAAAGTAAAAATCACATTAGAGTGTTCTCAGACAGCCGCATACTTACATATCTTATGACATAGAACACAGCTTTGCATAAATGCAAGGAAAAACAAATACACACGTTCTTATGGGAGTCCGCAGCTCTAGCTATTTGCAGAATCCCTATCGAAAAACTAATGCACATAAGAAAATGTGCATTAATTTTTCTTTAAATATATACAAAGATGTGTGCTATGTCATATGATAGGTCAGTATGCGGCTGCATGAGAGCACCCTTAAGAAATTCGGGGATACCATAACAACAAAAACGTCTATTATTGATTTAACTTACTTTCGGTGTCGGAGGGGTCTTCATAGATTGCTGAAATAAATCAAACATAAATTTTGGTTAGAAACAAATTGCAAGCAGTTGGTAAAAAAGTGCCCATCACGGCGGACAAACGGACTTTTTTCTTCGATTTTTGGATTCTAAGTGCCTTAAAACCTAAAGTATCAAATTTTGAGGGGGGGTAATTCTTTTTCGTGACGATTCCAATGGTTTATTATTGAAAATAATAAACCAAAATAGGTCAAATTTTGAATCATGTAAGTTGAACGGAGTACCAGTCTTTCATCTGGAAAACCCGTGTTCGAATTCTGGCAGGAGCAATAATGTGTGTGAGTTTGTTTAATATTTGTGTGAACGCATAATAATGCATTGCCACAACCTAGATTTGTGGGTATCACAGCATTACAAGGGCCACAACACTAAACTATCACTGCACTATATATTTCTTTGCTTTTTTAATGGCGCCACTGGTCGATACTCACATTAAAGTAGCGGGAGGACAATTGAGATCCTCACGAGGCTCAGTGCACCCCGAAAAATCAAGCGCAGTTCCCGAAAAAATCAGATTCCGCAAGGATACGAACCTGGGTCTCCTGCGTGCAAAGCCAGTGTGATACCCACTAGACCATGCCGGCAGGAACAATAATTTGTCACTGCGGTTTGGGTGTTTTCGGGTGCCACTCAACCTCGTGAGAACAATGAGAAGCTATGGAGATAAATGCGCATAGTAACCCGGTGCAAGCATTTTAGGTTAATTTCAAAAATTCAAAGTAATTGGATAATTATTGATATTGGAAAAATTCTACAATGCTGCAGTGAGCACCAAAGTTGTGACATAATAATACAAAGACACAGTATTTATTTATTTATTTTTAAATGGCACAGAGTAAGTTTGGGTCTATTGTAACAGATGATGTTCCTTGATAATATTCGATCATTTGTTAATCGATTTCATGAAGTTCGATTAATGGAAGTGTCCTTCAGAACGTCGGGTGGGTTTAATCGATTTCATAAAGTTCGATTAATCAGATGATTGATTTTTTTGTCGGAATCAATCGAAACGTCTGTCCTTCAGAACGCCGGGCGGGTTTAATCGATTTCATAAAGTTCGATTAATCAGATGATCGATTTTTTTTTTTTTTTGNTTTTTTTTTTTTTTTTTTGGAATCAATCGAAGTGTCCTTCAGAACGCCGGGGGCGGGCGGGTGTTCTCTGAAACTGGGCAATGATTATATCAAAATGGCAAAATTGTAGAAAATTACCTACCATCAAAATCTATAGAATTGTCAGCATTTAATGGTATCTTTGACTTATATCCTGTCGATGCTGATCCAGTACTTGTTGTGCTTATTTTGGAAACTGATGGCGTACTCACAAAACTATTTCTTCTCGTATCGTTCTCTTCGGATAAACCTCCCACTGACGTGAAGGTGGCATCTGAATTAGATCTTTTTGTCAATTTTGATTTTTTCAACGTATCGTCGTTATCGCGTCTGAAAAATAAGAAAACAAATCATTTTGTTAATTCTCGTTTTTTTTTGTTTTTGTTTTTTCATGAGTTCTATTATGTCACACTTTTCATGGGTATCATAGCATTACAAGGTATTCATAACAATCACTCCAATCTAAGTTCTGCCTGCCAGCGTCTATAGCACGTTGAATACACCAGATCCCGTAAGATCACTAAAGTTAAGCAACGTCCATATAGTTCTGGATTTTCTGCCGACATCACAAATGTAAACTTTAGATGTAATCATTCAGTATACATTTATTTAAAAGAATTAAACAATAGCATTATTAAAGCTGGCTGCCCAGTTCATATCATATCTATATTGTACAGGGTGCAGCAATTAGTTCTCCCACATTTGAAAGAGCTGGTAAATAAAAACAAAATGAAATATTTGAAAAATTATTTTGTATTCTGAAAGCTTGTGTATTCTAGTTTTTTTTTGTTTTGTAAATAATGTCGTCCAAATGACGCCCTTGGCGAGTGATGCACATTTGGAGTCTTTCGCGGAAGTTTTCAATGAGACTCGTCAGCATACCAGCATCAAATTGGATGATTTCTTCAGAATTGACTCCTTTAACTCTTCAAGGGTCCCAGGGCGATGTTTGAAGACCTCAGCCTTGGGGTAACCCCACAGGAAAAGTCAAAGGGAATCAAATCCGGCGAGCGAGGTGCCTGCGAAATGTCATGCTGTAAGGGGATTACGTGACCAGGGAACATGGGCCGTAACCCCATACAGCCTAAAGCTGATGATGTGATCTTAAAGTTGTAAACCCACCTCAAAAAGAACGTAGGATGCTCGCCGACGAAACCATTGCGACATCTAAAAACTAGATGTCATTTCGTGTTGAATATCACAAACCCTAAGCTCCTCTCACTATTACTTCCCCTCCCACGATTTTTTGAAAAGTGGGAGAACTTATTGTCGCACCCAGTATAAAAATGAATGTTTGTATGTCCTTTATGCATTCCTAAACCACACATCGAATTACTATGAAACTTTCGTGAGTTGTTGGGCCCATGTCCGGGATGGTTTCGGTTAAAAAAAACATATATTTTTTGGCCGGGACCATGTGAGACCGCCATCTTGGAATTTCGCTTTTCCTCAATATTATGAGTACTGTTTAAGTTATTGCAACTAAACTTTTGTGAAATTCTATACGTCTGACCTAAACGGTTTTTGATCACATTGAGTCATATATTTTGTGGACAAGGCCATGTGTGACCGCCATCTTGGAATTTGGCTTTTCCTCGATATTTTGAAAACCACTTAGGTTATAGGGACCAAACTTTTGTCACATTCTACACATATCTGCAAATCCAAAAATCGAATAAAAAAAAAAATCGTTTTTTCCGCCGCGCCGTCCACCGTGATGGAATTTTTTCCCACTTAACGTTGACCGATTTGGATGAAATTTGGTATGTAGGTCCCACCTGGTGTCAGCGTACAATCGAATGTACCGTTGCCAGCTTTTTTCCGCTTTTTAGCGGTTTTTATTAATACTGTCTAAAAAAATAATGGTAAGAGCTAGAAATTTGAAATTTGATACGTATGTCAAATTTAGGGTCCACCTAATTATGCCCCAAAACTTTTGGCGAGAGGGGGGGGGGTATTTTTTCATCCAGTAAAATAATAAACCCATGTGTCACATTAGCAGAGTTTTAATATAATATTCTCGTGTAATCCTGTTTGGACTGCGCACATCACAAAAGTCGTCGAAACCTTGATCAACCAATGCAACTCTTACTTTTTTATCTCGCTCACAGTATCATGAAACTCTTCATCCGTTTCATCTTCTCCTTCCTTCTCCACAGTTCCATTATCACCTCCAGTGTCTTCTTCATTCTGTTTGGATGGCGAAGAAGATTCTGCTGAATTGGTCCGACTACTAAAACTTGACCACTTGGAAGATAAAATTCTGAGCATTCTAAATTATTCCGATCACCAGGTGACAAGCGAATCACAGAAGTTGATCTTATTCCGACCACCAGATGACACGTGACGCACAAAAGTTGGTCTAATTCCGATCACCAGATGACACGTGACTCACAAAAGTTGGTCTTTTTCCGATCACCAGATGACACGTGACTCACAGAAGTTGGGTCTTATTCCGATCACCAGATGACACGTGACTCACAGAAGTTGGGTCTTATTCCGATCACCAGATGACACGTGACGCACAGAAGTAGGTCTTATTTCGATCACCAGATGACACATGAGACACAGAAGTTAGTCTTATACAGATCACCAGATTGCACGTGACTCACAGAAGTTGGGTCTTATTCTGATCACCAGATGACACTTGCCGCACAGAAATTGGGTGTTATTCCGATCACCAGATGACACGTGACGCACAGAAGTTGGTCTTATTCCGATCAGCAGGTAACACGTGAGGCACAGAAATTAGTCTTATTCAGATCACCAGATTTCACGTGACGCACAGAAGTTGGACTTATTCCGATCACCAGATGACACGTGACGCACAGAAGTTGGTCTTATTCCGATCAGCAGATAACACGTGAGGCACAGAAATTAGTCTTATTCCGAACACCAGATTTCACGTGACGCACAGAAGTTGGTCTTATTCCGATCACCAGATGATACGTGACTCACAAAAGTTGCTCGTTACGGATTATTCCAACCACCAGATGACACGTGACCCACGTTTCAAAATGCACTTAGCTTCGTAAGAATAATTGAGGAGCTGTTGCCGATTGCAACAACACAGTAACAAGAACCCCACAACAGCGTCTTTTGAGATGTGTACTTGGTTTTGTAAGGATCAACAACTGATTAAGGAATTCGTTATTCACAAAATAGAAACGGTCATGCCTCCGAGACGCCACAAATGAAGCAGTTGAAGATTACTAGTGACACAATAAAATGCCACACATAATGCACAAAACTCTGTTATTTTACGCACTAAGGTGGACTCGGACCGTTTTCAATTGTCATTATAGAGATCTATTCGAGGGACCAAAAAGATTCGTAATCAACATGGACCTCGCAGAATCATGTTGACCACTAAAATAGAAATACGTCAGTAATAAACATAATTAGTTGTATTAAATAGTAGGTAATTCAAAAAAATAAAATTCCAAACTTCATTAATTATAATATGTATTTAATTAAAACAATTTAAATATTATTTTTAATATTGCACATTTAAATTTAATTAAAACAATTTAAATAATATTTTAAAATAAAATCTATTGCACATTTAAATAATATATATATATATTTTTTTAAAAAAAATAAAACTTTATAAATTAATAAAAAGTTATAATCTATTAAAACACATTTAAATAATAATTTTTTGTTTGTTTGAAAAATGATATTTTTACTCGTAGGTATTTTATTTAATTTTTTACTTTTATTAATTCATTTGTTTTACTATTTATGTCATGTGTTTAAATTATAATCTATTAAAACACATTAAAACAATTTATTGGCGAAAAACATTAAAACAATTTATTTATTTATTATTGGCGAAAGTAATGTAAAATTATTAGAAATTTCGTTTTAGTCCGCAGCAGCTTAAGTAAGAATCTGCGTCTATAAAAATTATAAAAAAAAACTATAAAATAGATGATATTATCACAGAGAAAATAATAAATTATTAAAAAAAAAATGTACACGCAAATAGACACGAATACAAACTGACACTGAAAATACTGACAGACTGAAAAATATGATGATGATGATGCAGGCGTAGCTAGCTTCAATCTAGCAAATATGAAATGAACAAAAAAGAATTTCGTAAAAACAAACTCCGCGACGAGCATATAGAGAGTACAAGTAGAGAGAAAGGGGATAGAAAAAGAGAAAGTACTGGAAGTAGACACAAACTTTTATAGGATAGTAAGAAGATAGGCAAATGTTTTTTTATGTCGATAAATGATAATTTTAGGTATCGATATTTATACATATTCGATATCTGAGAAAGGAGATAGAAAAAGAGAAAGTACTGGAAGTAGACACAAACTTTTATAGGATAGTAAGAAGATAGGCAAATGTTTTTTTATGTCGATAAATGATAATTTTAGGTATCGATATTTATACATATTCGATATCTGAGAAAGGAGATAGAAAAAGAGAAAGTACTGGAAGTAGACACAAACTTTTATAGGATAAAGTAAGAAGATAGGCAAATGTTTTTTATGTCGATAAATGATAATTTTAGGTATCGATATTTATACATATTCGATATCTTAAATATCGATAAGATAGCAAATGATAATTTTAGGTATCGATATTTAAACATATTCGATATCTAAAATATCGATAAGATAGGCAATTTTTTTTTTTTTTTTATGTCCATAAATGATAATTTTAGGTATCGATATTTAAACATATTCGATATCTAAAATATCGATAAGATAGGCAATTTTTTTTTTTTTTTTATGTCGATAAATGATAATTTTAGGCATCAATATTTATACATATTGGATATCTAAAATTCAAATATTCGATATCTACGTCGATAATGAAGAAAATTCCACGCGTAAAGGGAAAATTGGGAGTTTTCAGTTCATCTTGCCATTTACGAAGTTCAAGAAAATGAAGTATTGTAACGGTGAACTTTAGAATTTGTAAGCTCTTAAAACTAAGGAGAGAAAAATCCCGGGGGGAACATTTAAATCCCTCTATTTCCCGTTTTCACGAATTTACAGTGAATTGCAAAATAGAACTACATGCGCGACGCAAGACCATCGCGTGGGAAGGAAATGAAAAAGAAAGAAATATTAACGTGAAAAAAAAAATATAGACTAACAGCTGACAGACACTGTTTCGGAAGAAGTCGCGCAGACGTGAAAAAATGTGTACAATTGAATTAATAATGGAATGGGCTGAACATTAGATGTGAAATGGGAACCGTGCAACTCGTATTGTATGTGAACATCGTCATTTGGGAAAATATATGTCGTATTAAAATTTGATATTTTACGTTTGATGGTACGTAGAATCTAAAAATCGAATTAAAAAATCCGCTTGTCCGACGTGCCGTGATGGACAATTTTGCCACTTAGCGCATCGCCGGATTAACAATATTAAGACTTGTAGCACGTGCTACGGGCTCCGCCCTTTGACGACTTACACTAGATATTTCGACATTTCTGGGTTGACAATTGAAAAAACATATGATTTTGACGGGGCCCCCAACTCTTCAAAGTATGTAGGAAAATCTACTTTAGGAAAGTACAAGTAGGTACCTACTACCTAGGAACTNTTTTCGAGAGTATGCAGCACGGAAGGGGCAACTTAAATTTACAAAAAAATTATGATAGATAAAATGATTTTTGGAAGCAAAAAAGTCATCAAGTACCGAAATACGATAAATGTCACATTTTGTCCCTAATCCAACAGCCCCACTGTGAACAATCAAATGTAATTTTGGCACAATTACATTTGAACAATCAAATGTAATTGTGGCAAATCAAATGTAATTGTGGCAAATGTAATCGTATCGTTGAATCGTATTTGGTAAATTTGGTGGGAAAATTCAAAAAAATTAACAAACGTTACAAACGTATAGGTTCCATCTGTTTTTTTT
>CM022876.1:7988552-8033907 GCA_012654025.1 Pachypsylla venusta | reverse complement strand
CTCCCCTTCCCTAACACAGCAACAAACACTTACTTTGGCTATTTGTAAGAGCACGATTGTGTGTTTCACTTGTTCAATAAAATACCCCCTCCCCTTCCCTAACACAGCAACAAACACTTACTTTGGCTATTTGTAAGAGCACGATTGTGTGTTTCACTTGTTCAAGCATATTCTGAAATCAAAAAGAAACTAGTGTGAAAATCATATATGACTTTCTTTATCTATAATCTGGTGTGAACATCACTGGAATTTCTTTATCTGTAAATAAATAAAAAAAAATTGTAATGAGCTGAAATTTTCGATGTCGAGTTTTCAATGCCAAAACACAGTTTGAAATGCCCACGGTAAAAAACGTGTGCCAAAAAACTTGCGCATTGCATAACTATTATTATCCGGGAGAACATAACATTACCCATCAAGTTCCCAACTTTTTTTTTAAACATCTCGCCTCATGCAGAATAATGAAACATACATAATGCTCACTCATTAAAAGTTTGGGGCGCCGTTTGATGAGGTTTTTTTATCGTCTGGACTACATTTATAATGGCAAGATTCAGTCACAAATGCAGCAATTACTGACTCTCGAGGGATCCCTACCGCCTTAGAATTGTTCTGGCTTCACCGGCATACCGTTGTACCGTCAATATACACCCAGTATATTGATCGAATAATAACTTCTAGAAATATTCTGTGTAGTATTAGTTGCATCATAATTATATCAAAAATTGAACAATAAGCAGTTCAAAGAATTCGTCGTACAGTTCATCAACCGAACCGTTATAATATTTAAGTTAAACAATATCGATTGTTTAGAATCAATACGAAATTGCTATTGTACGAAATTGCAATACCATCAGCCAATAGAAAGCCGGGAATGATCCTAACGGTCGATCTGAAGGAAGAACTTCAGATTGAGCGTCTATTAAAATTAATTCTAATTCTGGCATTCGGCGGTACAACAACTTAAAGTATTTTATAAATTATTTCTAAGTCCTGAATTCCAATAAAGACCAACTTCGTAAATTTTAATCATTGGTAATTTTCAAAATTAACATCTTGTTGTTCTCATTTCCATTATAGTTTTCTCTCTCAGGTTGGGGTCTATCTTAAAAAGGAATTCATAGTAACTCTGAAACGGATAGACGGGGAACAACCTTTTCCATAGGAAAATCAGCTTCCCATAACCATACCAAAATATACCCAACAAGGGACATTCATTTTATTATAGAGGACTTGAGCATATAAGTCTCCCTACTATTGGGGATACTGAACAAAATACCACCAGAAGACCTGATCCTTGGATCTGGTATCCTCAAGGACACACGTTCAACAAGATATTGATAACCATTCCCACCACGTTGCATCTGCAGTACCCTCAATTTTTTTAAACCCGATATAGAGGAATACCTACCATCAACAACCATAGATCCTCTTCATCCAAAGCTGTGTCTCTCCCCTGTACTGCTGAGGATGTGACAGCACAATACCAACCCAATAAAGTGCTTGGTCATAAACCGCCATCTATTGCCGAGGAGGAAAAACAATTGCCAAGAGAGGCCAGATCCAAACTTGCTCAACTTCGTTCCGGATGGTCTAGGATACTCAACTGCTACATGAACAGATTAGACATCACCACAAAAAATGAATGTCCCCTCTGCCACGGACCGCCACATGATGTTCAAACTGTCCACAAAAACCCACGCCACTCACTGTCCAAGCAGCTTTCCTTGAGCTCAACATGAAGGAAATCTGAATAAAACTCGTTGTCTGCCACTACAACAACAACTAGATATTGATGACTAACCGAACCCTCAGAAATTTTCTTCAAAAATTTGATTTGTGCATCCTTCCTTCTCATCTCCAAGGAGTCAAGTTGGAGGTGATCAATCAATAACCCATACTCAATGTAGTGTAGGTAGAGGAGATCAAAAATATTTTCTTTGTAGAAAAGGTTCCTAACAAAGCGAGCCTGCAGTCTCTCTATGGAGCCTATAGTCCATGGTTTGAACCACGTTTGTTGAATAAGTCAAACTGTATTTACTTTATGTTCATAGCGTGAATGCTTGAAGGCCTTGAGAAGTGACCCGAAACATATTATCCCTTGTAGGAAATATCCCAATGCTGTCCGAGTCATACTTAGGGATGTTGCGATATTATCGATATCGATAAATATCGATATTTTCTTTCGATATTTCCGATATTTATATCGATTCGATAATATCGGATATCGGAAGAAGAATGTCAATATCGATATCGAATCATAATGTCATAGGAAGTGTTCTAGAGCATGTCAGATCCTTTGTGTTGTATAAAGTGGATTCTTTTTTTTTCTTCTTTTTATTGGAGTTCTTCTTATCAGAGGATTATGGAAATTATTCTATTAGCTTCTCTTATAGCTGCAAAGATTATATTCATGCCGAGAACGGTTTTAACTTTATTATTATTATTTTTCATTCTATTTGCTGCTTTTTAGTAATCATAATCCGTAGAGTAAAGTAAGCAAGCAAAGTTTAAATTAAGCTTCAATTCTCACAATATAACTTTTTAAACTACCGCATCGATATCTGACGATATTGCTGATATCGATAAATCCTTTGCGATAATATCGCGATATCGATACCGGAAATAATATCGATATCGGATATCGCATAAATACCAATATCGCAACAACCCTAGACATACTTACCAAGCTATCTCCTAGTATGTTTTCACACTTGGCTTTGTCCTCTTCCGTTATGGCTGACATCCTGTCCATGCTGTCCGAGACATACTTACCAAACTATCTCTTAATATGTTTTCACACTTGGCTTTGTCCCCTTCCGTTATGGCTGACATCCTGTCCATGCTGTCCGAGACATACTTACCAAACTATCTCTTAATATGTTTTCACACTTGGCTTTGTCCTCTTCCGTCATGGCTGACATCCTCTCCTCCAGAATCTGTAACACACAAAATAGTTAATTAGAATAAATAGATAATTTTATAAAGTCACAACACACAAAATAGATAATTTTATAAAGTCACAACACACAAAATAGATAATTTTATAAAATCACAACACACAAAATCCATAATTTTATAAAGTCACAACACACAAAATCCATTTTTGGATTTTACGTAGGTACCTTGAACCGAGAAATATCAAATTTTGAGTAGGTTATTTTTGGTTTATTATTTTCGATAATGAACCTTTGGAATCGTCACGAAAAAAATACCCCCCCCCCTCATTTTTTTTTTATTTCATTTTTGGATTCTACGTACCTGTTGAATAGAAAAATATCAAATTTTGAGGTGGGGGGTATTTTTTATTATTCCATTTTTGGATTCTTCGTCCCTTGAAACGACAAATATCAAATTTTTTTTTTTTTTTTTTTTATTTGTAAAGTTGGACTTACATTGCATTGACTGATTAGAATCTGAAGATATACATCCGCCTCGGCAAGATTTCGATCAAATTCTTCGAGCGTCGGAACAGTACGTCCAGAATTGTGGCCGAGTCTCAGCTGAAAAAACAAACAAAAAATCAAATTTGTTGAATATGCTTTGGGGCACATCTTTGCTACCTATACTGTCCACTGGTAAACAGAAGTCCGAAATGCAGTTAACCAATGAAATCCGTGGCGTATTTACCGTAAAAGCGACATAGGTCATGGCCTGGGGCGGTAAAATATGGAGTAAAGAATGAAATTATCAAAATCGAATTTCTTGTCAAAATAGAGGCGGCAAGTTCTAAATTGCCTCGGGGCGGCGGAAGTTTAAATCCGCAACTGACTGGAATTTCATCTTCATGAATTTGAGATATTTATCACTATTGGAGGACATGGAAGGGGTCGGGATTATTAACATCTAATCCGGCGTCCTCAGAGTAGTATAATATGTTACCCAACACATCCACCAACATCACTTTCCGTGATGAACATGAAAGGGGTCGGGATTATCAACATCTAATCCGGCGTCCTCAGAGTAGTATAATATGTTACCCAACACATCCACCAACATCACTTTCCGTGATGGACATGAAAGGGGTCGGGATTATCAACATCTAGTCCGGCGTCCTCAGAGTAGTATAATATGTTACCCAACCCTTGCACCACCATCACATTCAGTGATAGACGCGGTACCTACACCTACTCTAGTAATATTAATCAATTGTTTTTACACGATGTATTGTGTTTAACGCATCAGTAGATTTAAAGGGGTTGTACTCTTTAAAATGCACACTTGTTTTTCCACTGATATAATTAAAATAGAAATGGGTCTGTAAATTTAAATGGATATGCTTTCCGAATTAAGGATTGTTTTTTTTTTAAAAAAAAATATATATATATATAATAAGGNTTTTTTTTTTTTTTTTTTTTTTTTTTTTTTTTTTTTTTTAGTGTAGGTACATTGTTGGTGTTGTAGCGGTTTTTCTATCAAAATCAAGAATTCTCAAATTTTAAGATTCAAGTTTGGTAAAATTTTAGAACAAATGTGATTTTTTTCTTTTTGCTGAACGTTTCTTTAACATCTATTGATCATTTGAGACGGTGGTTTTAACCTCCCTTCGCTGGAAACTTGCAAACCAGATACCCACATTGACCACAGCTGGCCGAAAAAATAGCCAGCATCACGGGGGACAAACCCAAGTGGACATTCACATGGTTCAACCTCGCTGGACGTTGCTAACTTCAGTGATCTAACGGAAACTGATGTATTGAACGTGCCATAGACGCTGGATATAAAACTAGTTTTAGATGGCGCTTGGCTAAAACTATGGATATTATGCGATCTTTTTTTTTTTTTTTTTTTTTTTTTTTTTTTTTTTTTTTTTTTTTTTTTTNTTTTTTTTTTTTTTTTTTTAATTTGGCTTCACGTCTCTTTAACTGCTTTAACATCTATTGGTCATTCAAGCCGAGGGTTTTACCCTCCATTCGCTGGAAACTTGCAAACCAGCTACCCACATTGACCCCACCCAGCCTGGATTGGGCCGGAAAAATGAGCCAACGATACGTGGTGTTCCCAAGCGGTCACTCATCCAAGTACTGACCACGCCCGACGTTGCTTCACTTCAGTGATCTGGCGGGAACTGGTGTATTCAACGTGGTATGATCGTTGGCTAAATATTATGCGATCTAGGTCGGCCTGGTGCGTACGACTGGCCATTTTTTAAAAGTCATGATCCCCATACACGATTATAAAACTACTAGCAGAATACGCCCGCTTCGCTTGGCGCCTTAGAGGCATGGCCGTTTATAGTTCCAACCCCCTTTTTTTCGCGATAAAAAGTAGCCTATGTCCTTTCCTAAAGTTTAGTCTATCTCCATACCAAATTTCATCAAAATCGGTTCAGTAGTTTAAGCGTGAAAGCGTAACATACATACAGACAGACAGACAGACAGAAAGACAGACAGAGTTACTTTCGCATTTATATATTAGTATGGAAGTATGGATATGGATATGGATTGATTTAAGTATTGGGCTCTTTATCGCAGAGATTCTACTTCAACATCAGCTTTTCCCAACTCTATTTGGGGTCGGTATTGCTAATTATACCATGCCACAACCCCTTTTTATGTATCTAGTCACTTTAGCTGTACTGCTATACATTTCTTGTCATCATGATTCTAACCTGCTTCTCACAGTACGTTTTGTCGATGACATTCCATCTTCGGTTTGGAGCAGATTTCTCTAATGACTGGATGCCCTTCCTAACACCAAATCTTCTGTATTTAGGACCGTCACCTAATGAAGCTGGCTTGCTCCCCCCCAGAGTGACTACATCTCTATCGCAGAATATTAAAATCAGATATTACATGTCAAAAAAATCAGACTAACCTTGTCAAATTTGTGTCTCTTGGAATGACACATTCCCATTTAAAAAAAATTGCATCATTTAAAGATATTTTTTTTAAAAAATTGGGCCTTTCAGTTTACCACTAATTATAAAGGAATCACAGAATGAGTCACTTATATTAATGGATGTGAAACCGGGGAGAAGTAAATGGCGTCCTTTTCATTTTTTTTAAANCTTTTCCTTTTTTTTTTTTTTTTTTTTTTTTAAACTCGCTTTTTTATTGGACCATGTTGGGCGGTTGTACATACGCAATAGAGTCATGTCCGTAAAAACGTTTCCTAACCTCTCTCATTGGGTTAAAATTGGTTAGAAAAAAATCAAAGAACGCCATATACTCCTCCCCGGTTCCAGAACCTTGATTAATAAATAAGGTCGATTTTTTAAAAATAGTCCATTTTACAAAAAAAAAATAGTTTTTTTTTTTAATTATTTTTTTTTTTTTCGTGACGATTACAAATGAAACGTTAAAAATTTCAACTGTTCAACTTAAAATGACTCAATCTGTATAAAGTAGCTTGTATCTAGATATACCTATATTATATTTCTAGCACTAGATTTCGCTTCACTGAAACTGAATACTCCCAACTCAAATAAAATGTGTTTTATTTTTGTTTTTTAATATAAATTAATTGTTTCTTGCATATAAAGTGTTCTGTGCCAAAAAACAACAACTAAAAATTTTATTCCAAAACAAACATACGATTGTTATAAATGAGATTAGTAATGAACTGAAATCTCTCCCTATGTTCCTACTTGCCGCTTTCCCATCGTGTAAAAACAATTAAGCCAAGAAACAGTACACATTTTAGTAATTATTTATGAATAGAATGGAACAGCTTCTGTATTCTATCGTCTAAAATAAAAGCACTAAACACATTACATAGATTTTGGTTTATTATTTTCAAAAATGAACGTTTGGAATCGTGACGAAAAAAAAAATCCCCCCCCCTCTCAACATTTGACATTTATTTTACTTTTCAAGGTACGTAGAATCCAAAAATCGAATAAAAAAAAAAATCGTTTGACCGCCGGCGCCGTCCGTCGTGATGGGCACTTTTGCCACTTAGCGTTGACCGATTTGGATGAAATTTGGTATATAGGTCGCATCTGGGGTCTAATTTTGGGTGCTATCAAAGGCACCGTTGCCGGTTTTTGCCGCTATTTAGCGGATTTCAGTATTGCTGCCTAAAAAGAAAATGCTAAGAGCTAGGGATTTGAAATTTTGGTATGTTTGTCAAATTTGGGGTCTAATTACGCAACAGAGTATTTTTTTGGGGGGGGGTATTTTTTAGCCAGTAAAATAACTAGTAGATCAAGATGATCAGGAGTTCACGCTAGTGTTGTCATTTATAGAAAAAAATATCTTTATCAAATCTTAAAAAATCATTTTCAAAAAACAGTGGGCCCTGCCTAGGATCGTCACCCAAAGAAGCTGGTTTCCTCCCCTCAGTGGCTATTTTCATCTATGTTCAAGGTTTAAATGAATTTAATTTAAAGATATAATNAAAAAAAAAAAAAAACAATAAGTAGATAACTATTTAAAACGGAAAAATCAAATTCGCGGCCATTGATAAATCAATCGGCTGATTTGCTGATACCAAACCCTGAAGGATTTGATACCGGGCAGGAGAAATGCGGCATACATTTTTGTTATCCAATTTTAACCTTATTAGAGAGGTTAGAAAATATTTTTACGACCATGCCGTATGTATAACCGTCCAACATGGATCCATGACGGCCAATAAAAAAGCGAGTTTAATATAAAAAAAATGATTTTTTTGTTAAACTTGCCACATTGTTTCTGCCCTGTGTCGGACCCAACCCTGAACTGATCCCATACCATTTGATAGCACTAGCGCTAGAGTTTCAGTGTCATTCCACATCATGGGTTAAACTCACAGAGTTTTCCCACTTTCTGTTCTATTCGTTATGGTAGAATTAAGAGAGGCAACACCAACCCCCCAATAAGATGGAAAAGGTGAAGTTAAAAGAAGAATTGAATCTTTTCTTTATTTTTTCACGATGACGTATCATTATCTGATTTCATCACTTTGATTCTCAATCAATACACTCTTAATGAGACGTGACGTAACGCTTTGGACAATGTTCCCTAATAGTAACTATTACATAATCTTTATACCCTACACAATTATTGACAGTTAGTAACCTTGGTACGAGTAATAGGATTTCAACTCAAAAAGTGAACAGTTCCATATGAAGCTATTAATGTAATATCTCCATACCCTACACAATTATTGACAGTTAGTAACCTTGGTACGAGTAATAGGATTTCAACTCAAAAAGTGAACAGTTTCATATGAAGCTATTAATGTAATATCTTCATACCCTACACAATTATTGACAGTTAGTAACCTTGGTACGAGTAATAGGATTTCAACTCAAAAAGTTCCATATGAAGCTATTAATGTAATATATTCATACCCTACACAATTATTGACAGTTAGTAACCTTGGTACGAGTAATAGGATTTCAACTCAAAAAGTGAACAATTCCATATGAAGCTATTAATGTAATATCTTCATACCCTACACAATTATTGACGGTTAGTAACCTTGGTACGAGTAATAGGATTTCAACTCAAAAAGTGAACAATTCCATATGAAGCTATTAATGTAATATCTTCATACCCTACACAATTATTGACAGTTAGTAACCTTGGTACGAATAATAGGATTTCAACTCAAAAAGTGAACAGTTCCATATGAAGCTATTAATGTAATATCTCCATACGCTACACAATTATTGACAGTTAGTAACCTTGGTACGAGTAATAGGATTTCAACTCAAAAAGTGAACAGTTTCATATGAAGCTATTAATGTAATATCTTCATACCCTACACAATTATTGACAGTTAGTAACCTTGGTACGAGTAATAGGATTTCAACTCAAAAAGTTCCATATGAATCTATTAATGTAATATCTTCATACCCTACACAATTATTGACAGTTAGTAACCTTGGTAAGAGTAATAGGATTTCAACTCAAAAAGTGAACAATTCCATATGAAGCTATTAATGTAATATCTTCATACCCTACACAATTATTGACAGTTAGTAACCTTGGTACGAGTAATAGGATTTCAATTCAAAAAGTGAACAATTCAATATGAAGCTATTAATGTAATATCTTCATACCCTACACAATTATTGACAGTTAGTAACCTTGGTACGAGTAATAGGATTTCAACTCAAAAAGTGAACAATTCCATATGAAGCTATTAATGTAATATCTTCATACCCTACACAATTATTGACAGTTAGTAACCTTGGTACGAGTAATAGGATTTCAATTCAAAAAGTGAACAATTCCATATGAAGCTATTAATGTAATATCTTCATACCCTACACAATTATTGACAGTTAGTAACCTTGGTACGAGTAATAGGATTTCAACTGAAAAATGTAATATTTTCTTCTTTAACTTCTCTCCTTCCCAATTCTAATTGGGGTCGGCGTTGCTTTACTCAATTCTACCATGCACATCCTTTTGTTTTCTGCCTACTCTTCTCAGCTGTAACCCTTTTCTGGCACGGTGACCCTGGCTTACTTCTGGTGCAACAAAGGCCCTGCCAAATTTCAAGTCTGTAGCATTAATAGTTTCGGCTCTACGTGGATCAGTCACTCAGGACATTGCCTTTTATATATAAAGACTAGCATCCCCCGATTGCGGCTTCCCCCGCGCATATTTTAAATGATGTATCATGCTATCTCTTTCGCTCCAATGTATTTCTTATGGGGATTGTTTACTTTTCGCGATTTCTACCCCTTAAATTTTTTTTGCAAAATCCTTTCTTTGTGCACACTTACATGGTGCAACGAAGGTCCCTGCCAAATTTCAAGTCTGTATCATTAATAGTTTCGGCTCTACGTTGATCAGCCACTCAGGACGTTGCCTTTTATATATAAAGATAAAAAACAGAAATTTTACAAGTGGGAGTGGTCACTTCGCTAATTTGTAGTCAGAGTGACAACTCACACTTGAGTGGTGTTTTAGAATATGGCCCTAAGAAGGAAAATCAAAACCCACTGTGTCTTATTTTTCAACATAATCTCCTTTGACTTCAATAAATTATTTACATCTCTATGTCCGCCATTAAGTAGTTAGTCAAAAGACTCTAAAGCAGTCGAGCTGATCTCTTCATCACTCCAATTTTTTTCCACGCAGCTCAAATTTCTGTTTTGAACATAAATAATAGTCACTAGGTGCCAGGTCTGGGCTGTAAGGAAGCTCAGATATCTCAGTGAAGCCACACTCACACACAGCACCCTTTACAATGACGGCGGTGTGGACAGGGGCGTTGTCATGAAGGAGCTGAACACATTTTGTCATGTGTAAGACATGTAAAAATATTATATTGTCAGAACGACCAAGGCCGTACCCAGGGGGGTACAGACCTCCCCCCGAAATTTCATTATTATTTTTTTATGCATGACTTATGTAATAATGTAATATTGTAAGGTGTAACTCATCTACACCATCAACAACAAAAACAACAACATCATCATAACAATAACAACATCAACAACAACATCTCCTTCCATGATCATCATTTTCAGGTGTTAGTCCTGGCTTGTCTGTCAATCCTTCGCCCCCCCCCCAAAAAAAATCTTGGGTACGGCCCTGAGAACGACAGTATATTAACCCTTTGTTAGTCGGGCCACGAACTTTAGGAACCAACCTCTTATTACCGTATTAACAATATGATTTTTATATCCGTACTACACTTAACAACATTTTCTCACCGTATTAACAGTATGATTTTTATATCCGTACTACACTCAACAACATTTTCTCACCGTATTAACAGTATGATTTTTATATCCGTACTACACTCAACATTTTCTCACCGTATTAACAGTATGATTTTTAAATCCGTACGCATGTCGCAGGATCGTATCTTGTAAATATGACACCCACGTTTCTCTTTCAATACAATTTTTGGCTTGGAAATGAAACGTCTTACTATCGACCGTAATTGTAAAAGTGCTATCATCTTGATCATCAATGCCAATGACAGCACCTTTGAGACGTACGCAACCACGACGGACACCACGGACCATTTTTTCACGAGACTGAAACATTAAAAAAAAAAAAAAATAGAATATTAGTTTCAAAATGCATATACATATATGATTTTTTTATTTCACGAGGCTGAAACAATCAAGAAAAAGATAATATTAATAATATATTCCATGAGTAATTCTAATACATACATTCTAATATATAAAAGTACTATTCTATTCTAATATATAAAATTCTCGTGTCGTGGTGTTTGTCACCATACTCCTCCAAAACGGCTTAACCGATTTTAATGAAATTTTGTCATGTACATTCAGTAGGTCCGCGAATAGGTTTTTATCTATAATTTAATAGAATTGAACACTAAGTTTGTTGGGAGTACCATTGGGTTAGGTTTAAAAAAATGCGTGTTGAAGTCTGCGACGGAGCCTAATCTTGCGCAGATTTTAACACGTATTTTATTTTTTTAGAACCTAACCAAATACTACTCCCAACACGTCCTACACAGCTTAACAACTCGTTACTACTCCCAATGTTGTCTCATCTTCTCGAAACAAATTTCGGGTACTCAGCTAGTCTTGATAAATAAATCAGAATTTTGTGTGTACCTATGTGGTAGGGGTTGTCTGTTACAATACCACAGCCCTAACAATAGCAGATAGCGAAATTTTTATGGGAATGGCCNATAGCAAAAAATTGATGGGAATGACCCCCCCTCCCCAAAAAAAAAATCATGATCTACGACCCCAGGAAAATTATCAAAACTGAAATAGGTCAAGCCGTTTTTTAGTTACGGCCAAATTTCTAATTTATTCACCAAAAGAGGACAGGCACCGTCCGATATCTTACATTTTGTCGTGACTCATAGCA
Source organism: Pachypsylla venusta (assembly GCA_012654025.1). NCBI lineage: Eukaryota > Metazoa > Arthropoda > Insecta > Hemiptera > Aphalaridae > Pachypsylla > Pachypsylla venusta. The sequence continues at coordinate 8,022,160 of CM022876.1, read as the reverse complement.
AGAAAGTTTTAGCTGGAAGGTTATTCCTTATTTTAGGACATTGTGTACAAAGGTATGGCCAGCCGTTCCAGAGTTACGAGTTCAAAACCGGGAACGGGCAAAATAAAATTGAGAAAATACTAAAGTCAGAATGGCCCTGCCTCTAAGGCACTTGGCGAAACGTTTGAATCTTTTTTTCAAGGTTGCTCTATACAGGGTGGACACACACACATACTCCCCCCCCCCAAATTTCATTGCCCTTGAAAAGCAAAAATATCAATATAAGAATCGTAGCGAAGCACGGGCGGAACAGCTAGTAGCTCAATAAAGTATACAGATTCTAAACAGGCCCGAGCCTACATTAAATGCGGTAAACGTTTCTTTGTGGGAATTTTCTGGTATGGTATTATGAGTGTAAAGCGGCTGCTAGACACTCAATATTATTGCGCAATATTTTGGTTTGTTAAATATATAATTAATCGTATGAGGGCAATATATTGTGTGATTTTCAAAATCGAAAGGTTGTGCAATATATTGGAGAAAATATTGTGCTGTTTGTTGTTTTTTGCCCAATATTTTGTGAGATGTCGTGTTTTCAGTCGACTAGTAGTCTCAACCATGCGTTATAGTGGTTGATAAGCAAGCCGAAAAGCAATTTATTGTTGAACTAACAGAGGTCTCCCGACTCTGTGGGATGTGATTTGCAAAGAGTATACTAATCATACCAAAAATGGGGAGCAGTACGATGTGCTAATAGAAAAATACCGCAAAAAATACCCGGATACTGAGAAATAAGAAGTAGTAAAAACATTTTTTGCCAATAATTTAATAAACCGAAGTATCACATTTTGGCCAGTAAATTAATAAACCGAAGTATCACATTTTGGCCAGTAAATTAATAAATACAAGTGTCACATTTTGGCCAGTAAATTAAAAATACCAAGTGTCACATTTTGGCCAGTAAATTAATAAGCCCAAGTGTCACAATTTGGCCAGTAAATTAATAAACCCAAGTTTCACATTTTGACCAGTAAATTAATAAACCGAAATATCACATTTTGGCCAGTAAATTAAAAATGCCAAGTGTCACATTTTGGCTAGTAAATTAATAAATAATAATGAATCCAAGTGGCACATTTCAAGTGGCACAGTGGCCAGTAAATTAATAAACCTAAGTGTCACATTTTGGCCAGTAAATTAATAAAACCAAGTATCACGTTAGCATATTTAACTGTTACTTACCTAATTATGCAGATAGATTTTTTCCACAAAGCAAAGGTCATCACTAGAGATACGCGTGTCATTCAAACAATAAAATCAAGAAGGGCTTTGTAAAATGTTAAAAGAAAGTAATATTTTGGGCGGCAGGTCTCCTTTTTTCATCACTATTTTTTTTTTTTTACTTTTGTACCAAGATAACTTTTGAACGCTTTAACAGATTTTGATGAAATTTGGTATTGATATCCATTATCCTTTTCGGGCCCTATTGGACCTGGTCACTTTTAATGACTCAGGTATGCTATTCAAAGAAAGTGGTATTCTTGTATAAGAAATCTTACTTTTTTGTACGCCTACCATTGATATTTGACAGAGAGTAACAAAAAGGTTCGTGGAACACTCAGAATCGATAGAAATTAGCTTTTTGCTGATGATCTCTTTTTTTCTCATCATTGGTTTGAAACCGAGTTTTTTAAATACTGAATGCCCTTCCTATTTACACGGACCGTCACCTAATGAAACTGGTTTGTTCCCCTCGGTGGCTACATTACCACGCAGAAATCTAATGGTACCTAATAATACATATTAAATTTCAATAAAGTCGGTCAACCCGAAGGGTGCCACTGCCACTTTCCCATTGGTTCCCAGAACCAACATTTTTTTATCATTTTATTTTACTGGTGTGGACTCTGACTTTCGTAAAATTCAGTTAACGCCACCAAAAGTCCACTGTCGAACGGATTTCTTTATTCTATTTTTTTGAGATTGGTTATTTTTTAGCGTCCAATTGAATTGTGCCTCTTTATTCTATTTTTTTGAGATTGGTTATTTTTTAGCGTCCAATTGAATTGTGCCTCAAAACTTTGGAAACCCATTCAAGGACAATAATACACAGAACACGTTTTCCCAAATGAGAAATATATTTTACGATTATTTGTGACGATAACGGATTAAACCACATTACGGTGACATTTGTAATTTTGACTCAGGACAAGAAGCCCAATACCCGCGGATAAGTCGAACAACTCGCGGGTTTCATTGACATCAGGCAAGTCGAACATGCTTTGATATTTTCTGTTTCGAGGCGCTCAGAATCCAAATATTGAATAAAAAAATATTCCGGTAAGCATATCTTTAACAACTTGGCGGTGACCAAATTTAATGAAATCCATAAGGAACATCTGCGAGGCCACTGATGGATCCAGAGTAAAGTCCCTTGGGGGCTTTAAGATTATGCACATATTGTTTTAAAATCGTTGAGGCCATAGCGTTATTTTTAGTTAGAACGATGGTGCCATGCACTGTCAATCATTTCTTTGGGGCCCATTGTCCGTTCTCCAAGCACTTCAATTTTGTTAGGCACCCTTCCCCTGGAAAATTTAAATACTCTAAGTAAGCCCTCCCCTTCAAAAATCTGAAAAAAAAGTTAAGGCGTCCCTTAGCGATAGTTTGCCCAAAAATAACTGGCGCAGTCAGTGGTCCTAATGCATGTGTCTCCATCAATTCAAGCCTAGTTTTTTTTTTTTTTTTTTTAATATTGCAGGAGGCCAACATCGTCATCATGGACTTCCTCGACTTATTTTCTTCCTTGGAAAACTACTCTAACAGTTACGCAGGTATGTCCAAAAATCAAAACTACTTTGCAGTTACACAGGTATGTCCAAAAATCAAAACAACTCTAACAGTTACGCAGGTATGTCCAATAAACAAAACTACTCTAACAGTTACACAGGTATGTCCAAAAATAAAACAACTCTAGTATGTCCAATAAACAAAACTATGTCCAATAAACAAAACTACTCTAACAGTTACACAGGTATGTCCAAAAATCAGAACAACTCTAACAGTTACGCAGGTATGTCCAATAAACAAAACTACTCTAACAGTTAAGCAGGTATGTCCAATAAACAAAACTACTCTAACAGTTACACAGGTATGTCCAAAAATCAAAACAACTCTAACAGTTACGCAGGTATGTCCAATAAACAAAACTACTCTAACAGTTACGCAGGTATGTCCAATAAACAAGATAACTCTCAATCGTCTTGTCCGAAAGAATTTTATAAGAATAGAAGTTAAATAGGTAAAATGTAGCCACCGAGAAGAACAAGTCTGCTTCATTAGGTGACGGTCCGTGTAAATAGGAAGGGCGTTCAGTCTTTAAAAAACTCGGTTTCAAACCAATGATGAGAAAAAAAGAGATCATCAGCAAAAAGCTAATTTCTATCGATTCTGAGTGTTCCACGAACCTTTTTGTTACTCTTTGTCAAATATCAATGGTAGGCGTACAAAAAAGTAAGATTTCTTATACAAGAATACCACTTTCTTTGAATATCATACCTGAGTCATTAAAATGTAGCCACCGAGAAGAACAAGTCTGCTTCATTAGGTGACGGTTCCGTGTAAATACAGAAGGTTTGGTGTTGGGAAGAGCATCCTGCATTTAAAAAACTCTGCTTCAAACCAATGATAAGAGATCGTGAAAAAAAAGAGTGTCTCCTAATACTGTGAGATGCAAGAAGCGAGGAAAGGGCTACGGCTGAAGAGACTATACACTGAACAAAAAACTTGTTAGAATTAAGAAAGCAACGCCGACCCCAAATAGAACTGGGAAAAGGTGAAGTTAAAGAAGAAGAAGAAAAGTTAGACAGTTAAAAGGGAAATTACTAATAATTAACTTTTGTATTGTATTCTATATTTTATTATTATAATTTTAAACATATAACTAAATTATAGAGGTTCCTTCCTAAGTTGGCATCAAGAGCGAAACTTCTAAGAAATTGTAACCATAAAAAATGTCATATGACGTCATATGCAGATCCTGTTTCTATTATGATCTGAATAGGACATTGAATTGAGTTTCAATCCGACTTGCGATTAACCGATTTTGTATATTTTTTCAGATCATCGGACCGATTCCTATTTTCTTCTCAATAGTTTAAGCATTCAAATCGCTATCTTAGCCGTCTATCTTCTCCTTGTCATGATTTTACTGCCAAAGTATATGCAAACCCGAAAGGCGTTCAAATTGAAAAAAGTCATTCGAATATATAATGTCATGCAGATCGGCTCCTGTAGTTATATCATAATAAGGGTAAGCGTATCTTGTGGATGTAGATTGTAGACCCCACATTGGCGACGAGCGTTATGTTCCCCCTCCGCGCAAACTTTCACTAGGGGCCACTTTACCTCCCCGGCTACTTTCAAAAATTTGGGAGGGAGGGGCAAGACAACCCCCTTTATAACCAACATTAAAGGACCCGGTGTGACCATATTATGGTCCTGAATAGAATTGAGCATAGGGACCAGACAGATACTATTAATTTTTTTCTGAGCAACTAACCTAACTAAAATGAACAAACTTGCACTGAACTTTTTTCACGTTGGTACAACTATGTCTGCTTCAGTTCAATATATTCAAATAGTTCAATAAAAACGGAAGAAAAATGTTTTTTTTTTTTTTTTCAAAATAAATTAAAATTAAAGTAAAATAATTAATCTCCTACCCTTAAACGTTTAAAAAGACTTTTTAAATTATACTAAATCACATTTTAAGTTTGTAACTTGCTCCAAAATAATTAATAGTATCTGTCTGGTACTTGAGCATATCCAGTACACGCTTCAAAACCATGTCCGAACTCGAGTTGTTTGTTCCAGAAAATCTCAGACGGTTAGGAAGCGGTAAGAGAAGGATGGACAAACACGTGCCATGAGTCCTTTCAGAACTTGTACAGATATATGAAAAAAACAAATGGGAGCCAACCTTAAAAGAACAAGAAAGCACCCAAAATACTTGAAAATCATCTAAAATCTTCATTTTCCCAATTTTGCCACTATAATGTTTTCAATATATTTATTGGCTAAAATTCGGGAGATTTCAATAGAGGACATCCTTTTCTAAAACCTCCTAACAAAATACTACAAATTTAGAATAAGTTTATCCCGCGCTTTAAAACCAGTAAATGTAGATACAAACAGTAACACAAGTATATCACATTGAAACTGACGACAGAGTAATTATTTTGGAGAATACTGTTTTATCTTTCACTTAGTATACCTAGAGTTTACTCTACCGAAGGCGTAATTTCTTCCAATCCATATATGACTTGCTAACTTTCCATGAGGAAAAGTAAATCATACTTGAGATTGTAAGAAGTTACTTGAGGGTGACATCCTCACGAGCCGAGTCCACCTGAGATGATGGTGTAAAATAACGCAGAAAGCAACTCTGTAATATCATTATGTTTATAACTCTCATGTTACTGACGTAATTATATTGCAGTGATTGTCATGGTTCTAGGGGCCCATGTCAATTATCAGCCTCTAAGAACGGATGTATGATGACAATTAAAAACATAAGCAGTATACTACAACTTATCTAGAGCTTCTGTTTCATACATCTGGCTACCATCGGATACGATGATGCCACTATTGAATGAATGAATGAGAGTTTACTCACCGATTTTGGGTTTACATTTCTACACTTTGTTTTCGTGCTGAGCGTCAAGACCCAAGCAAAATCATTATCTGATTAGAAGGTATTGCTAGTTTCCTTTCTTCTAGCTCTAACTAGCATTTTGTAAAATATTTACGATTATTAAAATGCCCTACTGATAAGAATTTAAAAATAATAAATGTAAACAATGAAAAAAATATGAAACAAAAACAAAGATAATTTTTGAAAAAATTCCGCCGCTGCTGATAACAAATATCGCAAAGTTGCGATGTTGCCAGATTCTTCAGTTCGGGATTCGGCAGAAGGCCCGAATGAGGACAAGTTTTTACGGTACCCAATTTTTACCTATGAATTTTGAGTTTTTATTAAGAGACAGCGACTCCCTGCAGACCCCATTGCACACAGGGGACAAGTGTCAGGTNAAAAACACCTAGCCAAAAGGCTGATCAAGCTCGCGCGGATCTTAGGCCTTAGCTAGGGAAACAGGCTATACTCCAAGCACAAAAAGCCCACCAGAGGCTTAGGTGCAGGGGCTTACACAGCCCCAAAGAGGAATTTAGCTCACGAATATACGAATATATATACGAAGAGACAGCGAAAATCTTGGTTTTTAAACGTTGCAATATACAGGGTGGACACAAACCAATACCCCCTTTTGTGTTGTCCTTGAAAAACAAAAATAGCAATATAAGAATCGTAGAGAAGCACTGGTGAAACAGCTAGTGCTCTATATACGAGGGAAGATGAAGGTCCCCCCCAAACCACACAGGTTAGGAAACGTTTTGATCGGCCATGCCTCGATTATGAAAATGTTTGCCTCAAGTTTGTAAATTTTGCAACCCCCCCCCCCCCCCCCCCCCCCNCCCCCCCCCCCCCGCAAATTTCTTTCGGGCCTTTTGAAAACACACCCAAATAGATAATAAGTATTGGATCATATATTGATTTTTTTTAACATCCCCCAAAACAAAGAGGTTAGGAAACGTTTTGATCGGCAATGCCTCGATGATGAAATAATAATGGCTCCCGTAGAAACTTGTCCCCATTCGGGCCTTGTGCCGCGTGCTGGTTTGTGTTAATACTTTTATTATTTGCTAACTTCTCTATCGTTAAACTTTTTAAAATATTCAAACACAAATTGATGTCATAAACTGTTAATTTTTTATAACTCAAAATTGACAAAATTCAAAAAATCAAATTTAGAAAAAGTAGTCTAAATACATACAGCCCCCCCTAAAGGACTTTATATTGTGTCCATCAGGATTTTGAACTGTCGAAGAAAAAAGAATAAATGATTACTTAAGCCGGCCATACACGCACCGATAAGTCTGTCGTGTATGGCAGGATCAATAGATTTCGATATCTGCACAGATCTGAAAAGCGGAGACAAAATCTATGCAGAACATGCCATACACGACAGACTTGTCTGCGCAGATAAGTCTGTACGGATTTATCATTACGTGCATGGCCGGGCTTAGAGTAAAAATTAGACCTATAAGGAAAAACATATTTTGTAATTTTCAGGGTTTTTTAAATAAGTGGAGTCTAACAAAGGCTGTATTTTCAACGTGTTATCCGGTGAACCAGGATCCTAACGATATCCAGGCCCAAACGGTAAGCATAACCGATTATTAATCTGCAAATTGTTCAAGTTAGCAAACAAACTGTCCCTACAACTAAGCTAGCCAGCATCTATGGCACGTTGAGTACACCAGTTTCCGTTAGATCACTGAAGTTAAGCAACGTCCACCGAGGTTGTTGTATGACGGTGTCCACGTGGGTTCGCGCCTTCGTGATGCTGGCTATTTTTCCGGCCAAACCCAGGCTGGGTGAGGTCAATGTGAGTAGCTGGTTTGCAAGTTTCCAGCGAATGGAGGGTAAAACCCCCGTCTTGAATGACCATTAGATGTTAAAGAGACGTTAAGCCAAATTAAAAAAAAAAAAAAAAAAAAAAAAAAAAAAAACTAAGAACGTGAGATCTATAATTCAAATTACGAGGGTCGAGACAACGTTGTCGCTGTTACTTTTCAATACATGGCAGGACGTATTGCTATCATCATCATCATCTACAATTTGAATTACGAGAGTTGAGACACACTTTGTTCACAAATATGGGCAGGAGGATATTACTTTCACAATTTAAGAAACGATGCGTTTTCATTCCCTCTGAGAGCATCAATATCTCACATTAAAAAAATAATGAGTTATGGAGTTTCAGAAATGAACGCATACTTATTACTATCTCCCATAAATTCCATACAAATCATCTGAGTCATGTTGTTTCTATAAGAAACAATGCGTTTTCATCTCCCCTGTCCACTGGTATCAATCTCTCACTTTCAAAAAATAATAAGTTATGGGGTTTCAAAAATGACTGGTTCAATTATAATTCTCAGTTTTCTTTATTTAAGTTTTTGATATAAAAGATGCATACCAAGATATTTTCCACAAAAACTTAGTGAGGTCTACAGTTCACACAACTATTTATCCTCAACTCTTATCGTGTTTCCCTAGTCATCGAAAAACTCTTTTCTTTTCCAGGAATTAGGTATCTTTTACTTTACATATCTGGTCAAACTTTCAGAACTCATAGAAACGGTAAGTAAGCATTCAATCTACAATTCAATACAAAAAATGACACAAGTGAATACATTAATACGCTTTCAACTCATACTGGCCTCGATTTCTCATGTTTTCTCGTGGTGAGCAACAACTAGTGGCGGCATTACAGTCGATATTGGAAAAAAAAACACAAAAAAAAATTGTGAAATAGTAACACAAAAAACTACCTGCTTTTAAAATGTTGTAATGGTGGAAAGTCAATGTCAAACTGATTTTTGAGACAAAAATAACTGAGACCCTCCGAAATTTAAATTAAGATATCTCCGGCCGTGTTTTAAGTGCAGATTTCAAATTTGTACCAAAATACTTCTAATTACAAGTACTTTTTGGAAACGTATCGCAAGGTACGTGATTCTATTTAAGATTTTCAAGTTGACCCCCCCTGGAGCCGCCCCTGACAATTTTAAAAAATTTAAACCCCATAGAAAATGTTTCCCCTTCAATATAATGGGACACGTGTAAAACCGTTTTTCGAAATTCAAAGCCGTTCTCGAGATATTTCGAATGGCTCGTTTTTTTAAACACCCTGTATATTGATCATTTCCGAAAGGTGATAAAGATGTATGACACTATAGCTCTAAGTATTATAAAATGATTACTTGACATCATACATATAATCTTGGTGTCCAATAGAAGACATATCAATCACTCAGTAACACAAACATAATAATATTTCAGAGTTGTTTTCTGTGTTATATTACACATCAGAAGCTCAGAAGGACTCGGCCAATGAGGATGTCACCCTCAAATAACATCTCACAAATTTAATACAAAAGTGTCACGCAGTGCACAAAAGTAATAGCCTTGAGTAAAAATCACTCTGGGGTTAGTTCCACCAAAAATCCTAAATCTCGAAATTGTTGTAGAATTTCGTACCCGTAGTGAAGCACGGGAAAACTGCTAGACTCTTTATAAAATTAAACAGTATGAACATTTATTACGTTTATGGATCATCTGAGTACTTTTTGGGATCTATAGGGTCACTTGGGACCAAATATCGATTCAAAATTTGATTGAGGTATAAAGTTCACAAAACTACTACTATTGCAGTGTTTGGGACATTATTAAGCCACCGAAGGCCTCATTAGACAAGATTTTTATTTACTTAAACATCTGTCCTACCTATGTCCCCTACGGATAAGGGGGACTTATAAAGAATACTTCCAAGACACCCTAGTCCATGTCGGTCGTAAAAGGCCACTAAAGGAAAGGTCGGAACGACATCTTTTCCATTACCAATGCAGAAAGCAAGGAGAAGCTACTGCATTATCCGAGAGGATTCTCAAGTGCCAACAACTCATGGTGAGTTGTTGCAAACCACCCCCATGGCTATTACCTTTTGATGAAACATCTGTTGTTCTGTCTCAAAAGTTTTATTTCAAATGTGCGTTCGTTCCACAATAAGGTTTATAGAATTAGATGATTAAATTTCGGCCCTTATTGGGCCACCATGGTCCTAATAACTTCCCATTATTTGAATGCGTTTCATGATAATTGTGAAGTTATTAACAGTTTATTTTTTTCATTTATGAAATCTCCAATGTTTTTTTCCAGATTTTCTTTGTTCTCCGGAAAAAACAAAATCAAGTTACAACTCTCCACTTGTATCATCATGTATCAACTTTGATCATTTGTTGGTGGGGCTCGAGATATACGCCAGGTGAGAGGACCTCAAAACCTCATCTGGAATTTGTTGAAGTGGCTTAGTAACACAAACATTGTCATTGTGTTTCGCTTATATCTAAAATTTGATTACTTATAGCGAAAATTGATATGAATAAAAATTAATGCTGACAAAATTTCACACATAATTAGTTTTCTCTATTTTTTACGTAAAATCAATGGTTCCAAAGATATGAGCCACACCCCTATTGGAACTTGGATTTTTTTTTATTTTTTATTTGTTCAGTATTTCAACATTTAGTCCACTGGCATTTCACGCGGCGGACTCGGGTTCAATTGCCGGCGGGGTTGGAAAAATTTCGAATAAATTCTTATGATTTCGGGGTGCACTCAACCTCTTGAGGACGTTTGAGTAGCTACTTTACTGTAAATATTTACTGGCTCTCCTAAGAAATTGCTTCGGTTGTGATTGAAAGTCGCCATCCCAACTGAAGCGTATTTTTTTTTTTTTAAAAAAAAATAGAAATCCGTGACATTATCCGAGTAAAAGTATTTAGTTTGCTAAAAGTTTTGAAGCGATCATTAGTCAATGAGGCTCTTAGTAATGCTGTGATACCCACAAAAATTGTGAAGAGGCCGTTGGTCCTTACCACAAGAAAAACGACTTTTACAACATTTTTACGGAGTTAACTGTATTGGTTTATTATTTTCAATAATAAACCTTTGGAATCGTCAAGAAAAATAAATACAAAATTTGATATTTTACGTTTCAAGATACGTAGAATTCAAAAATCGAATAAAAAAATCAGTTTGTCCGCCGCAATGGGCACTTTTGCCACTTAGCGTTAACCGAATTGGATAAAATTTGGTATGTAGGTCCCATGTAATTGGTGGGTTTTTTCCGTTTTTTTTACCGGTTTTCACTTAACCTGTCTAAAAAGGGAATGGTAAGAGCTAGAGACTCGAAATTTGGTATGTATGTCATTTACACCCAAAAGTTTTTTACCACTTTTTATTGGTCCTATCTAAAAAGAGAGTTTGGCGAGTCAAACTAGGATCTAATTATGCCCCAGAACTTTGGGGGGATATTTTAATAGCTAGTAAAAAAAATAAACCATGTGTCACATTAGCAGTTCTTTTCCTCATTGAAAAGGAGCCGGGATAGTTTTACTTTAAAGAATAAAGTTTGTAGGGAAGGAGTATTTGGTGGAGGGGAATAGGGTAAGCAGTCAAACACTTCCATAAGATCAGCAATCAGCAGCTTTAGACTGCTTTATCATGTTTTTGTTTAGTCCCCGTCCTTAAATTCTGTTTTATATTTTCAGGTGGACTTGCTCTTTTGCCAATTTTGTTAAACAGTTTCGTCCATGTTATAATGTACACCTACTATTTTGTGTCCAATTTTGGACCGAAATGGCAACAGAGACTGAACCCTATCAAAAAATATATCACAATTATTCAAATGGTAAGTTCATACAATAATGAGAGTCGCTCATTGAATTCAACGAGATGAGAGTATCTCAAGGTTATGGACCTCGTTTTTTTCTTTCCTTATTCTATATAAAAAGGAAAGTATTATAATGGGCTGACATTTTCGAGTTTTCAATGTCAAAACACGTTTTGAGGTCCCCAGAGCCCAAATCTCGAGTTTCAGCCATTGGTCCGTGTGTCTGTGTGTGTGTGTGTGTCTGCGAACAAGATATCTCAAGAACGGCAAGTGCTAGAGACTTGAAATTTGGTATGTATGTCAGTTTTATGCTTTGAACGGCAAAATAAGCTGTTGGTGGAAATCGAATATACCGTTGGCGGTTGATTTTAAAAAGAATCTATCTTCTCCTTCCCAAACTGCAACTGATTTTAAAAAGAATCAATCTTCTCCTTCCCAAACAGCAATTGATTTTAAAAAGAATCAATCTTCTCCTTCCCAAACAGCAATTGATTTTAAAAAGAATCAATCTTCTCCTTCCCAAACTGCAACTGATTTTAAAAAGAATCAATCTTCTCCTTCCCAAACTGCAATTGATTTTAAAAAGAATCAATATTCTTCTTCCCAAACTGCAATTGATTTTAAAAAGAATCAATCTTCTCCTTCCCAAACTGCAATTGATTATAAAAAGAATCAATCTTCTCCTTCCCAAACTGGAATTGATTTTAAAAAGAATCAATCTTCTCCTTCCCAAACTGCAATTGATTATAAAAAGGATCAATCTTCTCCTTCCCAAACTGCAACTGATTTTAAAAAGGATCAATCTTCTACTTCCCAAACTGCAACTGATTTTAAAAAGGGTCAATATTCTTCCCAAACTACAATTGATTTTAAAAAGAATTAATCTTCTCCTTCCCAAACTGGAATTGATCATAAAAAGAATCAATCTTCTCCTTCCCAAACTGGAACTGATTTTAAAAAGAATCAATCTTCTCCTTCCCAAACAGCAATTGATTTTAAAAAGAATCAATCTTCTCCTTCCCAGACTGCAATTGATTTTAGTAAGAATCAATCTTTTCCTCCCAAACTCAATCTTCTCAGTCTCATTCCCAAACTGCAATAAATCATTCAATAGACGCGATCTTTTCAATCTCGTTCATCAAATGTAATCAACCTTATCAATTTCCTAACTAGGACAATACTACCAAATAGGAATGTCGATACTATATCGATATAGGGGTTTCGATATAATCAATATTTTTTTTATCGATATTAAGATTTCGATAATACAAAAAAAACTATCGGTATCGAAACAAAAAAAAATAAGGAAAGTATTGTAATGAGCTACGTCAGAAATAATGGGCTGTCGATATGTATATCAATAATCGATATTAAGCTTTCAATAATATCAATATCGATATTCTTCTTTCGATACGGTAACCCTACTACCAAAACTAATTCTAATTTTTCTCTCTGTTTCAGTTACAATTTGCAATCTTAATGGTTTTCTGTTCAATACTAATAAGTCCATTCTATTGTAAAGAAGGTCCTAAAATGTTAGGTTACATATTTTTGCCCAACATAGGCGTTGTTTTCTACTTATTCTATCAGTTCTTCCAAAGGACTTACCTCAAGTCTACCCATCCCAACCCAATGCAACAATCAAATAGAACAAAGCTACACTAACTCCAATGGGACGGGAAATGCACCCCCTCCGCGCAACAGAACCGTAAACTTCCACTTTCCTCTTGCTTTCTGCATGGGTAATGAGAAAAATATCGTTTCCGATCCTGCCCCTGGTCGCCTTAAACGATCGGCATGGACTAGGGTGCCTTGGAAGCATTCTTTTTAAGTCCCCCTATCCACAGGAGATGTATGTATGTATCACCAATTGTTTAGCCAACACGGTAAGAGATATCGAAAAATTGATGAGAATGGACCACCCACACACCTGGAACCACAGAATAATTATCAGAATTCAAAAATGTTGAATCACACATTTTCAAATTTTGATAATCACTGGTCGCAGTCCAATATCTTAAATTTTGTCGCCGACAATTTATCAACTCAAAGCAAGAAAGATTTAGATGACCTTTCAAATCTTAATTTAAGACATACTTGCAAAAAAACTGTCCAACCGTTTTCGAGGTACGGCCGATTTTCTGATTTTTGTACGGGAAATCATCACTCATCATTGGTTTGAAGCAGAATGTGTCACATTGGCAAAGTTTTTTTTTTTTTTTCATTTTTTGGCAACATAACCCTGTCACAGATTAGAAGCAATGTATGGATCATTATTTTATAGTAAAACAAAAACCCTCGGCCGATAATACTACTTGCTCCTAACGGACTAGTATGTTGCAGTACGTTTGGAGTCCATTTATTTCAGCAATGTCATCAACAGAATCCTCCCCAAAACCATGATAGAAGCACCCCCTATGATTGAATTTTGGTTGTATCTACACACGCCGGAAGCATCCGGCGCTATCTCTATCTTTTTCAACTTCACCCTTTCCCAATTCTATTTGGGGTGGGCCCTGCCTTCCTTAATTCCACCATGCCACAACCTCTTGTTCGCTGCTTACTCTCTTTAGCTGTAGCCTTCCTTGACACGGTCTCTCAGTATCAATAGAAATTGCGTAAAAACTCGCGTTTTGCTGATGAATTTTCAATTTTGGATTGAAGTTGAGCTTTTACAGAAGAACACCAAACCTTCTGTATTTACACGGACTTAGGACCGTCAGCTAAGTAAACTGGCTTGCTCCCCTCAGTGGCTACATTTAAATTTGATAAAATCATCAAAATATTGAAAAAAATAAATGAAGTATTTACAAGTTTATTTCCCCCCTAATCTATGATGGGATTCTTAGAATTATACTACCTACTTGTACTTTCTTTTTAAAACATGGCTCATCATTCTATCTATCCAGGGACTGAGTTAAGGGGTTCATTTTTCTCTTTTCGAGCAAAATTTAATTATGATTGAATAATCGAAGCATGACTCTGCCATGTGATACATGGGTCTATTATTTTGCAGGCTAAAAAATTAGACCCTAAATTTCACATATATTTCCCTGTTGCGAGGGGGTGCATTTCCGGACACGTGTCTATTAAGCAAAGTATTTGAGCTCGAGTACACGTGGATAAAAAGATTATACAATGTTTTGAGTCACATTGTATAAAGAAATCTGTGTGTACCTGCGAGATTAACGTATACCCTGTGAAATGGGGTTTGTGTTAATGTATAATCTGTGAGATGGGGGTTGTGTTAATGTATAACCTGTGAGATGGGAATTGTGTTAATGTATAACCTGTGAGATGGGATTGTGTTAATGTATAACCTGTGAGATGGGAATTGTGTTAATGTATAACCTGTGAGATGGGGGTTGTGTTAATGTATAACCTGTGAGATGGGAATTGTGTTAATGTATAATCTGTGAGATGGGGGTTGTGTTAATGTATAACCTGTGAGATGGGAATTGTGTTAATGTATAAACTGTGAGATGGTGCTGTGTTAATGTATAATCTGTGAGATGGGGGTTGTGTTAATGTATAATCTGTGAGATGGGGGTTGTGTTAATGTATAATCTGTGAGATGGGGATTGTGTTAATGTATAACCTGTGCGATGGGAATTGTGTTAATGTATAACCTGTGAGATGGGGGTTGTGTTAACGTATAATCTGTGAGATGGGGGTTGTGTTAATGTATAACCTGTGAGATGGGAATTGTGTTAATGTATAACCTGTGAAATGGGGGTTGTGTTAATGTATAATCTGTGAGATGGGGGTTGTGTTAATTTATAACCTGTGAGATGGGGGTTGTGTTAATGTATAATCTGTGAGATGGGGGTTGTGTTAATGTATAACCTGTGAGATGGGGGTTGTGTTAATGTATAATCTGTGAGATGGGGTTGTGGTAATGTATAATCTGTGAGATGGGAATTGTGTTAATGTATAATCTGTGAGATGGGGGCTGTGTTAATGTATAATCTGTGAGATGGGGGTTGTGTTAATGTATAACCTGTGAGATGGGAATTGTGTTAATGTATAACCTGTGAGATGGGGGTTGTGTTAATGTATAATCTGTAAGATGGGGGTTGTGTTAATGTATAACCTGTGAGATGGGAATTGTGTTAATGTATAACCTGTGAGATGGGGGTTGTGTTAACGTATATTACGGTGGATAGAACACCCGTTATATCGGTGATCGTTCCGTCCAGAGAACAAATATAATGAAATGGTCAGTGGCGGAGCGTCCGTATAAGCAAGGTAACACCTCGTTCCCATTTCACGATGTTTTTTGTCGTGTGGTGCATACATTTAAATTAAAGAGTAAAATTCCAAGTACTGCGTCCACTGGTTAGGACTATTGCACATTCATAAATCGTCATATATTTATTAATTATGGCGACCTTTCCTTTCGGAATTCCAAGTGCTGTGTCCACTAGTTAGGACTATTGCACATTCATAAATCGTCAGATTAAAAAATTTGATGCGAACATCACACGACTTTCCTTATCTATAAATAAAAAGCGGCCTCCAACAGCTAACGGCCAACAATATATTACACTTCAACCTAAGTTGTATTTTTCAATTTCTTGTATGAAAATGATATAAATAGGCACCAAGTTTATAGTTCTAGCTTTCCATTCTAGTTTTAGGCAGAACCGCCAAAAAGCGGCCTCCAACATCTAATTAGCGGCCAACAATATATTACACTTCAACCTAAATTGTATTTTTCAATTTCTTGTATGAAATCGATATGAATAGGCACCAAGTTTAAAGTTCATTGAAAACTCAAAACAACGAAAATTTCAGCCCATTACAATACTTTCCTTTTTATAGGGTAAGAAAAGTAAAAAACTGATGCACTAAGGAGCATTTGCAGTGACAGTGTCGTGACCGCCAAGTGATCCGCCCGGCAAAACTAAAAATATTCTTCCAGGCAGTTGAAGGAACATGTTCATACTAGACTGGCACGTGACAGTGACAGTGCATCACTGTAAGCTCACGATCAACGGGAATGACTGTCACTGCTTAGTGTGAATGCTTCTTTATGAACGTTTCTTTTTCAAGTAGGAGCACAACTGTCCGTCACGATTTATTTGTCGTGGACGACAAAAAGACCGTACTGATAATGAGAGTTGTTTACCTTTCCCCCCTCCCCAAAAAAAATATATCACGCTCTGCCACTGATAATAGGTCAATAGGTACATTCTTTCTTATCGGTACATAGGATGTACCTACTGATAAGGGAGTAGATTATTCCATTGGATGTACTGATAAAAAAAAACTTTGGGATCTTAATTGGGCCAGGTCGTTGCCCGATTAATCAATAGCTGATCCAAATAAACATAATAGTTGTACTATGAACTATACACCTCACTCGGTTCATAATGGCCACCTTGAGGGACCAAAACGTGATGAGTAAAATAAATGTCTAAGGTCTATACCAGTGTTTCCCAACTTCTTTTCTCCACGGAACCTTTTTAAAAATTGAATCAATTGCGGAACCTTCAATTTTTTAAACGCCCCCCCACCCCCCTTTTGTCAATGTACTCACTTATCCGTGCATTTGTATGACTTCCAGCCTCTTCATTCTCCTTTACGTCTCATTTAAAACACCCATGTATAATTTTATACCCACCATGTCATATTAAAAAAATATAGCCTTTGACTACAAAAAAAGGAGTACGTAAATAAGTAACTCGTAATTTAGGTTGCTATTTCTGTAATATGTTAGTACTTTTAATTTTTAAAAATATACAAAATACAAGTCTTTGTTTGTTAACAATTATAATAAATATAACATTATGAAACAGAAAACTAAATGAGCTAATGTGATGATTGATATCTTTTCATGCTATTTACCATGATTGTTGTCAAGTCGGGTGTGATACCTGAGAGCTGTATACGCATATCTGAAGCAGCTATTAGTTGATTTCGAAATCTGTCCTTTGTTTTTGAGTAGTCTGAAAAGCCAGTTTCACAAAGTTGTCACAGAAGGTAATAAAACGCGGACAGCCTTTTTCGCCAAAACATCATTTTATCTAGCGTAAAATTATACTTCTAAAATTTTCTCGCGGAACCCTTGGCATCAACTCACGGAACCTCTTGGTTCCTCGGAACACCAGTTGGGAAACACTGATATATGTCCTCAAGATGGTTGGTTCTACGTACCAGGACAACCCGGGCAACCATGTCCGGCCAAAGACCATCACTTCAGTACTCACCTCNCTGGTCCACAATGTTGAATACATACAACAACAAAATAAATCCTGAACTAGAAGACAAATGCGACTTGTGTGGGGGTTCTCCACATGACACTGCCCACCTCTTCAATTGTCCCGGAAAACCTACCACCCTTTCCGTGATTGACCTTTGGCGGAGCCCGGTGAGAGTGGCGGAGTTCCTTGAGCTGCCAATTCAAATTGTTATGGACGAACCTGGCTGATCGAAGATATGAGAACTGCTACAACAACAACAACAACTGATCTATACCTTAACCGAAGGGGTATGGTTGGATAATATAAGAGATTTCTCTCCGGCTCTTCTTTAAAGAGAAGGTGAATTATACAAGATATTACTCGAAGATATTTGGGGGTGACCTCCCCACGGCCCGAGTCCACCTGAGCTGATGGTGTCAAAATATAATATAAGTTTCCTTCTGATTATTTCTACATTTCATTTTGTAAAAGCGGGATGAAAGAGAAAATAGGGAAGACAACAGGAAACCACCCTATACATCAATTCATTCCTGACACAAAGTAATCTACCTAAAATGGAGGACTAGGGAAGACAACAGAAAACCACCCTATACATCAATTCATTCCTGACACAAAGTAGTCTACCTGAAATGAAGGACTAGGGAAGACAACAGGAAACCACCCTAGACATCAATTCATTCCTGAGACAAACTGAGTCTACCTGAAATAGAGGACCACTGCAAACCAGTTGGTTAACTGGTAACTTAATGACGTTCGAGCAACAAAGAAACAAAAACAAAATCTGGTGTGAATATCACACGACTTTCTTCATCATATAAAGTAAGAAGAAATTACATTACCATGGTCTGAAATTTTCCAAGTCCATTTTACAATACCGAAATACGTTTTGAAGTCCTAACAACCCAAATTTCGAGTTTCAGCCATTGGTCTATGTGTGTGTCTGTAAACAGTATTTAAGAACGTTAAATGCTACGGACTTAAAATTCGGTATGTACTTATGTATTTACCATGGGCTGAAATTTTCCAAGTCCATTTTACAATACCGAAATGCGTTTTGAAGTCCCAACAACCCAAATTTTGAGTTTCAGCCATTGGTCTATGTGTGTGTCTGTAAACAATATTTAAGAACGTTAAATGCTACGGACTTAAACTTCGGTATGTACTTATGTATTTACCATGGGCTGAAATTTTCCAAGTCCATTTTACAATACCGAAATACGTTTTGAAGTCCTAACAACCCAAATTTCGAGTTTCAGCCATTGGTCTATGTGTGTTTCTGTAAACAATATTTAAGAACGTTAAATGCTACTGACTTAAAATTCGGTATGTACTTATGTATATCATTTTAATTCGAAAAACAACCCAAGATTTTTGAAGTTATACGTCTTTAGGTGCGTTATGAAAAAATGATGAGAGTGACATTTTAAGATGCGTACACATGTAACAAAAAATTATCACCGCATCAGTGTAACACAAAATTAACACAGATGAAGTTAGTTATGAAAAAATGATGAGAGTTAAATTTAAATATTGTATTTTCTCATTCTATATCCATACAATATTGTGGCTCAGTGGCAAGGCCTCTGTTTCATAGTTGGTAGGTTCTGAGTTCACTCCCGGGTGTGGTATTATTATTATAGTTTTATTGTGTACAACAACCGATGTTTTATTGGTAGTATGTTTTATTGAAATATTATTAAATTATTACTAAATTTATTTTTAAAAAGAAGTATAACTTCTCACGCACGTACATAAGTACACACACCCAAGTTGAAATTGAATCAATTTTTTTCCAATTTTTAGCGTTTTTACGAATCCAGTCTTGAAGGGGAATCTCCACTGTGGGTCCTTAAAATATTTTCACTAGAGAGCTGCGACAACAGCCGAAGGCTGCCACATCTAATTCATTTGAACATTTTCTCTAATGAGCTACGACAACAACCGAAAGATGTCAAAGACGATTCAAATATTTTCCACTATAGAGCCGCGACAAGAGCCGATGTCTGCTAAATCTAATTCATATAATATTTTCACCAAAGAACTGTGACAACAACCGAAAGTTGTCAAAGGTAATTCGAATATTCTTTTTAAACATTGGAGCTGTGAAAATAGCCGAAGGCTGCCAAATCTAATTCATATAATATATTCACTAGGGAGCTATGACAGCAGCCGAAGGCTTTCAAATCTGTCTCAAAAAATATTTCCTTTAGGGAGCTGTGACAGCAGACGAAGGCTGCCAAAACTATTTCAAATTAGGTATATTTTCTCCAGGGAGCTGCGACAACAACCGAAAGATGCAAAGGTAATTCCATTTTTTCCCACTATAGAGCTGCGAAAACAGCCGAAGGCTGCCAAATCTAATTCATATATTTTTTTTTTCACTAGAGAGCTGCGACAACAACCGAAGATTGTCAAAGGTAATTCCTATTATAATAATTTTACTAAAGAGCTGTGACAACAGCTGAAGGCTCCTAAATCTAATGCATATAATATTTTCACTAGAGAACTGTGACAACAACCGAAGGTTGTCACAGATAATTAACATATTTCTTTTCACATTAGAGCTGCAACAACAGCCGAAGGCTGACAAATCTAATTCCTAATTTAATAATTTTACTAGAGAGCTGTGACAACAGCCGAAGACTGCCAAATCTAATTCCTAATTTAATAATTTCACTAGAGAGCTGCGAAAACAGCCGAAGGCTGCCAAATCTAATTTATATTTTTTTCCACTAGAGAGCTGCGACAACAACCGAAAATTGTCAAAGGTAATTCCTATTATAATAATTTTACTAGAGAGCTGTAACAACAGCCGAAGGCAGCTAAATCTAATGCATATAATATTTTCATTAGAGAACTATGACAACAAGCGAAGGTTGTCAAAGGTAATTCACATATTTTTTTTCACATTAGTGCTGCGACAACAGCTGAAGGCTGCCAAATCTAATTCATATAATATTTTCACTAGAGAGCTGTGACAACAGCCAAAGGCTGTCAAATCTAATTCCTATAAAATTATTTTATTAGAGAACTGTGACAACTAAAGATTGTCAAAGGTAATTAAAATATACTTTTTTCTTATTAAAACTTTATTTTTATCAAATTTGTATTTACCATGATAAGGGCCGTGGTTTGAAGATGTTCTTATTTATGGCCAACAAAGTGTTAGAACACGCTACCGTTCCTGACATAAATTTTTCACAAACACACACACACTCACCAATGGTTGAAATTCGAGGTTTGGGCTCTGAGTACCTAAAAACATGTTTAAAAAAAATATACTCTTGAGTGGATGGTTAATGCATTAGGCATTTCTACCACCTCACCCTTAGAGCTCTATTTTTATGTGGTCAAGTACCCAAATGAATGAGGAAAAAATCCTGCCTCTAAGAACCCACGCCATCCTGTTTACCAGCGAGCGTTTAACCTCTGAGCTACCGAGGCTTTAGTATTGTAGTAGACTGAAAAAGTTCAGCCCATTAAAATACTTTTTTATATATTGATAAGGAAAGAAGTGTGATGTTCACAACAGATTTTTCTTATCAAAAAGTTTTTTTCTAATTTTATCAGACAAATTTTTATGGAAATAACTAATAAGCTAGGTGCCAGTAATTGACTGGAAATCTAAATAACAAATAATATCGAGAAAGGGAGTCAATCATAAAGTGATAAAATTACTCATACCTAGAGTTCAATAGTAGTTATTTATAAACTAAAGTTAAATTAGACCATATTAGAGAAAAGATTTTAAATTTTTTCAACTTTAGAAAGTGATAATATTTTAAACATCTCATTAGATTAATTTATTTAATCTAATGAGATCTTTAAAATATTTTCATTATCAATTCTATCTAAATTTGAAAAAGTCGATCCGACGAAAATTTGATTATTTCAAATCTTTTCTCAAACAAAAAACCTAAAGTCACCAAAGATATTCATTTATTATTATTATTAGACCATATTAGTTATTTATAAACTAGAGTTCAATTAAATCATATTAGAGGATTATTAATATTAAAAGGTAATAAATAAATAACCTTTTTTTTTTTAAAAAAAAAAAAAAAAAAAACCTTTTTGGAGAGAACATCTTCAAAATATTTTAAGGACTTCTCTCCAGGGGACCGACAGTGTTGTCATTGTAATAGTATCGTAATAATAGTACCCATAATAATAGTATTGTTGTGCATTCCATGCATATAATTAAAATTAATTTACACCAAATTTCAAGCTCTACCTATACCTATTATAATTTTTTTTAAGCCAGGATTCATTCAGAAAATCACTAAAAAGCGGCAAAAAACGACAAAGAGTAGGTAGATTCGATTTCAACCGAAACTTTCGTGGTTTGTACTTTGCATAAAATTAACATACGAGGAAGGTCCCAAAAGTTCGTGGTATAAGGTAAAAAATCATTCAGAAAATCACTAAAAAGCGGCAAAAAACGACAAAGAGTAGGTAGATTCGATTTCAACCGAAACTTTCGTGGTTCGTACATTGCATAAAATTAACATACGAGGAAGGTCCCAAAAGTTTGTGGTCTAAGGTAGATGGGGAAGGAAAATAAATTCCAAGTGTGGCTTATATTTCAATATAATCTCCCTTGACTCCAATACATTATTTACATCTTTTGGGTAAAATCTCCATGTCCGTCAATAAGTAGTTAGTATCCTTCCCTTGACTTCAATACATTATTTACATCTTTTGGGTAACATCTCTATGCCCGTCAATAAGTAGTTAGTATCCTTCCCTTGACTTCAATACATTATTTACATCTTTTGGGTAACATCTCTATGCCCGTCAATAAGTAGTTAGTATCCTTCCCTTGACTTCAATACATTATTTACATCTTTTGGGTAACATCTCTATGCCCGTCAATAAGTAGTTAGTATCCTTCCCTTGACTTCAATACATTATTTACATCTTTTGGGTAACATCTCTATGCCCGTCAATAAGTAGTTAGTATCCTTCCCTTGACTTCAATACATTATTTACATCTTTTGGGTAACATCTCTATGCCCGTCAATAAGTAGTTAGTATCCTTCCCTTGACTTCAATACATTATTTACATCTTTTGGGTAACATCTCTATGCCCGTCAATAAGTAGTTAGTATCCTTCCCTTGACTTCAATACATTATTTACATCTTTTGGGTAACATCTCTATGCCCGTCAATAAGTAGTTAGTATCCTTCCCTTGACTTCAATACATTATTTACATCTTTTGGGTAACATCTCTATGCCCGTCAATAAGTAGTTAGTATCCTTCCCTTGACTTCAATACATTATTTACATCTTTTGGGTAAAATTTCTATGCCCGTCAATAAGTAGTTACTATCCTTCCCTTGACTTCAATACATTATTTACATCTTTTGGGTAACATCTCTATGCCCGTCTAGGTCTGTGCTGTAAGGAGGTGGAGATATCTCAGTGCCACACTCACGCACAGCAGTCTCTGCAATAACGGCGGTGTGATCAGGAGCGTTGTCATGGAGGAGCTGAACACAACGTAATAAATGTACTCGGAATCTACAAAAAAATGATCTTTCAAAATTCAAAATTGAACTAATCAAAATTCAAAATATTTGGATAATTTTACCTCGAATTATCATTAGCATGTAAAAATATTGTCAGAACTAAAACACTATAACCCTCTGCAGTTCGGCCCACAAACTTTTGGAACCATCCTCGTACATGCCAAATTTCAGTTTGTAGGTCTTACCTAGAGACGCCCCCCTTAACTGAAGACGTCTATCCACCCCTGAATCTATGGCTTATAATTTTCTCTTAGTAGCTACCCCTATTTTTACTTGCCGGGGAGAAGCGCTACCACAATCCTTAATAAGTAATACCCAAAGTTAACATCAGTAAAACTTATAAAAAATGCCCCATGTGATAAACAGATTTTATAATATAAGTAACACAAATTGATTGTAAAATAAAGAAAAGAGAAATGATATAAAGTAGTTTTTTTCTAATCAGTGCAATAAATAGCATAAATTAAGAGATAATTTCCTTTTCATTTAATTCCTACCGAAGGTAAAGAGGCTTTGTATTTCAAAACAATGAACATGGTGGAATTGACAAACAAAACCGAATTGGTTCCTGACGAACGAAACACAGATACACAGAGAAATAGTAAAACTAGTATCTCAAATTCAAAATTGAAAAAGGTAAGTAAGTTGACTTTATTCTAACCAACTTTTCATTACATTACATGGGGTAGTGGTGAGACGTTCTGGTCGGGCAAAAGAAGGACGTGGGTTTAAACATCTATACCATGAAAATTCATCCTCATAAATTTGAGATATTGACCACTATTAGAGAACATGGAAGGAGCCCAGATTCTAGTCTGGCGTCCTCAAAGTTTACGCCAACATTAACTTCTCTATGTTGTTTGCCCTGGGACACAGTTTGGTTTATTATTTTCAATAATGAACCTTTCTAGAAACGTCACGAATAAATTAACCCCCTGAAAATTTGATATTTTACGATTCAATACGTATGGAGAATTCAAAAATCGAATAAAAATATGTTCGTACAGACATCGGATTTTTTTTATTTCTTTCGATTTTTGGATTTTACGTACATTGAAAAATAGGATATCAAATTTTTTATGGACATTGAAAGAGTGAGATATCAAATTTTTTAAGGACATTTTTTTAAATCGTTTGTGCAGATTTTGTATGATCTCCTGAAGGCAGCATTAATTTCCTTTTCCAAAATTTTGAAAACCGCATAAACCAATATTAATGTGAGGGCTTGGCCGTGTATCAGTGTTCGTGTGAGTGAGCTATAAATAGCTTCGCGATTTTTCTTTAACGTTTATTTGTCTCTTGGTTTCACGATAAGTCCTAAAGTCTTGTCCGATTTTGATGAAACTTGGTAGGTATAGACATTATTTATTAAAACAATAGCTAAATAGTTTTTGATTCCTATTGGCTCTTAGGGACTAATAGCGGCCCAAACATTGGGAGAGGTCTGGTGTTCACTAAAGTACTGGTATCTATTAAACACCAACGACAGGGATGTGTGCAAGTTATTGGTAAATAATTAGATCAAACGGCAAGTCTGTGTTATATGGTTTAAAAGAGAAGGTTGAAATGGTCACCCACTTTTGGTTAAAATACAATTTTAACTCACTCTTTAGTAGTAAGATCAAACAAAATATAACAAAGATTGGACGCTATTGACTGGTAAAAAGTAGGACTTGGGTTCAAACTCAGCCTACCAATGGAACTTTAGCCGCGAGAATTTGAGCTATCTACCACGTAATAACTGCCAGTGTAAAAGGACATTTCAGGTTCCCCACATTTAGAAGGAAACAAAGCCAAAATGGAACTACACTAAACTTATGGTAAATTTCTATTTCATTTTTAAAACACTTACGGTATAGTAAGATAATAATCCAGAATTAATATCCAAAACAAACCATCGATATTGCCATCCTTTTACAACATTAGTCCATTTACTTAATGATCCTTCCATTCTAGAGTTTTACGCCACAAAAACAAAAATTTATAAATCCCAGATTATTTTAAAGAGTAATGAATTGAAAATGTACGTAAAACTTAATTTTTAGACATTTAAATTTCCTTTAAATATTAATAGTGAGTAAAAAATTATTGCCGGTTAATTAATTTAATATACTTATTTTAAAATTAAAACGTAAAAGAATAGCACAAGAAGAGAACGTAACTTAGGAGATAAGGGCAGGTAGCAGACAAGTTATTCTTATCTATGCAACTGATTAGAGAATTCTGTTTTAAAGTTAAAAAATATTTGAACTAAAAAAAGATTAACTTTAATTCGAATTAAATAATGTGTTCCTATTTAATATTTTCGGTAATTCATTTTAAATTAAAATATATCAATTATTTTATTTTATCTTTTAATCATTTGTATCGACATTTCCATTTCCACAATCAATTTGTTGGTTCCGAAAATCCGATTATTTTAAAATGTAAACAAACCAAATCAGCTGAGTTGAATTTTGACTTCGGGCAGAATTATAGGGTCGTGTATGAGGGGTCTGGAACCGAGAGAGAGTGTCTGGTAACCCTTTTCAGTATTTTTTTTATATTTTATTATTATTGGCCATTATGGATCCATGTTGAACGGTTGTATATACGCAATAGAGACATGGCCGTAAAAACATTTCCTAATCTCTCTAATTGTGTTAAAATTGATTTAAAAAAAAATCAAACGGCACTCCTCCCCGTTTCCAGAATCCTCGATGGATGCGGCACAAGACCCAAATAGAGCAACAGCTTTCCCGAATTGATGCAAGAAATTTTAGGGATCTACTTCGAGTTTTACCAAAAAAACAACAACTTCATCATCGACGCATAGCCGATCAAAATGTGTCCTAACCTCTCTGGGGGGACATTCATCTTAACGCTTATATTGATAAAATAAACAAACTTGTTCTTCTCATGAGGTCCGCTGATCCCTAAAAACTATTGCATCAATTTGGAAAAACTGTTGCTCTATTCGGGCCTTGTGCCGAATCCAAGCTCGATTACCTTTGAAAATTAAGTAGGTACCTATATTATATATTTTTTTCTTACATTCTTACTTTTCCTGCAATAGGGAATAGTTAAGAAAAGTTTTTGGGACTTATTCCTCGGTTTTGTGACTATTTTTTTTTTTTTTTTTTNGGACTTATTCCTCGGTTTTGTGACTATTTTTTTTTTTTTCATGGAAAATAACCCTTAATTTCTTCTTGAAATCATATTAGCGTATGGACTGTGTACACCACCGAAAGCTACTGACAACTACACGATAAAGATAAAAAGACACGACAAAACGGAAAATATTTTATCTGTTTTATTTCACAAGTCAAACTAATGAAACTAAAAATACGTAAAATTATAAAGTACAAAAAAATGCAAGACTAACTTCGTTCTCACTTACTTTTTTTCATGTCGTCACGTTTTTTGCCCCATTTAGAGGGCATATTAGGTATAAGTAGATAATCTTCCTATTTTTTTATGATGATTTTGGATGTATCATATTTTGAGAGAGATGGTGGGAGATGATTTTTTTCGTGATGAAAGCATTTTAGGGTGGTGACAGGTCATTCTTGAACATTCTGTATCACTAAAACCGTTCCATGGAACCTTGTAACATAAACATAACGAGTAGAACAGATAGTGGGGAAACTCATGCAGTTACATGTGAGTCGCCGCTATAGTTACCTGTAGAATAAAGAACTGTAAACACTAACTAGGTAATGTTTTTGAAGGGGGACGTAATATATATAAAAAAAAATCTTAATGAAAATTTCATCTATGTTCAAGAATTCAATTAATTAACTTTATCTGAAGATTTAATTTAAAAAAATAAGTATAGGTAGGTTACCTATTTATAACGGAAAAATCAAATTCCCGGCTGATAACAAACTCTTTGCTACCGGGCAGGAGTAATGCGGCATGAATTTGGTACCGCGCAGGAGTAATGCGGCATGAAAAAGCAAATCACCTGATTGATTTATCAATGGCCGCGAATTTCATTTTTCCGTTATAAATAGGTATCTAGGTACTTATTTTTTTAAAATTAAATCTTCAAATAAAATTATATCTTTAAATTAAATTAATTTAAACCTTGAACCTGATGAAACTTTTATTAAGATTTTTTTATATCCACCTTCAAAAATATCGGCTAGTGTGTACAATTCTTTATTCTACCGTTTACGCACTATCACACCGCATCATGGGATAAATTCAGAGAGTTTCCCCACTTTCTGTTCTATTCGTTATGGTTCAAGTTCAACGAGAGATCATGTTGTTGCCAAGTTGGCAACCAGTTAAAAAAAATAGACTCTTGATTGGAAGATGTAACCACTAGGCAAGATTTTTAAAAGAAAATTTTCAGTCAAAATTTGGAGAAAAAAATCTGAGTATGACAANCGTTATGGTTCAAGTTCAACGAGAGATCATGTTGTTGCCAAGTTGGCAACCAGTTAAAAAAAAATAGACTCTTGATTGGAAGATGTAACCACTAGGCAAGGTTAATGCCTGAGGCATTTTCTACCACCTAACCCTTAGAGCTCTATTTTTATGTGCTCAAATACTCAAATTAATGACGAAAATATCCTGCCTCTGCTTGGGATCGAACCCACGCCCTTCTGTTTACCAGGCGAGCGCTTAACTACTGAGCTACCGAGGCAACCAGTTCAGAAGAACTCATCAGCGTAGAATCATCAAAATAATTGGCAATAAATTGATTATTTTCTTAATAATAATATAACAATTAGGGATGGGATTTTCGACTCATTTAGGTGAGTCGACATGACTCGACTCGACTCACAAATATGAGTCGACTCCAAGAGTCGACTCTCGATTTCGACTCGCATCGAGTGACAATTTTCAAAAACGCATTATTTGNACAAAAATGCACGTCTGTATATTTATTCTTTTTTTTTCATATCCCGCTGAAAATAAAATTCCATTTTGATTTTGCCGCCCTAGGCGGTTGCCTAGTTCGTCTATATGGTAGAGCCGGGCCTGGTGGATATTAGGTATTTACTATATTTTATGACTTACTATTCATGTAATTTATGTACTAATCATGTGTATACCGTCATACAGTTTTTCATGTCATGATGAGTCGTAAATTATATATTTTATTAATACATACTCAAATTACTCAAGTTCGGATTACGGATTAAAGTTGAATCAATATAATGCAAAAACATCATGACAACAGGGGAGGAATACAGGCGTTCAGTTGGAAGGGGCGGGGGGGGAATCAATATATTGCAAGANAATCAATATAATGCAAAAACATCATGACAACAGGGGTGAATACAGGCGTTCAGTTAGAAGGGGCGGGGGGAATCAATATAATGCAAAAACATCATGACAACAGGGGTGAATACAGGCGTTCAGTTAGAAGGGGCGGGGGGAATCAATATAATGCAAAAACATCATGACAACAGGGGTGAATACAGGCGTTCAGTTGGAAGGGGCGGGGGGGAGGCGATCAAGACATTAACTTTTCATATCATCATCGAACCAGGACTGAGGGTCATTCTTTAATTTCTGTAACTTTGAATCATGTCACTTTGAATCATGTAACTTTGAATCATGTAACTTTGAATCGTGCAACATTGAATCATGTATCTTTGAATCATGCAACTTTGAATCACGTAACTTTGAATCATGCATCTTTCAATCATGTAACTTTGAATCGTGTATCTTTCTAGCATGTAACTTTGAATCATGTATCATTCAATCATGTAACTTTGAATCATGCATCTTTCAATCATGTAACTTTGAATCATGAAATTTCGAATCATGTAACATTGAATCATGTAACTTCGAATCATGTAAAATTGAATCATGTAATTTTGAATCATGTAACTTTGAATCATGTAACTTCGAATCATGTATCTTTGAATCCTCTTTTGGCTTTTCGTCCAAAACTATAATCACAGAATATAAATGATACAAAAATTGTTTAGTGTGTCTTCAGCCGGAGAAGCTCGATACTATAATTTTCTTTCCCTTTGTTTAACGCCTCTTTGTCATCTAGACGCGGGGATTCTAACCTCCATTCGTTGAAAACTTACAAATGCGCTACCCACATTGCCCTCACCCAGTTTGCGCCTGTGCGTAAGTGTTTACATTTGATGCAGGCTCGTCTGTGTATCTGCAAATCTGGAACAGATAGGATCTGAATAAGATGGATAGAATTTTGATTTATTATTTTCAATAATGAACCTTTGGAATCGTCACGGAAAAAAAATTACCCCCGCCCCTCAAAATTTGATATTATACGTTTCAAAGTAAGTAGAATCCAAAAATCGAATAAAAAAAATCCGTTTATCCGCCGTACGGCGTAATGGACAATTTTGCCACTTATCGTTGACCAATTTGGATAAAATTAACCTTGCCTAGTTGGTATATAGGTCCCATCTGGGCTCTAATTGTGCCCCGTAACTTTTAGGTGCAATCGAATACACCCTTGGCGATTTTTGCCGCTTTTTAGCAGTTTTCAGTATTGCTGTCTAAAAGGAGAATGGTAAGAGCTAGAGATTTGAAAGTTTGTATGTATGTCATATTTGGGGTCTCAGTTAGCTCCGAAACTTTTTTTTTGGAGAAGAAATTGGAAATTTGGCCGTAACTCGAAAACAACTTGACATATTTTAGTTCTGATAATTTTCCTGGGGTCGTAGACCATGATTTTGGGCGGGGGGAGGGGGGTACATTTCCATTATTTTTTCGCTATCTGCTACCGTCTGGGTTCTGGTATTGGAACAGACAACCCCTACCACATAGGTGCACACAAACTTCTGATTTATATATTAAAATGAATCAGTCAGTATACCGCTACACCAGTTCCCATGAGATACACTAGTTCCTGGGGGGGGGGGGGGGNNGTGGGGGGGGGGCATTCCTATCAATTTTTGGCTATCTGTTACCGTTTGGGCTGTGGTATTGTAACAGACAACCCCTCATACATAGGCAAACACAAATTTCTGATTTATATATTAAGAAGATTAAATTTTTGTTGATACTCTATAGCCATACATTAAGTAGTTCATACCTGTACCGATTCCGACCCAGTATATACAAAACTTGATGGCCCGAACAACGAACAAGTAAATTGTAAATTTGAGAGCGCTCAGCATTCATCCGGTTCCCTTCCTGGCATCAGTATTTCAAATCAATTGTCTCTCGTTATAACTGAAAATCTCTAATTGTTTATTGTATAACACTTCATATATGTGTTTTTGTTTTTTTAATCGTTTAAATTAATTATAATAAAATATCTGTCTAATAATCTTAAACTTCATTAAATCAGTCCACTAACCACTGCTCATCGAAGAAAAAGGTTGACCTTAGGTCTAGGCCTTACATGCACACCACATCGGTAAGTCCAAAACATCATTAAAAAAATACATCATAAAAAAAAAAAAACACCGAATATGACTTGCCGGAGCCCAAATGACACGGAGACATATTTCAGTTTTCTCGAAACTATTAAATGGTACCTTGAGATGACGACAATAGTGAGGAGATAGATTTCAGTTTCCTCGATACTAACAAATGATATCTTGAGATGACGACGGTAATGTGTGATGTGAAGAGATAGATTTCAGTTTCCTCGAAACTATTAAATGATACCTTGAGATGACGACGGTAGTGTGTGATGTGAGGAAATAGATTTCAGTTTCCTCGAAACTATGAAATGATACCTTGAGATGACGACGGTAGTGTGTGATGTGAGGAGATAGATTTCAGTTTCCTCGAAACTATTAAATGATACCTTGAGATGACGACGGTAGTGTGTAATGTGAGGAGATAGATTTCAGTTTCCTCGAAACTATTAAATGATACCTTGGGATGACGACGGTAGTGTGTGATGTGAGGAGATAGAGTTCTGTTTCCTCGAAACTATTAAATGATTTCTTGAGATGACGACGGTAGTGTGTGATGTGAGGAGATAGATTTCAGTTTCCTCGAAACTATGAAATGATACCTTGAGATGACGACGGTAGTGTGTAATGTGAGGAGATAGATTTCAGTTTCCTCGAAACTATTAAATGATTTCTTGAGATGACAACGGTAGTGTGTGATGTGAGGAGATAGATTTCAGTTTCCTCGAAACTATTAAATGATACCTTGAGATGACGACGGTAGTGTGTGATGTGAGGAGATAGATTTCAGTTTTCTCGAAACTATTAAATGATTTCTTGAGATGACGACGGTAGTGTGTTAAAACATACTTTTTTTATTGAATTTGAAACTGAGGCCCTAATACTCCCCATACATCAACCTTGAACGTTACATGAAAGTCTATCTCGATCTGGCATCATGCAATAAAAAATAGCAAGACCTTTTTAAATACTTTTCTTATTTGTGAAGACCGATGTGTTGTTTGTATGACTCATGCGAATTACGAGTATTTAGTGAAAACAAACCAATCGGTATTTCACTTGTTTCATTTTCTTTTTATCCTCTGACTAGTAAAAGTGTGCAAAGGCTTAGTTTTTAATGTTCTAATATATTCTAACATCTTTTTTGAACCTAACAACTTGGTGTTCTTTTATATCGCACAAAAAAAAAATCAGATCCTTCATCCGTACGGAGTCATTTTTTAAGACGGTATCCAAAGGCGGCAAAAATGCAAAGTGTAAAAAATGTGATGCTATTTTGAAAACTCTTGGCGGTTCCACAAAAGGACTCCACACACATCTCTCAAAAACTTGATTCTTTATTTTATTTTATCTACTTATTATAGTAACTACCTACTTCTACTTCATTTTTACAAGGTTTCCAATTTTTTTCTAATCCTGGGACCAGTCCCGGGATCCCGGGATTGTGATCGTTCCAGTCCCGAAATTTCCGGATTGTCAAGAAGGTTTGGGATCATATAATCTCTAATTGTGAACAGTTAAGTATACATATACATCGTCCCTTTCTCAATTCCATTTGAGGTTGGCGTTACCTTCCTTAATTCTTCCATGCCACAATGTTTTGTTCAGTGCCATGCGCGGATATAGGAGAGAGCACGGGGGGCACGTGCCCCCCAGTTTTTTTAAGCGGGCGGTGTTTCTCAAATTTCATTATACCTAATAATCACGTAATTTTTTTAAAAAAAAAATCAATTGATTGGTGATCCGCTGCGTCTTCTATCCCATTGAGGGGGGGCACGCCCCTCTAAATAATTCCCAATCCTGAGGCTAAATAGAAATACGTACCTAAATAAAAAAAATCATCACACTTATAAAATCGCTTATCACCTATATGAAAGGTATTTGTGGTAAGCTCTACAGCTTTTAACAAAGGTATCGTACCTCAATAAACATTGCATTAAAAAGTACTGCTCAGAACTCGAACCCCGGCCTCTAGGTTACGAGTCCCTCCCCCCTCCAAATTTTCTATTAGGTATATTGTGCGATTGTGCCCCCCCCCCAAAAAAAAACAAGAGGGCTATATCCGCGCATGTTCAGTGCCCACGATATTTATCTGTAACCCTTTCCTGGCATGGTAACCCTAGCTTGCTTCTCATAGTATCCGTATAAACTATTTTTTTGTCTGATGATTGGTTTAAAGCAGAGTTTTTTAAAGGCTGGATGACCTTCCAAACCTTCTGTATTTATATGGGCTTAGAACCGTCACCTAATGAAATTGGCTTACTCCACTGACTCCACTCGTTGGCTACATTTTATGAAATCAATCTATGATGAATTATTTTTTTTTAATGATTTTGGCTCTGGTTTCTATACACTAGATATTCCTTCTCGAAGTACCAACGAGATAACTGACACAGTGTGGTTTATTGTCGAGTTAGTGGTGATGTGGTAAGACCATGCGCGGATATAGGGGCACGTGCCCTCCCCCCCAGTTTTTTCAAGCGGGCGGTGTTCCTCAAATTTCATTATGCCTAATCACGTAAAAAATTTAAAAGAAAAATCAAATGAATGGTGATCCGCTGTGTGTTTTATCCCATTGAGAGGGGGGGGGATACGGGCCCCTAAATAATTCCCAATCCTGAGACTAAATAGAATACGTAAATGAAAAAATCAACCTTATGAAAGGTATTTGTGGCATACAAAAAACTGCTCATGAATTTGAGATATTCACCACATAATAATGGCACACAAAAAACTGCTCGTGCATTTGAGATATTCACCACATACTAATGGGACACAAAAAACTGTTCATGAATTTGAGATATTCACCACATAATAACGGCACACAAAAAAGTGCTCATAAATTTGATATATTCACCACATAATAATGGCACACAAAAAAGTGCTCATAAATTTGATATATTCACCACATAATAATGGCACACGAAAAAATACTGCCCATAAATTTGAGATATTCACCACATAATAATGGCGCACAAAAAACTGCTCGTGCATTTGAGATATTCACCACATAAAAATGGGACACAAAAAACTGCTCGTGCATTTGAGATATTCACCACATAAAAATGGGACACAAAAAACTGCTCATGAATTTGAGATATTCACCACATAATAATGGCACACAAAAAATACTGCTCATAAATTTGAAATATTCACCACATAATAACAGCACACAAAAA
>CM022876.1:7975208-7987201 GCA_012654025.1 Pachypsylla venusta | reverse complement strand
AACAATAATGAGAAGAAAGATAAAAATGATTGGACATGTAATAAGACACAACAAATTCATGGTGAACATAATGGAAACAATAATGAGAAGAAAGATAAAAATGATTGGACATGTAATAAGACACAACAAATTCATGGTGAACATAATGGAAACAATAATGAGAAGAAAGATAAAAATGATTGGACATGTAATAAGACACAACAAATTCATGGTGAACATAATGGAAGGAAGAATAGCAGGAAGAAGAGGGCGTGGCAGACCAAGACAGAATCATTTCAAGGACATCTGTGAATTGATGAATTGTAACTCCTACCAAAATATGAAGGAATTGGCATCCGACAGAGAGAGATGGCTGTTGCAACAAGGCATTGCCTTTAGAAATTGATGATGATGACCTCGATAAACATTGCATTAAAAAGAACTGCCCAAGACTCGAACCTCCCAGTATCTAGGATACGAGTCCCTCCACCTCCCCCCTCCAAATTTTCTATTAGGTATATTGTGTAATTCTCCCCCCCCACACACACAAACAAGGGGGCTATATCTGTGATGTATTTTGGCCGTCCATATCAAAGCTCAGTCAAATTGACTTTTTGGACCAGTAATTTT
The DNA here is from genome assembly GCA_012654025.1 of Pachypsylla venusta. Lineage (NCBI taxonomy): Eukaryota > Metazoa > Arthropoda > Insecta > Hemiptera > Aphalaridae > Pachypsylla > Pachypsylla venusta. Next base: position 7,986,592 of record CM022876.1, on the reverse strand, counting down.
TCCATTCTATTTTTCACATTAAAATCACTTGCAATAATTCGAAATTATTTTATCTATACTTATAAAACGCAAAGCCCAGTTGGTATACTAACTGACTGACTGATAATCAACGTAGCTCCACGATGGCTACACGTAGAGACTTGAAACTTGGCACACAGATCCCTTTTAGTATGTAGGTGCGTAATAAGAAAAAAAATAAAGTTCAAGTGGGGCAAGTTACCGCCAAAAATGACGCTATTTAGCGGGTCTTTTTGCAATTTTTTTCTGGGCAAACTAAAAGAGATAACGAAAAATGACCGAGAATAGACCCCCCAAAATAGCATATAAGGACCCCATACAAAATATAAAATTTGAAAATTTCCGGTTTCTATCCGATTTATGGACGGTTATCACCACCAAAAAATCGGAATTGAGAAGTACCACTTCGGGATGAGCGAGAAAGCAGAAATTTGATACAAAGGTGTTCCGACGTACAAAAAGTCATATTCTTGAATAAAATATTGAATTTTCTAACTGGGAGCGGTGCTCACTCTGGGGGTCGGTTCCACCAAAAACCCATAGTTAAGAAGTATCACTTCGGGATAAGCGAGAAAGCTAAATTTTTATACGAAGGTCTTCCCCAGTGCAAAAAGTAATATCTTTGAGTAAAATATTGAATTTTCTAAATAGGAGCCGTGTTCCCTCTGGGAATCGGTTCCACCAAAAATCTAAAATTGAGTTGTTGAATTTTGTAACCGTAGCGAAGCTCGGGAAAACAGCTAGTAATATTATATTATCGAAATCTTGATTTACCTTCAACTTATTCAACCTTTTAATATTGGCGACGAGGATATCTCTTGCTGTATACAACATAAAAGAAGAGCAATACTTAATGATCTTGAGCGGTTTACTACCAACTGTGATTCCCAAAAACCCACCCTTTTAATATTTAATAATATCCGCGCATGTGATTGCACCCAAAAGTTTCTATGCTTACCGAGACACCCCAAATAATACATACCTACCAAATTTCAAGTCACTGTCAATCACCATTCTCTTTTTATACAGAATTAATGAAAAACGCGAAAAAAACGGGAAAAACTACATAGATTCGACTGCACGCAAAATTTACGGTCATAATTAGACCCTCAAGATCATATTTGGACATTCTGTTTCACTAAAACCGTTACATGGAACCTTGCAGTTCAAGTTCAATGAGAGATCATGTTGTTGCCAATTTGGCAACCAGTTCAGAAGACCTCATCAGCGTAGAATCATCAAAATCATTGGCAATAAATTGATTGTTCTCTTAATAATAATATAACAATCGGTATGTTCAAATAACAATCGGTAGGTATCGAATATTAGTACCTACCTAGGAACTGACTGCTGGAGTTATCTATATTAGGGAGCGCAGCAGCGCTCCGCCTCGCCAAGTCAAAAAAAGCGGTATTATACGGCCATCTTACATTGCCGATTCAGCTACTTCCAGAAGAAAAACTACACACCTCAGGATAAAAATGATTGTTTCCTACGTATGGGGCGAACTTAGAGACGAAGCATATAAAATTTAACAAAGTCCATCAAGTCAAATCGGAGATATAGGCTTCTGAAAAGTACACTTTTTTTCATCGTCTGCCGCTGCTTCTTCTTTTTTGATGTTCTACAGCCAAAACTACTGGACCGATTTTGATAAACGATAGCTCTTTTTTTTCTCGTGAGCGACAGATGTGCCTTTTGTTACTTATATTGTCCTTCAGTGGGTCCTTTAGCCCCAAATTTCCAAAAATACTTACTCCAAATTGGGGGGTTTTATTTGAAACATATCAATGTTATATATTTTCCGAACCAGTGAACCGATATGGACGTATGAGGTGTCATTTTAATCACCAAAATAAATATTAGTTATATAATTAGTACAGAGTTATATAACTAGTACCGAAAATATACAGGTGTATAAATTATCTCATATACAGGGTGTTATACCAGACAAATAAATTGTTAGCAAGTTCATATTTTTCTTTAGTTAGGATTTCCTCGCATGATACATAATGAAATATTATTTTAACATTCAATTATATATACCGGGTGTAACACATTGATTAATGATAGATAATGACAGATTGATTTTCATAAATTTTGACTAAAAAATTTCTTTCGTAAATCTGAAAGTTCAGACCAGAAAATCCTTAGCGCTATCAAGGGAATTATTGTGTGGAACATGGTTCCGCCATAGTTACCTGGGGTACATTTTGAAATTTACTGATAAATATGCTACCAATCCTTGCCAAAGATGGAAAATAATTAAGTAGGTACCGCCAGCTTAACTGAGTGCTGGACCAAATGACCGTACCTGCGGTTCCTCCCGTACTGAGCAGTATTACTAACACAACGACTTTGAGCTTTTCTTTTTGATGAGACTGAGAGATATTGGGTTAAAATGTTTATTTTGTCTTCCATACTTATTAGCAATAATTACCTCTCTTAATATCGACTGTAATCATCGTTCATAAATCACCCCAATCGTGTTCATACTTACATATACTTAGCAATAATTAACTCTCTTAATATCGTAATTATACTTAATATCGACTGTAATCATCGTTCATCGTCATTAATCACAATCACCCCAATCGTGTTCATACTTACATATACTTAGCAATAATTAAATACGATATTAAGAGAGGTAATTAATTAAAAAGAGGTAACAAATACCTCTCTTAATATCGTATTTATAATTAATATCAACTGTAATCATCGTTCATCGTCATTAATCACAATCACCCCAATCGTGTTCATACTTACATATAATTAGCAATAATTACCTCTCTTAATATCGTATTTATACTTAATATCGACTGTAATCATCGTTCATCGTCATTAATCACAATCACCCCAATCGTGTTCATACTTACATATACTTAGCAATAATTACCTCTCTTAATATCGTATTTATACTTAATCATCGTTCATTACTGTAATCATCGTTCATCGTCATTAATCACAATCACACCAATCGTGCTCATCTCGAATCAATTAAAATTTTATTTCTCTGAATTTATTATTTTATTACATTACCCACATGTGTTTGTAGAAGAAAATGAGCGAGATGACGTCAAGATTTATAGTTAGGACCAGAGATCATCCGTACATTCCTACATATCTACAGCAAGTCATTCTCAAAATGAACCTTAAAATAATCTGATGTCAACATCACACGAGTTTCTTTATCTAGGACCTGAGATTTTCCGTACATTCCTTCATATCTGAAGCAAGTCATTCTCAAAATGAACCTTAAAAATTTCTGATGTCAACATCACACGAGTTTCTTTATCTAGGCCCTGATATTTTCCATACATTCCTTCATATCTAAAGCAAGTCATTCTCAAAATGAACCTTAAAAAATCCGATGTCAACATCCCACGAGTTTCTTTATCTAGGACCTAAGTTTCTCCGTACATTCCTACATATCTACAGCAAGTCATTCTCAAAAAGAACCCTAAAAAAATCCCATGTGAACATCACACGACTTTCTTTATATAGGACCCGAGATTTTCCGTACATTTCTACATATCTACAGCAAGTCATTCTCAAAATGAACCTTAAAAAAATCTGATGTCAACATCACACGACTTTCTTTATCTAGGACCTGAGCTTCTTGGTACATTCCTACACATCTACAGCAAGTCATTCTCAAAATGAACTTTAAAAAAATCTGATGTCAATCCTACACATCTACAGCAAGTCATTCTCAAAATGAACCTTAAAAAATTCTGGTTTCAACATCACACGACTTTCTTTATCTATGACCTGATCTTCTCCGTACATTCCTACATATCTACTGCAAGTCATTCTCAAAATGAACCTTAAAAAATTCTGGTTTCAACATCACACGACTTTCTTTATCTAGGACCTGAGCTTCTCGGTACATTCCTACAGACGACTTTTTTGTCAACATCGCACGATTTTTTTTTCTTCTTTAACGTCTATTTGTTATTCCATTCGCTGGAAACTTACAAACCAATTACCCACATCACGAGGGCGTAATCCTCACTGGACGTTGCTTCACTACAGTGGTCTAACGGGAACTGGTGTATTCAACGTGCCATAGACGCTGGCTCAAGATTTTCTTTATCTATAGAAAAGAAGATTGTAATATTGTATTTATTATTATTATTGTTTTATCGTGCACAACAACCGGTGGTTGTTGACAGTTGACACATTACAATACCTGAAAAATAGTAAAAAAAAAAATAATTAGAATACCTAGATAAATAATATTTAAACCTGTAAAAAATAGTATAAAGATTAGAATAGCTGTAGAAATGTAATTGCCTAAATTAGATCTGTAAGAATATTAAAATAAATAATGTTAATAATATATTATTATTAATAAAAAAAAAATCAAACGACGCGACGTCTTGTATACAGTACGGGTGAGAAATTTTCGATGTCATGTTTTCAGTGCTAGAACACGTTTTGAAGTACCCAGATCCCAAATTTCGAGTTTCAGCCTGTGGTCCGGGTGAACAACGTATCCCAAGAACTGTAGGATTTGTCGTATGCTTTGTAATGGGCCAGCGTGAGGTCGCATCAGAAAGGGGGCGCTGAACTTAGAATTATTTTGAGAACTCCTGATCTATCTATTTAAATCCATAGATAATATCACTTGGTTTGTTAATTCCAATTTTCGACACGTGACGCCCCTAATTAATACTCATTAAAGTTTAAAGTATTGACGGAAAATTTGCTTAGGAGATATCATCAATCAAGCTCGGACCCTCGTGGTGCCATTTATACTACAATCAACTTTTTGCCCCCGGGCAATTGGCGCACATGTTATCTGAAAATTACTGCGTATTTTTCTACTAAATTTTTGCTGTAACACTACGCTATAAATATTAGACTAAAACCCCTGACGAAATTCGATGAAATTCCTGACTCTCTTTTTTCTCCAAATCAAGTCCCAACATGACAAATTATAGTTTTTATAGGATCCTTGTATATTCCTCTAAGATCCATCGGGAGTATAATTAGGGTCCCTTTAGGCCATGTATAATATAATATCGATCCGTAACTTCTGCGGGGCCCTTGATGGACACAGAATCAATTAATTTAGGGCCGTTTAGGCCTTATACCTGTGTATATAACTATTTTTAAGATCCCTCAAGATCCTAAGCGAGACTCCTGATGGACCCAGGTTAGAGTCTTTTAGAGGTTCTTTTAGGTCATGTTAACTTTAATATAACACAGGAACATCTCTGGACCCCTATGGCCCCCCCTGAAGTTTTATGACAGAGGATTTCTGGGGGGAAAAATGTAGGGGTTATATATCCATATTAAGTGGTCCTTTTCATTTCTCTTAGTGTGTTCACATCGGCCAGCATCTAGAGCACGTTGATTACACCAATTCCCTTTAGATCACTGAAGTTAAGCAACGTCCAGCAAGATTGTGGAGGGTGAAACACCCGTCTTGAATGACCAATAGATATTAAAGAGACGTTAAGCCAATTTAAAAAAATAAAAGGTATTAACAGACAGCCGCCTACTTACTTACTGCACAATACACTTCTTTGCATATACGAGTATGCAAGAAACAAAAACACAATGTCCTTTAGTGATGGACGCGAGACGAGACGAGAAATTTCTCGTCTCGCGTCCATCACTAATGTCCTTATGGGAGTGCGCAGATCAAGCAAATTGCAGACTCCCTTAAGAAGATGTGTATTTGTTTTTTCTTGCATATATGCGGCGATATGTATTGTGCTATGTAATAATATCTGATATCATCACTTATGCGGCTCTCTGCGATCACCCTGATCCTATAAAAAAGAAAGTATTGTAATGAGCTGAACTTTAGGGATGAGATTTTGACTTACTTAGGAGAGTCGACATGACTCGACTCGACTCACAAATATGAGTCGACTCTCGATTTCGACTCGCATCGAGTGACAATTTTCAAAAACGCCTTATTTCATAAGAAAGACATTATAAAACCAATTGACAAATGCGGCATCTACCAAATAAACGTCCCCAACTTCGGCGAATACATTAAAAAGACATCACAATCAATCGTCACCAGAATAAAAGAACATTTTCATTCAGTAAACAACAAACACTCGGAAAAATATTTTTCCCTTTATTATCTTTATCAGTCAACAAAAAAAAGCTACTCGTAAGTTGACTCTTTGAAGGGTCGACTCATTTCAAAAAGATGATTCGACTCCTGAGTGAGTCGAGTCGTGAATCGACTCATGAGTCGACTCGCGGATGACTAGCCCATCCCTACTGAACTTTTCGATATCGAGTTTTCAATGCGTTTTAAGGTCCTCAGAGACCAAATCACGTTTTCAGGTCCTCAGAGCCCCTATTTCAAGAAAGGTAAGTGTTGTGAGATTTCAAATTTGATTTGTATAGATAGTGCCTTTTTTTAAGCATATATTTCAAATAAGTCGTACTAACTTTCATTATCTTTTAATTTTCAAAAATGTTTTACAAAAGAGGTAGGTATTCTATAATTTAAATCTTTGAATAACATGTTAATTATATATAAGTATTAAAAAATATATTAACTATTAAAATAAATTAAAACAAAACACCAAAAACATTATTTATTATTATTTATGAAGAAACTAGTTTCGAATCATTCGATCCATCATCAGTCTAGTAGAGAAGAAGGATGGAAGTTGCAGTTGATTAGTCAACTTCCATCTTTAGACTCGACTAGACTGATGATGAATCGAATAGTTCGAAACTAGTTTCTTCATAAATAATAATAAAAAGTGTTTTTGGTGTTTTGTTTTAATTTATTTTAAAAGTTAGTATTCTGTAATAATAAAACTCAATGTAAAATGTAAAGATAAACGTGTGTATATGTATGAGTATGTATCACTAATAATTGTATAACCAAAACGGTAAGAGATATCGAAAAATTGATGAGAATGGACCACCCCCCACTAAACCATAGGCTGAAACCCCCAAAAAATTATCAGAATTCAAATATGTCGAACCGATTTTGAGTTACGTCTGATTTTTCGATTTTTGACCGAATTTAGCCGGTCATGGTTCGATATCCGATATCTTAAATTTTGTCGCGACAACATACCATCTCTAGGAGGCCTTCCAAGCTTTAATGTAGATCATGGTTTGCAAAAAAAATTTCGAACCGTTTTCGAATTGCGACGGATTTTTCGATTTTTTTTTATGGAAAATCATAGAATACAATCAGCACGGGAACGGCCATGCCTGTACGGCGCTCAGCTAGAGTCCATAGCGAAGCGCGGGCAAACAGCTAGTTTAAAATATATAAAAAATGGGTGCGTGTACTTAGGTACGCGCGTGAGAAGTTATACGTCTTTTTAAAAATAAATTTAATAATGTTTCAAAAAAACATACTACTCCACCCGGGAGTGAACTCAGAACCTACCAAATATGAAACAGAGGCCTTGACACTGAGCCACAAAGTTCTATGGATATAAAATGAGAAAATACAATATTTAAATTTAACTCTCATCATTTTTTTAAAACTAACACCATCTTCATCATTTTTTCATAATTTTGTGTTACACTGATGCGGTGATAATGTTTTGTTACAGGTGCGCTCGCAGCTTAAAATTTCACTCTCATCATTTTTTCATAACGCGCCTAAAGAAGTATAACTTCAAAAACGTGTTTTAGCGTTTTCGAATTTCACTATCCAAAGATATTAATTTCCCCTCCTAGTGTAGATTAATATTATGATGGACACCCTATAGATTAATATTAAATATAATTCAAACTCTACTTTATGCGATTTATTTTTATTAGTTCCAATTTTAACAAGGTTAACAATTTTCCCCCCAGGGTAAAAACAGTTAAAAATGAGCATTTCCGGGATATCAACCGCATGTCTATCATAAACGAGCACTTTAGAATATGTCTAGTGTCCATCGCACAATAGAATATGTGTCCAGTGTCCATTGCACAATAGAATATGTCTAGTGTCCATCGCTCAATAGAATATGTGTCCCGTGTCCACCGCATTATAGAATATGTCTAGTGTCCATCGCTCAATAGAATATGTGTCCAGTGTCCAACCCACTATAGAATATGTCTAGTGTCCATCGCACAATAGAATCTGTGTCCAGTGTCCATCGCACTATAGAATATGTGTCCAGTGTCCATCGCACAATAGAATCTGTGTCCAGTGTCCATCGCACTATAGAATATGTGTCCAGTGTCCATCGCACTATAGAATATGTGTCCAGTGTCCATCGCACTATAGAATATGTGTTTAGTGTCCATCGTACTATAGAATCTGTCTAGTGTCCATCGCAAAATAGAATATGTGCCCAGTGTCCATCACACTATAGAATATGTATAGTGTCCATCGCACAATAGAATATGTGTCCAGTGTCCATCGCAATATAGAATATGTCTAGTGGCCATCGCACAATAGAATATGTGTCCAGTGTCCATCGCACTATAGAATATCTCTTGTGTCCATTGCAAAATAGAATATATGCCCAGTGTCCATCGCACTATAGAATATGTCTAGTGTCCATCGCACAGTAGATTATGTTTCCAGTGTACATCGCACAATAGAATATGTGCCCAGTGTCCATCCCACTATAGAATATGACTAGTGTCCATCGCACAATAGAATATGTGTCCAGTGTCCATCGCACTATAGAATATCTCTTGTGTCCATTGCAAAATAGAATATATGCCCAGTGTCCATCGCACTATAGAATATGTCTAGTGTCCATCGCACTATAAAATATGTCTAGTGTGCATTGCACAATAGAATATGTGTCCAGTGTCCATCCCACTATAGAATATGTGTCCAGTGTCCATCGCAATATAGAATATGTCTAGTGGCCATCGCACAATAGAATATTTGTCCAGTGTCCATCGCACTATAGAATATCTCTTGTGTCCATTGCAAAATAGAATATGTGCCCAGTGTCCATCGCACTATAGAATGTGTCTAGTGTCCATCACACAATAGAATATGTGTCCAGTGTACATCGCACAATAGAATATGTGTCCAGTGTCCATCGCACTATAGAATATGTCTTGTGTCAATTGCAATATAGAATATGTGCCCAGTGTCCATCGCACTATAGAATATGTCTAGTGTCCATCGCACAATAGAATATGTGTCCAGTGTACATCGCACAATAGAATATGTGTCCAGTGTACATCGCACAATAGAATATGTGTCCAGTGTACATCGCACTATAGAATATGTTCAGTGTTCATCGCACTATAGAATATGTCCAGTGTCCATTGCAAAATAGAATATATGCCCAGTGTCCATCACACTATAGAATATGTCTAGTGTCCATCGCAAAATAGAATATGTGCCCAGTGTCCATCGTACTATAGAATATGTCTAGTGTCCATCGCAAAATAGAATTTGTGCCCAGTCTCCATCCCACTATAGAATATGTATAGTGTCCATCGCACAATAGAATATGTGTCCAGTGTCCATCGCACTATAGAATATGTCTAGTGGCCATCGCACAATAGAATATGTGCCCAGTGTCCATCGCACTATAGAATATGTCTAGTGTCCATCGCACAATATAATATGTGTCCAGTGTACATCGCACAATAGAATATGGGTCCAGTGTACATCGCACTATAGAATATGTCCAGTGTCCATCGCACTATAGAATATGTCCAGTGTCCATCGCAGTTTATATTGTCTATAATATCGATGGCGGCTTTTGTCGATGTTTTACGGCTTTGTCAGTTTTTTGTGGCATTGAAAATTTCCGCCCATTACAATACTTTCCATACGTTTTTTTTAATATAAAAAGGAAAGTCATATGATGTTCACACCATATTGTTTCTGTTATGATACCCCAAGGTGCTAACTATGAACTATCCATTTTTTTAGGGAGCGGCATCTTATGCCACTTATCTCAAATATCCGCGACCTCCCTCTGTTTAATCGCGTTATTAATCATCATTCTGGGTCATGTAATTGATTCCTATAACATTTTATTAGTCTCAACCTTTAATAAATATAAATTGTGGATACTCACTTACAAATCTTTAGCTACCTAATCAACATGTAAATATATATATTTATGCCACACGCGTTGTTGTGTGAAGATACACTATAGATACTAATTTAGCACATGAATGCATGTATTGGGACAAATTGGGGCAAATTACCCACTTAAGATTTTAAAGTTGATGGGTCCTAATGAGGGTTGGACTGGAGCTCCAGGGGCCTACCGGGCATATTGCAAGTCGGGCTCTACATTTTTCTTGAATATTTTTACCCCCCCCACCCCCAAAATAACCCCCATTTTCCATTGTCCTTCAAAATCAAAAATAGCAATATAAGAATCGTAGCAAAGCCCGGCAAAACAGCAAGTTATAAATAAAAACCTATTCGCAGACCTACCGAATGTACATACCAAATTTCATGAAAATCGGTTAATCCCTTTTGGATTGGAGGAGTATGGTAACAAACACTGTGACGGGAGAATTTTATATATTAGAAGATAGTATGTAGTATGTACCGTCATGTTCAAACGTACAAATCCATATTGTGTACCGTCATGTTCAAACGTACAAATCCATATTGTGTACCGTCATGTTCAAACGCACAAATCCGTATTGTGTACCATCATGTTGAAACGTACAAATCCATATTGTGTACCGTCATGTTCAAACGTACAAATCCATATTGTGTACCGTCATGTTCAAACGTAAAAATCCCTATTGTGTACCGTCATGTTCCATCGTACAAATCCATATTGTGTACCGTCATGTTCAAACGTACAAATCCATATTGTGTACCGTCATGTTCAAACGTACAAATCCATATTGTGTACCGTCATGTTTAAACGTACAAATCCATATTATGTACCGTCATGTTCAAACGTACATCCATAAGATTATGTACATTGTATGCACATTTTTTATATAAATAAATGTATATAGAATCATTAATTTACCATTACCTTATGTCCTAAGGCGAACCGAATTAAAATTAAATCATAATTCAGGTACCTACATCAACCTGATCAAATATAGATCATGATTTGATCTTGACTTCTTTCTCCTAACACCCGCCCAGGGGGTGCCAGACGACATTGACACAGTCGTCAGAACAGGTTAACCTAAAACAAACAAAAATGATTCGTCTCCTTGCAAACAGAGATCTGTAACAACCAGTCCAGAACAATTCCCCCCCCCTCCCCTCAAGTTCTTTTTCCGTATGACACATACATACAGGGTGAGTCATTTTACAGGACATCGTTAAATATCTCGGAATCCGTTAGAGATAGGAAGAAAATATTCCATACAACCCACCCTTATTTTTTGGGAAGAAATTTAGTGGTGACCCTGATTTTTTTTTTTTTTTTTTTTTTTTTTTTTTTTTTTTTTTTTTTTTTTTTTTT
>CM022876.1:7958721-7973896 GCA_012654025.1 Pachypsylla venusta | reverse complement strand
CCCCCCCCCCCAAACAAGAGGGCTATATCCACGCATGAGCGTAGGTCATTTTAAGGTATAAAATAATAAAAATAAATAGACTCTTGAGTGGAATGTTACCACAAGGCGAGGTTAATGCCTGGGACATTTTCTTCCACCTAACCCTTAGAGCTCTATTTTTATGTGGTCAAATACTCAAATTAATGAGGAAAAAATCCTGCCTCTGCTGGGGATTGAACACACACACCCCTGTTTACCAGGCGAGCGCTTAACAACTGAGCTTCTGAGGCAAGCTTAATATACCTCATATTTTAAGGTATATAAAGGTGATTTATAGAAAATCTTGGCTAAAATTTTAACCTCCAGAAAAATAACCATCTGTCAATGTGACACATGGGTTTATTCTTTTACTGGCCCCCCGAATAAAAATCCCCCACCCCAAATTTTGAAAGTACGCAGAATCGAAAAATCGAATTTTCCGCCGCCCTTCGTAGCCTGTACCCGGTGTACAACACCGTGATAGTCACTTTTGCCACTTAGTGTTGACCGATTTTGATGACATTTGATATATGGGTTCCATTCGGGGTTTAATTGTGCTCCGAACACATTTCCTCACCGTCAGGCTGTTTGGAATTCCCATGTTAATAGAGAACCACGAAAATGGTCCGATTACCATAAATTTTTAGAAATAAGCTCCAATTAATGTCCTGGACATAACTGTCAAAATGGCAGCCTTCCATATTTTGAGAAATGAACGATTAAAGGCATTTTTTTTTTTTTTTTTTTTTTTTTTTTTTTTTTTTTNTTTTTTTTTTTTTTTTTTTTTTCGTTATGACAGTACGTGAGCATAACAAATGGAAGTATGAGTTCAGTATTTCAAAAAGATATCATAAAAAAAAAGAAAAAAACAATTTATGAATTTTCATACCTATTTTCCGATGAATGTTAACATGATATTGTGCTAATTTAGAAGACTTTTTTTGCGATTTTTTTTTTTTTTTTAATCTGAGTTCAGATTACATTTGCCATGCTCAGGTACTGTTAAAATAAAATTTAACGGTGTTTTCAAACCGGGAAAAAACAAAAAGAAATGTATTGAATTGATCATTTTTTAGACTTTGGAAGGCTGCCATTTTGGTCCACGCCCTTTTTTCGAAATTCTAATTTGAGAGTTGTGTTTAGGACTTTAATTGGAGCTTATTACTAAAATTTTATCGTAATCGGACCATTTTCGTGGTTATCTCTTAACATTGAAATTAAATTTTTTGTTCGATTTTTCAAAAAAAAATTACACAAGAAATATTAGAAAGAGATGTTCTTTTCAGACAAAAAAATTCACTTTTTAGGTTTTTCCCCATTTTGCTTTTGTTTTTTTAAATGGCATATTTGAAATCACCGCCGTCAAAAACTAGGATTTAGTGCTCATCCACTTTTTGTTCGGACACACGGAACCCACCCATTTGTATATTTCGTAAACGTTAAAATATGATAAACGAATATTTGTTGCCCAGAAGAAGCGTACACTGCTTTTCACATCAACTCCGTGAATTGCCTTTTTTTACTATTATTACTGCCCATACGTTGATTTTAGATGAAAGAATAATAGAGGGGCCTGTAAATTTCCCCCCCCCCCGGATTTTCTGTCTACGGCCCTGCACCTGTCACCAGACAGATTGAAAATTATAGAAATCTAGAAATACAGGTATGTTGATAAAATTGGGGAAACAAGTGAATCCTAGTCAAACTCATTCTGGAATTTCAGTAATCCAAACTAATATAAAATTATTCAAACCGGTGTGTCCAATATTCAAACCAATTAGTCATTGTCGTTTGATTTTAATAAGGGAGAGAATGTGAACAGAGAAATATCCGTGATGTGACAGAGAATCCGTGATGTAAAAAAATTTAGGGGGTAGGCCAAAAAATATATTTTTCACGTTTCAAGATAACTAAGTTCCTAAAAATCCGTTTGTTCGTCATACCCTTCACTCTGTACATTGTAAACCGTCCGCTATGAAGAGTGGCGGATTTAAACTTTCGACGCTCCCCTAGGCAATTTAGAACTTGCCGCCCCTATTTTGACAAGAAATGCGATTTTCGCTGCAGTATGCCTTGAAAATTTTAATTACCGCCCATATTTTCCCGCCCCTAAATTCTGCCGCCCTAGGCCAATACCTATGTTGCTTTTACAGTAAATCCGCCACTGACTACGAATACGGTTTAGCCACTTAAATTGGACCGATTTTGATAAATTTTGGTATTTAGGTCTCATTTGTGTAATACAACTTTTAAAAAGTTTCCGGTTACAATTAGAATTCAAATGGGACGTACTTGCATACCAAATTTCATTTCCGCGTACAATTAGAATTCAAATGGGACGGACTTACATACCAAATTTCATTTCCGAGTACAATTAAAATTCAAATGGGACGGACGTGCATACCAAATTTCATTGCCGGTTCCAATTAGAATTCAAATGGGACGGACTTGCATACCTAATTTCATTTCCGGGTACAATTAGAATTCAAATGGGACGGACTCGCATACCAAATTTCATTTCCGAGTACAATTAGAATTCAAATGGGACGGACTCGCATACCAAATTTCATTTCCGGGTACAATTAGAATTCAAATGGGACGGACTTGCATACCAAATTTCATTTCCGAGTGCAATTAGAATTCAAATGGGACGGACTTGCATACCAAATTTCATTTCCGGTTACAATTAGAATTCAAATGGGACGGACTTGCATACCAAATTTCATCAAAATCGGACAATTCTGAAAGTTCATAAATAATTATATATAGTGTTTTTGTGAAGTGTTTTGTTTTAATTTATTTAAAAGTTATTATTTTGTAACATGTTATTCAAAGATTCTAATTTTAATTTTAAATCTTTGCATAACATAATAAAAAAGTGTTAAAAAATATAAACTTATAACTAAATTAAAACAAAACACTTTCCAAAAACACTATTTATAATTATTTGTGAAGAAACTAGTTTCGAATCATTCGATTCATCATCGGGGATCTTCGACTCGACTAGACTGATGTTGAATCGAATGATTCGAAACTGGTTTCTTTATGAATAATAATAAATAGTGTTTTGTTTTAATTTATTTAAAAGTTAATATCTACTTTTAATCCGGTTGGATCCGGTTTCCCCTCCCCCTTGTGTGCTTCACTGTGCCGCGAACACTAACCCACATTTTAAAATTGAATCCCAGCTGCGGCCCTGCCTCCATAGACATAATCTGAAAAATTTATGCAATTTCATAAACACGAATTCTATGACTCACACTCACTCTAATAGTTTAGCATCCAAAACTTGAATGTTTACGAAAATTAATATTTCATTCGAAAAAAAAACAATTAAATACTTACTTCATGTACAGAGTGACCCAAAATAAATGATCGGTGCTCAATAGATTCAGAAAACATTTCACCAAATGGTGATATCAAAATACCCAAAACCCATAACTATACCCTAATTACCCTAACCTTGAACAGTATCTTAGATGGTACAGGGCCACCGAGCGCGGGGGGTAGGGTGGGGGTAGACGAGGGTAATCCCCGCGAACCACCATATTTCCAACGCCATCACTTTCAGTGATGGACATGGCGACCACCATATCAACCATTGGTGCAGGTAGTCTAATTTTCTTCTTTAACTTCACCCTTCCGCAAATTCCATTTGGGATCGGCTTTGCCTTCCTCAGTTCCACCATGCCACAATCTTTTCTTCTTTACCTACTCTCTTTAGCTGCACCCTCTCCTGGATCTCTCTTTTGCTTCTCACAGTATCCATAGAAAGTGCGTAGAAGCTCGCATTTCGCTGATGACCATCCTCTTTGCTTTGAAGCAGAGCTTTTTAAAGGCTAGATGCTCTTCCCAATACCAAACCTTCTGTATTTAGTATTTACACGAGATTAGAACCGTCAACTAATGAGGCTGGGTTGCTCCCCTCGGTGGCTACATTACGGGTAGTCTAATCAGGCCCGCCGAGAGGGGGGAGTGGGGGAATCCCCCCGAGCCCAGGTTTTTTGGAGGGGACCGAAATTCCAAGGTGCTAAAAAGATTTTTTTTTAAGCTTTTACCACCTTGATTACCTAGTTTATACAGTTTAAAACTTGACTGATTTGATTCATTGATCATGATTTGTTATTAATAGAAGTAATTTAAGATGATTAATTTATATTATACATCATGGAAACTTATATATAATGTTTGGGTTATTTGCTTTTGGGGATTCGTGGATTTTTGTATAGGGGTCCGTAACTTTTCAGTCCCGGGCCCGGATTTTCTCTTGGCGGCCCTGTCTAATCTCCTCATCCAAATCTAATAACGACAATTCTCTGATTTCAGGATAACATGAGAAGGCGATCCTCAGTCTATCAACCATATAAAACTAACAACTCTATATCCAAAGTATATTTCTTTGTATCCGATGGTGTTAAAAAAGAACCCAGAAAAATATGTAAGTTGTTTCTTCAGACGAAAAAGGGCCACTGTCCCAAACAGGTTAACTCCTCCATAATGTAGGGTGCGCCAGAGAAATCTGATGCTTTTAAAAATGTCTTCCACAAATGATTCATACAATGTTTGAGATAGAACAATAATTTTTGATTTATTTGAAAGAAAAGAGTGCGGCATATCACAGGAAATTCTGGACAAGAAAAAGTCCTGTTTTCAAAATCCCACCACTTTTAATTCCGTAATATCCCTAATATTTTTTTTTTTTTTTGATTTGGCTTAACGTCTCTTTAACATCTATTGGTCATTCGAGACGGGTGTTTTACCCTCCATTCGCTGGAAACTTGCAAACCAGCTACCCACATTGACCTCACTTAGCCTGAGTTGGGCCAGAAAAATAGCGAGCATCACGAGCCCGCGAACCCACGTGAACACCTACATGGTATAACTTCACTTCAGTGATCGAACGGGAACTGGTGTATTCAACGTGCCATAGACGCTGACTTTTTTTCCTTTTTAATGTATATATCTTCTATACTTATAAAACGCAAAGCCCAGTTGGTATACTGATTGACTGACTCACTTATAATCAACGTAGCTCCACGTTGGCTAAACCTAGAGACTTGAAATTTGGCACACAGATCCCTTTTAGTATGTAGGTGCGTAATAAGAATGGAAAAAATTGAAAGTTCAAGTGGAAGCAAGTTACCGCCAAAAATGACGCTATTTAATGGGCGTCTTTGCAATTTTTTGGGCAAACTTAAGGAGATAACGAAAAATGACGGAGAATGGACCCCTCCCCCCCCAAAAAAAAATAGTATAATAAGGAACTCATATTGAAAATTGAAATTTTCCGGTTTCTGCCCGATTTATGGCCGGTTTTCACCACGGAAAAATCGAAATTGAGAAGTACCACTTCGGGATGGGCGAGAAAGCTGAAATTTAATACAAAGGTGTTCCACAGTACGAAAAGTAATATCCTTGAGTAAAATTTATTATTGATTTATTTAAATAGGAGTCGTGCTCACCCTGGGAATCGGTTCCACCAAAAATCCAAACTTGAGAAAATTAATTAATGCAACATTACAAATCTCGAAATTGTTTTTAAATTTCGTAACCATAGCGAAGCACGGCCAAATAGCTAGTCATTTTCAAAAAGTTAAAAATAAAAATATATTTCCTTAATATTTTCACCTTTTTAATCAAAAAGTGTCGTGCTCAAGCAAGATTGCTCATCAAGACATGACCGTAAAAATGTTTCCTAACCTGACTAGTTGGGTTAAAATATGTCAAAGAAGCTAACTGAAGCCCTAAATCCGTTCCGCTTGGTGATTTTTACGAATTATGTCTAGAAATTTACTTGAAACTTGAAATTTGGTATATTTGTTAATAGAACCCGAAATTTATTCGATTTATAAGTTTGCCACCCCACATTAACGAAAGTTTTTCTTTTTTGGAGGGTCCTTCATTTTCATGGTCATATTGTCCACATTATTTGTGTCACTCACCTCCAGTTTTTGGTTCACAAATAAAGTTTTTCTTTTTTGCAGGGTCCTTCATTTTCATGGTCATATTGTCCACATTATTTTTGTCACTCACCTCCAGTTTTTGGTTCACAAATATATTTTGGGGTTCTATTAGAAGGGTGAGTATTTTGATTACCAGAATTACGTCGAGAACTGCCAATAACTAAAGTTATAGCATGGAATCCTATACAGGGTGTAGAGCTTAAATAAAGGCCACTTTGCTTAATAAACCCCTATACGGAAATTAATCTCAAGGCAGCTAGGGCCAGGGGCGGATTTCAGGCTATATCTTAGGGGGGGCGGTGCACCACTTAGGGAGGGGATACTTCCGGAGGATATGGAATACCCCTATGGCACAGAGGGGTCGGGGCCGCCGTACCGGGGAAAATTTCGAATATTTAGAATTGTCCTACGCTCAATTTTTGTGATTTTAAAAGGTCAACGGTTTTAGACAAGAGCTATTCCGGTCTTTTTTGTAGAAAAACAATTTTTAGAAGACATGTCATACCTTAAAACCAAAAAAAAAAATCGCATCAAAAAGTTTTGGGCATTTTCATTTCATCACCCCCCATAACTCCACCCCTGATCGGGAGTTGAGTGCCAAATACTCACCAAAGAAGCATGATAACAATCGAAAAATGAAGTTAATCGCAAAACTATAGGATTTTTAATTATTATTTTTCGATTTTTAAGTGCCAACTTTGGGTGGCCCTAGGTACCTTGGGATCTATTTTCGTATAGGGGTTTATTAAGCAAAGTGACCTTTATTTGAGATCTAATAATCCGTGGTTTCTTTTTTTGCATAACCTTCTGAAACACCCTATATATGTGACTGACAATAACAAGTATAGAACCCTATATATATGACTGACAATAACAAGTATGGAATCCTATATATTATGTGCACAAATAGACCCCAAATGGGTTCTACACATTGAAATATCATTAAAATTATTATTGATAATTCTTCGCAACGAAAGTCGCAGTTTGTTTATGACATATGACATACATACAATAATTCGGAATTCTAAATTAATATCACGGAGCGACGCGACCGTCCAGTGCGCCATCTCCGTGATAATGTCATACATTGATTTCAGATGTTCTTCTGATTTTGATCTTGATTTTAAAAATTTTTGGAATATAATTATTCAAATACAATTTTCAAAAATTTTCCAAATTTTACAATAATTTTGGTGGCTATCATTAAAATTGGACAACGCAAAAGATTTTTTTTGTTCGAAAAATATCAAATTTTGAGTTGGTTGCTTTTTTCGATTTCAAGGGCTCGTTATTGAAAATAAAAAACCAAAATCGGAGCCCTGGTGGGAACGATCATGCCCCCTTTTCAAATCCGCCCTATCCTGTATGAATCGGTTATTTTATTTTTTTCTGACTGATTCATTTTGTTGTTTTGTTTTCAGATCAACATCCCCTCCAACAACTCCTTGTTCATTTTGTTGCTTTGTTTTCAGATCAACATCCCCTCCAACAACTCCTTGTTCATTTTGTTACTTTGTTTTCAGATCAACATCCTCACCAACAACTCCCTCGTGTATGGCTACTTTGAGCATCTCCCAGTTGCCAGAATGCGTTTTTGTATTTCCGTGTTCAACTACACCAACGTTGACAAGTTCTACTCCTGGAATGACGATGTGGAGGACCAACTAGCAGTTGATTTGTTAGGACCGTATTGTTACTCGTAAGCGATTTTCCCGTCGGGGCACAAATTTTGATTTAATGAAAACTTGACATGAAAGAAAGTATACACGCAAATGCCCTGGAAATACTGATAGACCGATTGAGGCCTTTTGTTCTCTACCAAGGTACAGGAGTGCGTAGATGCACTCCCTATTTAAATAACCTTGGGGCGACTGATTGGGCCTATGGCCAACTTGTCACATCTATTGGTCATTCGAGACGTGGATTTTACCTTCCATTCGCTGGAAACTTACAAGCCAGCTACTCACATGGACCTCACCCAGCCTGGATTGGCCCGGAAAAATAGCCCAGCATCACGAGGGCACA
Organism: Pachypsylla venusta; assembly: GCA_012654025.1. Lineage (NCBI taxonomy): Eukaryota > Metazoa > Arthropoda > Insecta > Hemiptera > Aphalaridae > Pachypsylla > Pachypsylla venusta. Next base: position 7,965,890 of record CM022876.1, on the reverse strand, counting down.
AACCCACATGGGCACCCACAGGGTACTACCCCGCTGAAGGTTGCTTAATTCCAGTCATGTAACGGGAACGGCTGTATTTAACGTGCCATAGACGCTGGCTAGTTATTTTATGAATTTGTTAAATTGTGATTGATAGACCTGGTCTGTTGGTCAGTACTGCGTTCAGCATTGTACTGTCCTGGACATGCTGACTGAGAACGTAATTTTCCCACTATATATGCTAAGTCAGCACAGTAGTCTAGAGACAAAGGGTCAGGCAATGAATATCATAGCCCCGCAGACCAATACATAGGACTCCGAACAAAAAGATGGGATATGGGCATTCGGTCAAATTCACTGAACGTTTGGTAAAAGGTAGTTTTTTTAGCTGAAGATCAAAAATGTCAATGGACTGAAAATCGAAAAATGTAATTTTCTGAAAATCCTGGAGAAGTTATTGGAATGCTGAAAACGGTATTCCAAAAAAATCAGCAGATTGGATCATAAAACTCGATGCAGTGGCGTACCTAGAAAATTGAGCGCCCGGGGCAAAGAATGATTCGCATCCCCCTTATTCATCGCTTTACACGTTTCTCATCATATAAACTCCGCCTAAACTAAGTTCTGTAACAAATTTCCAGATTTATTTTAAACAATTTTCATGCTTCATTGTTAACGTTAATTCACGCACATATTCGTACGTCACTAAACAATCGCTAGTAGTATGATAACGATCGATACTATCGATAGTTTTGAACAGGGCTGTACCCAAGATTTTTTTTTCGAGGGGGGGTAGGGGGTCCGAAGGATTGACAGCAAAGCCAGGACTAACACCTGAAAATGATGATCATGGAAGGTGAGGTTGTTGATGTTGTTCTTGTTCTTTTGTTATTGCTATTGTTGTTGTTGTTGTTCTTGTTCTTTTGTTGTTGTTCTCGTTGATTATGTTCTTGTTCTTTTGTTGTTCTTCTTATTGTTGTTGATGTTCTTGTTCTTTTGTTGTTGCTATTGTTGTTGTTCTTGTTGATGTTGTTGTTGTTCTTGTTCTTTTGTTGTTGCTATTGTTGTTGTTGTTCTTCTTGTTCTTTTGTTGTTGCTATTGCTGTTGTTCTTGTTGATGATGTTGTTGTTCTTGTTCTTTTGTTATTGCTATTGCTGTTGTTTTTGTTGTTGTTGTTCTTGTTCTTTTGTTGTTGCTATTTTTGTTGTTTTACATTTGCAGCGATTAAAGCGAGAAAAGTTAACATTTTAGTTTTTTAATTGTGATGGAGAAAAAATTTCAAATTTGTAATGTTTCAAGATTATTTACCTAAATCAGATAAAAGATTCATTTTTAAAAATTGAGATCCAATGTTGACGTAATCTTTCTATGAATAAAAGACTCGATTTTTCAGTAATATTTTTTTTTAGTATCTTACGGAACAGCAAAGATCGTCCCCTCCCCCCCCCCTCAAATCGTTGCGCCCGCGGCCTCCCTTCCTAGGTACGCCACTGACTTGATGAATTCATAGATGCTTTTTTCAAACTTTCTCGCTGCAAAACCCGAAAACTGTCCATTTTTTACCTTTTGCCCATAGACACTTTTTACAGCACTCTAAAAACTACCTCTTAACAAACTTTAATTAATTTGTTCTACTGGGCTATAAGGAAGCTATTTTGATGTAGAACATCCAAGATTTCCGGGGCCCCCCGTTAAGGGGGGGGGTTGAACCTGCTAACCGTAGAAGCTAGTGCGCCCGAGTAAAGCAATCAATAGTCCTCTAACACTATGTTCACAGTGAAAAACCAGAGAAAAGGTACTTGAAATTTGTTAACAATGACAACCAACTCTCCTACAAAGAAGCCAGCATCTTCACATTTGACCCAACATCTTCCAACGGGTCCTTATCAGATAACGTTGTAGTGCCAAACTTTCCTTATTTGGTAAGTTAACTTTAAGGGTATATTTCTTTGTATTATTATGTCACACATTTTGTAGGCGTCATAGAAAAATGTATAACTCTATGAGACTTCTTGTCGCTATTAAAATAATTGTCCTCAGGAGGACACACAACCAGACCAAATAGATAATACGAAAAGAACCTTTTCCAATTTTTGAACTGAAAAGGATTAATTCCACCAAATTATAATATACAAATTCCACCAAAAATAAAAACACACAAATTCCAACGAAATAAAAACTTGCAATTTCCATCAAAATAAAAACACGCCAATTCCAACGAAATAAAAGCATGAAAATTCCAACAAAATAAAAATGCACAAATTCCAACGAAATAAAAATATGAAAATTCCAACAAAATAAAAACGCACAAATTCCAACCAAATAAAAACATGCAATTTCCATCAAAATAAAAATACGCAAATTCAAACGAAATAAAAACTTGCAATTTCCATCAAAATAAAAACACGCAAATTCCAACGAAATAAAAACGTGCAATTTCCATCAAAATAACAATACGCAAATTCAAACGAAATAAAAACTTGCAATTTCCATCAAAATAAAAACACGCCAATTCCAACGAAATAAAAACATGAAAATTCCAACAAAATAAAAACGCACTAATTCCAACGAAATAAAAACGTGCAATTTCCATCAAAATGAAAACATGAAAATTCCATCAAAATTAAAACATACAAATTACATGAAACAAATTCCACCAATATTATTATTATTATTTTATTTCTCATAGTTAAATGGTATCTTCCGATGTAGGTCTATGGGCCATTTTCATGACAAACATGGATCTATTTTTAATAGATGATATGGGAGTTAGGAGGAATGTGTTAGAAATCTTCGTACTAGGCGGCAATTTTCGAGGAGAACTGATTTCTGCATTTCATGAATTCTTTGTGTGTTGGTAAAAGCTGGGGTGGATGACACCGTTAGTAGAAATTACCACGGGGATTGTTTCACAGCTCATATTCCACATGTTACTTATTTCGATGGCCAGATCCTGATACTTGTGAATTTTTACAGCTGTTGTGGTGATGATGTTGTGATCTGCTGGATGGGCGATGTCAATGAGTTTTACNAACCAACAGCCTCCTGGTTATAAATCCACCGCCTCAACCAACTGAGCTACTGAGGCTATTGTGACCAGTAGGTGGGGATGGAGTTAGATTCGAACCAACAGCCTCCTGGTTATAAATCCACCGCCTCAAGCAACTCAGCTAGTGAGGCTGTCGTCTGAAGTTAACTTTAGATGATAGAGAGACGTTAAGCAAACACATGAAAATATGCAAATTCCACCTGAATAAAGACATGCGAATTTCACAAAAAAACCATGTAAATTCCATCAAAATAAAACAAGTAAATTCCACCAAAATGAAACATGTAAATTCCACCAAAATAAAATAAGTAAATTCCACCAAAATAAAACATGTAAATTCCACCAAAACAAAACATGTAAATTCCACCAAAATAAAACATGTAAATTCCACCAAAATAAAACATGTAAATTTCACCAAAACAAAACATGTAAATTCCATCAAAATAAGAGCACCAAATCCCACCAAAATAAAATGAGTAAATTTCACCAAAATAAAATGAGTAAATTTCACCAAAATAAAACAAGTAAATTCCACCAAAATAAAACATGTAAATTCCACCAAAAAAAAAACATGTAAATTCCACCAAAACGAAACATGTAATTTCCATCAAAATAAGAGCACCAAATCCCACCAAAATAAAATGAGTAAATTCCACCAAAATAAAACAAATAAATTCCACCAAAATAAATTATGTAAATTCCACCAAAACAAAACATGTAAATTCCATCAAAATAAGAGCTTCTGTAAATTCCACCAAAATAAAATTCCAAGCAGCCTTTCTGATGTTACGTTGACAATTTCTATTTCTGTGTTCCACAGGTGTCAACGTCCATGGCTGTTGCGCTGTGTTGACAATTTCTATTTCCGTTTTCCACAGGTGTCAACGTCCATGGCTGTTGCGCTGTGTTGACATTGCCAATATCCAATGTTGACAATTTCTATTTCTGTTTTGCTCAGGTGTCAACGTCCGTGGCTATTGCGTTGTTTTGACAATTTCTATTTCTGTTTTCCACAGGTGTCAACGTCCATGGCGGTTGACTACAACCCTTTCTTACGTCTTGCTCTTTCATCTTACATTCGATCTCAAAAATACCAACCATTCATAGCTCTCAACATATCAGATTTCTTCATGGGCTATCCAGACCCACTCATGGATTGGGTTGTTGGAAAGGCCGATTTGCTTAATATTAAATTACCCTTTAAACAATTTGGATTTCTGGAAGCCGTAAGTCTATGTTTTCAACTTTTCCATTTTTGGGGTTGCTTTGAGATGCACAACTAAAGGTCCGTTACAGCTATTCTAATCTTTATACTATTTTTTCCATGTTTCAATATTTTTTACTATTTTTCGGGTATTGTAATGTGTTAACAGTGTTAAAGACTATTGTGGTCGTAAAAGGCGACAAAGAGCAGGGTCAGGAACGATATTTTTCCTTCACCCATATGCAGAAAGCAAGGAGAAGCTACTGCATTATCCATAAGAATTCTTTAGTATCAACAATTCATGGCGAGTTGTTACAAACCAGCCCCTCTCTTAAACTATACTAATGATGAATCTGCTACCGTTTTAGCTGTGAAACAGATAACACCTGACTTATACAGGGTGTCCATAAAGTCTCACCCCACCCCCCATATCTCGAGAATGGCTGAAAATATAAGAAAACGCAAAAACACGTATCCATTAGATTTTAGGGGAATTAATTTTAGACTAAAAATTTTTGGACTCGGCCAGCCGTTTAGACTGGGCACCGACTGGCTTCAAAATCTTAAATGAGAAGGTATATCAAGTGGCACCTTGTTTTATTTCAGCCATTCTCGAGATACGGGGGGTGGGGTGAGACTTTATGGACTCCTTGTAAAAATAACTAGCTGTTTTCCCGAGCATCGCTACGGTTACAAAATTCAACAACAATTTCGAGATTAAAACTTCTCAATTTTAGATTTTTGGTGGAACCTCCTTATATACTATTTTGGGGGGGTCTATTCTCGGTAATTTTTCGTTATCTCTTTTAGTTTGCACAGAAAAAAATTGTAAAAAGACCCGCTAATTAGCGTGATTTTTGGCGCTAACTTGGTTTTTCCTTTCTTATTACGCACCTACATACTAAAAGGGATCTTTGTGCCAAGTTTCAAGTCTCTACGTTTAGCCATCGTGGGGCTACGTTGATTATCAGTCAGTCAGTATACCAACTGGGCTTTGCGTTTTATAAGTATAGATTATATAGCATGTATTGTACTGTGTTTCTTTTTTGGCTTTCAGCTATTGAGTTTTATTAATGTCGAAGTATCAGTGGATACCGGGCTATCTGATGTTACCAAATCTGGTACTATCAAATCATATAAAGGAGCATCCAAAATGAAATTCTGGAAAACCAATTCCTGCAATACTTACCAGGGTGGAGAAGGAACATTTTGGGATTTGGAGAAGTTGGATAATAATGAAAACTTAATATTCTTTGCCACTTTATTATGTCGTAATATAGAGTTGAAAAAGATAGCCGATGTTCAGGTAAGAAGACAATGATAGAGTAAGACGTGTTAAGAGAGATGTAGAGAGGACAGTAGAGGGTTAATATAGAGCTGAAAAAGATGGCCGATGTTCTGGTAAGAAGACAATGATAAAGCTAAGACGGGTTAAGAGAGATGTAGAGAGGACAGTAGAGGGTTAATATATTGAGTGGATAGATAAACATGACGAAAATGTACAAAGAGCTATAGCGGTTTAAGAGAAAACTAGAGAAGTAAATATGAGGTTGCTCGTCCTTTGGAAGCGACTCAAATTCACGCTAATACGAGTCACTGCAAGCGACAAATCCAACTCCAGGAAGATTTGAAGCTTGTCGCGTGCGAATACGCGCGACAACCGGGAGGACGTTGAGGACGACCGGGATTATTATATTTATCTTTATTATATTTATTTAGTTGATGCTCAAAAACCTTGACGAAGCCCCCCCCCCCTCATATATTCTTCTTTAACTTCACCCTTTCCCAATTCTATTTGGGATCGGTGTTGCTTTCCTTAATTCTGCCATGTCACAATCTTTTGTTCGGTGCCTACCATCCCTAGCTGTAATCCTTTCCTGGCACACCTGGCAGGGAAAACCTCAAAATAAGCTAGTTTCCTACTAGCATATCAAATCGCAATGGATAACTATTGCTACAGAGAGGGTAACCCTTGCTTGCTTCTCACAGTATCTATAGAAACTGCGTAGAAACTCTCTTTTTGCTGATGATCTCTCATCATTGTTCTTTTAAAAGCTGGATGCCATTCCTAACACCAAAGAAGCTGATCTGCTCATCTCGCTGGCTACATTATGACCTTCCTAACACCAAACCTTCTGTATTTACACGCGCTTAGGACCGTCACCTAATGAAGCTGATCTGCTCATCTCGCTGGCTACATTATGACCTTCCTAACACCAAACCTTCTGTATTTACACGGGCTTAGGACCATCACCTAATAAAGCTGATCTGCTCCTCTCGATGGCTACATTATGACCTTCCTAACACCAAACCTTCTGTATTTACACGGGCTTAGGACCATCACCTAATGAAGCTGATCTGCTCCTCTCGCTGGCTACATTATGCACTTCGTAACACCAAACCTTCCGTATTTACACGCGCTTAAGACCGTCACTTAATGAAGCTCCCCTTGGTGGCTACATATTCAGTTGACATAGTTCAGATTTTTTCAGTTTACAGATAGCGGTTGTATGGTGCCCCGATATGAAATCATTGAAGATATGTTTGATAAAGATAGACCTGGCTATGACTGTTATTGTAATAATTGTACCACAAACTTATTGGAGTTGAGAGAATGTTTGGATGGTAAGTAAAAACATTGCCAAGGACGTAACTTGCTGGCTAGTCAACACCCGGGGCAACCTCCCATTTTGACGCCTCCTTCCAAAACGGCCCTGTTTTGGGTTCCCCAAAAATTTCTGGGGGGGGGGGAGTTTCATGTAAAGGAAGTTTTACCATATGGAGATTATAGGAAAAATCAAATCTTTTCAAAAATTTCTGGAGGGGGGATTCATGTAAAGGAAGTTTTACCATATGGAGATTATAGGAAAAATCAAATCTTTTCCAAAATTCCTGGAGGGGGGATTCATGTAAAGGAAGTTTTACCATATGGAGAT
>CM022876.1:7945783-7957442 GCA_012654025.1 Pachypsylla venusta | reverse complement strand
TCTGAGGACGCCGGACTAGATGTTGATAATCCCGACCCCTTCCATGTCCATCACGGAAAGTGATGGTGGTGGAAGGGTTAGGTAGCATATTATGCTATTCTGAGGACGCCGGACTAGATGTTGATAATCCCGACCCCTTCCATGTCCATCACGGAAAGTGATGGTGGTGGAAGGGTTAGGAAGCATATTATGCTATTCTGAGGACGCCGGACTAGATGTTGAAATCCCGACCCCTTCCATGTCCATCAAGGAAAGTGATGGTGGTGGAAGGGTTGGGTATCATATTATGCTACTCTGACGTCGCTGGACTAGATGTTGATAATCCCAACTCCTACCATGTCCTTCAATAGGGAGAAAAATCTATCTTCCCTCAACAATTACCGGCAAGGTCATATAATTTTCGATTTTGTGCTTGGGATTACGGGGTGCACTCAGCCTCGTGAGGACGACTGAGTAGCTACTTTAATGTGAGTAGCGACCAGTGGTGGCAGATAAAAAAAAATTGGTAATGCTGTGATACCCACAAAAATTTGAAGAGGCTGCTGGGCCTCACCACAAAGGAATTCTACTTATCGAACAAGTAATTCGGGAACCAGTTATAAAATTTCGGTGAATCTTGCATGGCAAGAACGTACATAAATTGGAAGAATATAGGAGCAAACACACCTAGCAGAGAGAGAAAGCAGTGACAGGACAGTGTTGTGACCTGCAAGTGATCCGCCTGACAAAACTAAAAATATTCTTCCAGGCATTTGAAGGAACATGTTCATACTAGACCGGCACGTGACAGTAACAGTGCATTACTGTGAGCTCACGATCAGCGGGAATCACTGTCACTGCTTAGTGTGAATGCTCCTGAACTTTTGCCTTTTCAGGGCTTGGGCCCCCAACAGTCTTTATTTAGGAATAATAAGTACATTTTTTTTACATTTTCAGTATCTTGGCATTACGCTGAAATTCACTCAAAGGATGCAACTCAATTTAGAAATTAGAAAAACATCATTTATGAATCTACCGGAAAGAATCGAAAATGGTCGAATATTACCGACTGTCTCATTAGAAAGAGTAAGTTAACCAGCTTCATTAGGTGATAATCCTAAGCAGCGCCGTACCCAAGATTTTTTTCGGGGGGGGGGGGGGGGGGGGGGNGGCAGGACTAACACCTGAAAATGATGATTATGGAAGGTAATGTTGTTGTTGTTGATGATGATGATGATGATGATGATGTTTTTATTGTTGTTGATGTTATTGATGATGTTGTTGATGCTGTTATTGTTGTTGATGGTGTTGATGCTGTTATTGTTGTTGATGGTGTTGTTCTTGTTGTTGATGATGATGATGTTGTTGTTGTTTTTTTTGGTGGTGTTAGTGATGATGAGTTTATTACAAATATTCGGGGGGGTCAGGACCCCAAGGACCCCCCCCCTGAGTACGGCCTTAATCCTAAGCCCGTGTAAATATAGAAGGTTAGGTGTTAGGAAGAACATCCAGCCTTTGAAAAACTCTGCTTCAAACTAGTAATGGGAGATCATCAGCAAAAAGCCAGTTTCTACGCAGTTTCAATTGATAATGTGAGAGGTAAAAGCTAGGTTTACCATGCCAGGAAAGAGTAGGTGCAGCTAAAGAGAGTGAGCACCAAACAAAAGGTTGTGGCATGGTAGAATTAAGGTAATCAATGCCAACTCCAAATATAATTGGGAAAATGTGAAGGTAAAAAAGAAGAAGAGGTCCAGAATTTCCGAAAAGCTTGAAACGTTATTGAAAAATTACTCGTGTCCGTTAGGTCTCGGCGGCTTGTATAATATCGTAACTTCCTATGAGTGTAGAATTATTGGTTAGAAACAAGTTTTATCGAAACAGAAGGGCGTGTGTTCAGCTGTTCAATCCCCAGCAGACGCAGGATTTTTTCCTCATTAATTTGAGTATTTGACCACATAAAAATAGAGCTCTAAGGGGTAGGTGGTAGAAAATGCCTCAGGCATTAACCTCGCCTAGTGGTAACATTCCACTCAACGAGTCTATTTTTTTTTTCCAAGATGGAAACCTGGTTTGTTTTAGAATGTTCCTTGAATCAATTAAAATCCATTTAGGAATGAATAAATGTGATTTTTACTAACTGTAGGTTACGTTCATACGTTAATGCCCCGCTGACAAGAACACTGAGGTTTGGTAACGTTAATACGGCCATGCCTCGTTGGCAAGAATACTGTTCCGTGTAATTAGGTTACGTTCATACTGCAATGCTTCACTGACGGGAACGCTAAAAAGCACTATACATAGATCAGTATTGTCAGGGAGTTATAGCAGCATGAATTTAATCTAACCTTAGTGTGCTTAGAAGCGAGTCTGAATCATGAATCCGTATTCTATTCAGCGAGGCATGGCCGTATGAACGTAAATTTAACATATCTGAACTGACCAAAAATCAAATTCATCCATAGCTAAATCTGTTTTAAATGATCCTGAGAACATTCTAAAACACACGCCTCTAGCTTCAAAAGTATCTAGCTTCAAAAATGAAGATGAGACAAAAACTTTGCACAGAATTCTTATTGCCTCCTAAATCTTGTCATAAAAACGTGGAACAGAATTCTTATTGCCTCCTAAATATTGTCACCCCAAGCGACTCTCTTAAATGGTCCTGAGAACATTCTAAAACACACGCCAAGTATCTAGCTTCAAAAATGAAGATTCGACAAAAAACGTGGAACAGAATTCTTATTGCCTCCTAAATATTGTCACCCTACGCGACTCTCGCTCAGGGCGATCCTGTTTACCCCAAACCCGCCGTGGCAGCCATTTTAAATTATTTCCTCTTCTTAAGCAGTTCTCCTGGGCTAGTGGGTATCACACTGGAATTGTACTTTAGGGACCCAAGTAAAATCCTCGGTGGGGTCTGAAAATTTTCGATTTTTTGCTTGTGATTTCCGAGTGCACTCAGCGGCGTGAGGACGATTGAGTAGCTACTTTAATGTGAGTAGCAATCAGTGTCGTTATTACAAGAGTAAAATGATTAGAAATTTGAATATATAATTAGTGCAGGAGGATCTTAGTAATGCTGTGATACCCACAAAAATCCCCGGTTCACCCCACACCCGCCGTGGGCCTAACCACAACGAAATTTTACCTGACATATATTTAATTTTTTTATTTCCTCTTCCAATTATGTTTCAGAGTATTGATCAACTCCTGCCAGAAGCGGAAAGACTTCTCTATCACGCTCTAACGACACTTCCTATTTTAGAAATCATATTAAAATACGCTTCTTTAATGTTAAGTGTATTTTTAATTTACTTAACTTGTTTATATTTTAATCAAATTTATAAAATTGTTTAATTATGATTAACTAGCAGGTTCTACCTATTTCGTTTAGTGCGTTAGAGGCATGTCCGTTCTAGGAACGGCCAGGCATCTAAGGTGTCAAACGAAATGAGTGGATCTTGCTAGTTAGATAGATAGGAAATAAATTGATTTTCAATTGAACCAGTCAAATCATTATTTTTCCAAATTGAAATATTGATACCAGTGGAAAGAGGAGATGAAAACGTATCGTTTCTTATAGAAACACCATGACTCAGATGATTTGTATGGAATTTATAGGAGATAGTAATATGCGTTCATTTCAGAAACACCATAACTCATTATATTTCCAAATTGAGATATTGATACCAGTGGAAAGGGGAGATGAAAACGTATCGTTTCTTATAGAAACACAATGACTCAGATGATTTGTATCGAATTTATAGGAGACTAGCGTTTGTCCGTGCTTTACTACAGTTACGAAATTCAACAACAATTTCGAAATATTAGCTTATTAATTAACAAGCTCCGTGGATGATAAATCAAGAAAAATCTATTTTATGTATTGTAATTTATAATAAACCCAGTTTCTCATACCAAAATATTCCTAGCACCTTTATTGGCTCATTAATTAACAAGCTCCGTGGATGATAAATCAAGAAAAATCTATTTTATGTATTGTAATTTATAAGAAACCCAAATTAAGAAACTCAGTTTCTCATATCAAAATATTCCCAGCACCTTTATTAGCTCATTAATTAACAAGCTCCGTGGATGATAAATCAAGAAAAATCTATTTTATATATTGTAATTAACAATAATATTAATTTCATAATATTATATAAATATATAAAGTGAAATGGATAAGTGTACGTTCCTGGGGAGAACATGTTCAGTTAAACACAAAGGTGCGAGGACGGTTCAAAAAGTTTGTGGCCTAACTTAGATAAAGAAGGAAAATAAAAACCCACTGTGTCTTATTTTTCAACATAATCTCCCTTGACTTCAATTCATTATTTATATCTTTTGGGTAACATCTCTATGTCCGTTAGTATGTAGTTAGTATCATTACAATCAAACGACTCCAAAACAACAGCTGACCTGATCTCTTCATCACTCCCATTTTTTTCAGATATCAATTCTGAACAAAAATAATATTCGCTAGGGGCCAGACCTGGACTGTAGGAGGGTCAGATATCTTAGTGAGGACTCACTCATGCACAGCAGACAGCGCGGAGCGGTCTGCTGTACATGAGTGTGCAATAACGGTGATGTGGACGGGGACGTTGTCATGAAGGATCTAAACACATTGTAAAAATGTACTCGGAACCTAAACCAAAAATTGTAAAAGAAAAACATTATTCACAAGATGAGTTATGCCTCTCCTTTTTAAGAACATTTCGTAGGAACGCACACTTTTTGTTACATAATTTATTGTATATCAAGAGGCTCCAAGAGTCACTTTTCTTTATTGTAAGATATAAGCATTAAGTACTGTAATGTAGCCACCGGGGAGAGCAAACCAACTTCATTAGGTGATAATCCTAAGCCCGCGTAAATACAGAAGATTTGGGTGTTAGGAAAGGTATCCAGCGTTTAAAAACCTCTGCTTCAAACCAATGATAAGAGATATCATCAGCAAATAGTGATTTTCTACGCAGTTTCTATTTATACTGTGAAGAGCAAGCGAGGGTTACCGTGCCAGGAAAGAGTTACAACTAAAGGGAGTATGCATCAAACTAAAGGTTGTGGCATGGTAGAATTAAGGAAAGCGGCGCCAACCCCAAATAGAATTGGAAAGGGGGGAATTTAGCATTAAGTCCTTTCATAGCGAAAGCGAGAAACAGTCGCTGCAATTAGCATTTGAAATTCTTCGATCGGCACCTCTAATGATGTTCCCCATTGGCGACTAATGTGACTTTTGAACCACTTACACTACGTGTAATGTGACTTTTGAACCACTTACACTACGTATAATGCGACTTAATACTTACACTACGTGTAATGCGACTTAATACTTACACTACGTGTAATGTGACTTTTGAACCACTCTAAAAATACTATTATTAAATACAGACGGTATAAAAACTAAAGTTCATAAATTGAAGATTAAAAACGAAACAATCACAACAAAATAAAAATATTTTACAAATTGGGCGAGAACTCATTTTGCAGATTGCAAAAGTAAAATAGATGAAACATACAAACATAAAATTGAACTCGGACGAGGCGAGAAAACTATAATACTAATGGTTCAATAAACTGTAGATCTCACTCAGTCAAAATGGCCACCGTGATGTCTCAGGTGATCCAATAAGACTCGAAAATGATTCCACAAATTCCAGTAATAAAATACAGGGCCGGTCTTTTTTCGGGAGCAGACAGATACTATTAATTTTTTCTGAGCAACTAACCTAACTTAAAATATGCATTAATTGAAAGTAGATGGTTAATTTTTACGATTAAATGGTGGGAAATACGAGAAAAATCACTTTTAAATGTTTAATTCACAATTTTATTGCTTGAAAATCGACGAAACTTTGGAGAAACCAATGTTTATTCTTTTTTAAATATGCAGATNAATTTTTTTTTTTTTTTTTTTTTTTTTTTTTTTTTTTTACAGGTTAGGTAACATGAAAAAAAAAACACTACGATTTAATTTAGTTCTTTTTGCGAATGGTGCAAGAGTTTTTAGGGAGCGACTTTGTGAGAAGAACAAGTTTAATCGAGGCATGGCCGATCAAAACGTTTCCTAACCTCTCTGGAGGGGACGTTCATCTTAACGCTTATATTGATAAAATAAACAAACTTGCACCGGACTTTTTTCATGTTGGTACAACTATGTCTGCTTCAGTTCAATATATTCAAATAGTTCAATAAATACGGAAGAAAAAGGTTTTTTTCAAAATAAATTAAAATTGAAGTGAATTAATTAATCTCCCACCCCTAAAACGTTTAAAAAGCCTTTTTAAATTATATTAAACAACATTTTAAGTTTGTAACTTGCTCCAAAAAAAATTAATAGTATCTGTCTGGTACCGGAAGAAAAAGGTTTTTTTCAAAATAAATTAGAATTAAAGTGAATTAATTAATTTTCCAGCCCTAAAACGTTTAAAAAGACTTTTTAAATTATATTAAACCTTTTAAGAACTTGCTCCAAAAAAAAATTAATAGTATCTGTCTGGGACCCATTTTTCTACTGGATGAGAACAACATCCAGAAAAGTATGCATTCTTTTAAAAAAAATCAACCAGCATTACATAAGTTTTTATGGCATATTAAGAAGGTAAATATGAATATCTTAAAAAAGTGAATCGTAAAATAAAAAATAATTTAAATATTTAGACAATATCGATTCAGATTAAATATAAATTCAGACTATCATCGTCGGGCCGATGTTGACTCTACGATGTCCAGAATAGAAGTGACTTCGTAGAGTCAACATCAGCCTGATGATAGTCTGAGTACTATTGAAAGCTTGCCACCTTTATAGTTAATCCGAATCTTTATTGTCTAGAAAAGAAATATGTTAACAATCACAAACTTACCTAGTATGCCTTACTTACCTAGTATGCCTTATCATGTCACAACTTTGGTGCTCAATGTAGCATTGTAGGATTCTCCAATATCAATCATTATCTAATTACTTTGAATTTTTCTATTTTACCTACAAGGCCGATACCGGGTCGCTTTGCACATGTATGTCCATAAATGTGCAAAGCGCACTAAATCTCCGTTAACTAATCAGTGACAGTGCCGGCATGAAATCCGACCGGCAAAATTAAAAATATTCTTCCAGGAACATGTTCATACTAGACCGGCATCACTGTGAGCTCACGATCAGCGGAAATCACTGTCACAGCACTGTCACTGCTACGTGTAAATGTATCTTAAAGCTTGTCAATCTGTTCAGAATCGTGTCGTCATCAGACAATACCCCCGAGATTTTCACCCATTATGCGACACAGTCTACACACTGTACATAATAAAACGTAACATCGAAATTTATCGTACAACCTATACATAACAATCTATCTACATAAAGGATGTGTGAAAAGTCCAGGGACGATTAATAAATATCTTACAAACGGTAAAACATAAAAAGCAGAAATTTTGAGTGTCTTCCTAGGATTTAAGAGTAACTAGGAATTACGATCCCGGGATCCCGCCCGAAAATGGCTGAAATTTTGATCCCGGGATTCGCCATCCAATCCCGGGATTTTCGGGATTGACATTGATATAATAAAAACGAACAAAAACCATACTTTTTTATTGAATTTGAAAATGAGGCCCCAATACATCAACCTTGAACGTTACATGAAAGTCGATGTGCTGCCATCTGCCATGCAATAAAAAAAATGCAAGACCTTTTTAAATCCTTTTCTTCTTTGTGTAGACCGAATGAACGGATGACCGACGTGTTGTTTGTATGACTCATGCGAATTATCTAAAAATAGGTACCTAGCCCTTTGGTAAATACAAAGCAGTCGGTATTTCACTTGTTTCAGTTTTTTTTTATATAGTCGAAAGACTTGTAAAAGTGTGCAATGGCTTAATTTTTAATGTTCTAATATATTCTAACATCTTTTTTGAACGCAACTACTTTTGTGCTCGGTTGGACTTTAAAATAGACAGTTTCATATCGCACAAAAAAGGTTCAGATCCTTCATCCGTTTGGAGTCATTTTTTAGTGTCCAAAGACGGTAAAAATGCAATGTGTAAAAAATGTGATGCTAATTTGAAAACTCTTGGTTGATCCAAAAAAGGACTCCACACACATCTCTCAAGTTAAAAACTTGATTTTTTTATTTTTATTTTATCTACTTATTGTAGTAACTACCTACTTTTACTTGAAATTTGGAAGATTCCCAATTTTTTTTCTAATCCCGGGATCAGTCCCGGGATTGTGACCGTTCCAGACCCGAAACTTCGGAATTGTCAGGAAGGTTCGGGTTCATAATCTCTAGTTGTAACGATAAAAACGCTCGATATGAATTCTAATACAGACCTCCTCCCCTCACATTAGACCTATAAATTTATAGTTTCAAGTACACACATACTTATTGTTTGTGTTACACTCTGTATAATAAAATTCTATAGCGTACATATATTGCTTATACAAGGTGATTCCTAACGGATTTAAAATCTTTATAGGGGTGATTTTTGAGACCAAAATGAGACGAATATGTTCTCTGTAACACTCTGTTTTCCAACACAAGAAGCTCTTTATCTCCTGAATGTGGTGCATTTCAAGTCCCAGGTCCATAAAAAGATCTCACAAAATATCACGCCTAAAAAGATTTTACATCCGTTTCACTATTTAAGAATTCATACGCAATCTATTAGCTAACAATCTTACATACAAATTACACTAAATTTGCCTGCTCAGGTAATAGAGAAGCGAAAAAATTTGCGACAATACTCCACGTTAAATGTAAAACTGTTGGTCTATCAGATGGGATATTGTCTGACGACACATTAGTATTTATTGATGAACTTCGAGTAGATTCTGAACTTGGTTGACTATTAGTAGAATCGGATCCTGTCGGTAAAGTTCTAGAAGATACGGCAGATCTATCATTATTAGTTCCTAATGATGATACTGATGGAGAACTATTACTTTGCTGATTTTCATCAGAACGATTAATCGGATTTTCATTAGTTGAATCGGTATTCAATCGATTTGAACTATCGTTTTCCGGCCGTACAATATTATTGTTGTTATTGGGGTTGACTGGAACAGGTATTTGTGGTGGTGGAGGTTGATTTCCTGCAATTAAAAGTGCTGGACCTTGGTATCGAAAAAAACCGGATTGATATCTGAAAAAAAAATCAAAATAAAAACAATTATAGTCGGCTTTTGATAATACGAAATTCAAGTTCGAAATATATTAAATTATCTATATTAGCTTGTAAAACGCAAAGCCCAGTAGGTATACGGTATAGTATACTGACTGACTGATAATCAACGTAGATTCGCGATGGCTAATCGTAGTGACTTAAATTTGGCACACATATACCTTTTGGTATATAGGTACAAATAAGAAAATCGTAGTTAAAGTGGAAGTGATTTACCGTCAAAAATGACGCTTTCTAGCGGCTTTTTTTCCAATATTAAGGAGATAACTAAAAATGGCCGAGTATGGACCCCCCAAAAACAGTATTTCTCGAGCTCTTCAAAATATGAAACTTTGGAATCTATCATTTCGAGATGAGCGGGAAAGATGAAATTCAATGCAAAGATGTTCCGCAGTACAAAGAGTAATATCCTTGAGTAAAATATTGATTTTGGAATCATCACAAAAAAAGTACCCCCCCAAATTTGATAATTTAAGTTTTCTACGTACCGTAAAACAGAATCAATAATCTGACCTCAGAATTACTGTAAAAGTTCGTCATCTAGTGTTATCTATGAACATAAACTTACAAGTAAATAGCGAATCCGATACTGAGAACCAACAAAAACCGAAATGGGGAAGAGTAGAAACAGACAATTGTTAAAAATATTAACGCACGACTGCTCAAATAGAACCAATCTAGCCAATCACGAGGACGCTCCCCATCAGGGTTCTCTGTGAAACACAACAAAAAATGAAAATTAATTACATGGCCACACCCGGAGTACCAGTTGGAACATCGCTGATGTTAATGTAGAGGTGTTCCTCTTAAAATCAATCATTCTCCATATTTCTAGATTCAGGTTTTAAATATATATATATATTATCTTTTATATATATAGTACACTGGGTGACACAATTAGCGGAACGCTCAATTTTTTTCGAATAGCCCGAGATATGTAATGGTTGGGAGCCCCTGTTTAGTAAATTAATATCACAAATATTATAGTTGACGATAATACCAAAAATTTTCAAAGCTTATCAGACTTTTGACTAAATTTTTGCAAGTTTACTACAAATATCCGAAAAACAGTGATTTTAAGTATTCCTTGCCACGTTTGAGATTTCAGTATTCTGCCACCTACGTTCAAAATGAAGACAACCCTGAGTTTTATTGTGCTCTTTGACACTTGTATCTTTCTTTTTTTCTTTAACGATGAATGATTTTACTCAAGTGCATGTCGCCTAGGCGGTTGTGTGTACCATTGTTTGTTGGAGTTACCGGAGGGTGGCGAATTCTCTCATTGTGTCGAAATTTGGGATTCGTGATTTTCTCAAAACTTACCAAGAGATAGGCAACCACAACATACGGCGTGGACAAGGTCGACAACGAGTTATGCACGCATAGGACTGCGGCTTTATGAAGCTGACAGCCCTCAGGAATCGTACTTTAACCCACAAAACCATGCGTAACGAGGTCCAACGCAGTCGAGGTGTCACTGTTTGCTGAAAAACTGTCAGCAAAATACTCGAGGATGGAGAAATTTGTTCTTACGCGCCGTGAGGGATTCTCTGCTCGCCAGAACTCACAAAGTGTAAAGGCGCGAATAAACGAAAAACTAGAGGATTGGTAAAAGGGGAACTGGGGGTAAAGTACTGTTCACCGATGAGTGTACATTCTCTCTGCGACCTGAAGTTAGAAGGGTTAAAGTGCTGAGACGTCCCAAGAAACGATACGCGCAGTGCAATATCATCGAAACTTAGAAATATAGTGGCAGTTCATGCATGTGTTGGGGAGCATAACTTTGGGGAGGCCCACGGTCCTGTGTGCTTTAGGAGGGGGTCTAAGACTTTTCAGCGATAGTGTCGGATATTTTAGGAGTTACTAGGGGGTCATTTGAGCAGTTTATTTCAAACAGTCTTGCGCTAATGCACGACAAGGTGCGTTCACCCGTTGGAAACCGCGTGCGCGCATACCTTGAAGAGTACCATATTAAAGTTCTTGGGCATTCCCACATTAACCATACATCAACATGATCGAACATGTCTGGAACCACCCCAAAAATAGCCTTTTGTAGGAAGAATTCAGACCAATGACAATAATGGAGCCCAAAAGAGGAGTATTTGACGAGTGGACCATATGCCACAGGAGATCGTGGATGGTCTGAACTGGAGCATGCCATAGATAGTAGAAGCCCTTATTTGAGACTGGTGTGGCAATTCATGCAATTGAGCTTGCTAAATTTGAGGCGAATCTAAAGATATTGCAAAAGTCCTAGTCTTTCTACGCTCCTATTTTCGTCCTATTTTTAGATTTTCTCGATAAATGTCGCCATTTTGAAAAAGAACATGAAAAAAAAATTGTTTTCGTTTTCCACCAATAAACCTTGTCATAATGATCAGGTTTAATGGCCAAAAACATAAAAATCGGTTGCAAAATCAAAAAAAATTAAGCGTTCCGCTAATTTTGTCACCAAGTGTATTTTAAAAAAAAAAAAAAAAAAAAAAAAAAAAAAAAAAAA
>CM022876.1:7895229-7945701 GCA_012654025.1 Pachypsylla venusta | reverse complement strand
GTGTTCTGAGTTCAAACTATAAATGTATCAAACTAAGATAATAAGATACAGGTAAGTGACGTGTTCTGAGTTCAAACTATAAATGTATCAAACTAAGATAATAAGATACAGGTAAGTGACGTGTTCTGAGTTCAAACTATAAATGTATCAAACTAAGATAATAAGATACAGGTAAGTGACGTGTTCTGAGTTCAAACTATAAATGTATCAACACGTAAGTGTAAGTGGCGTGTTCTGAGTTCGAATATCGAGAATGCCAATCTCCAATACTTCATTCAATCCATCATCCATCCATGCAACATCTCTGACCAATTCCTGCTATTCCAAGTATGGTTTTACCACGTATTTCAATTCTGATAAAAGCTATTTGGGTGAGTGAGATGGATAGATTGTTTATCAGAATAGGTGATAAATAGAAAAAATGTCTTCTAATAATATTTTTATTCCAATTTGGTAAAATGGTTAAGCGTTGTAGTCTGGTGTTGTTTTTAATTATTTCTATTGGGTTTATGTTCTACTTAGAAATTACGATCCCGGGATATCGAGATCCCGCCCAAAAATGGCTGAAATTTTGATCCCGGGATTTTTGGGATTGACAGTGATATAATAAAAACAAACAGAAAACATATTTTTTTTATTGAATTTGAAAATGAGGCCCCAATACATCAACCTTAAACGTTACATGTGAAACTCGATGTGCTGCCATCTGCCATGCAATAAAAAAATGCAAGACCTTTTAAAAATCCTTTTCTTCTTTAAGTAGACCGAATTCACCGAAAGAACCGATGACCGATGTGTTGTTTGTATGACCCCTTTCGGTATTTCACTTGTTTCAGTTCAAAAAATAAATTTTTAGTGTTCTAATCCATACTAATATATAAATGCGAAAGTAACTCTGTCTGTATGTATGTATGTATGTTACGCTTAAACTACTGAACCGATTTTGATGAAATTTGGTATAGAGATAGACTAAACTTTAGGAAAGGACATAGGCTACTTTTTATCGCGAAAAAAAGGGGTTGAAACTATAAACGGCCATGCCTATAAGGCGCCAAGCGAAGCGGGCGTATCCTGCTAGTAATCTAATATATTCTAACATCTCTTTAGAACGTAACAACTTGTGATAGATTTGACTTTAAAATGGACGGTTTTATATCGCACAAAAAAAAAATCAAATCCTTCATCCGTCATTTTCTAGTG
This sequence comes from Pachypsylla venusta, assembly GCA_012654025.1. Taxonomy (NCBI): domain Eukaryota; kingdom Metazoa; phylum Arthropoda; class Insecta; order Hemiptera; family Aphalaridae; genus Pachypsylla; species Pachypsylla venusta. The sequence continues at coordinate 7,944,501 of CM022876.1, read as the reverse complement.
CAAAAAATGTGATGCTATTTTGAAAACTCTCGGCGGTTCCACATTAGGACTCCACACACATCTCTCAAGATAAAAACTTCATTTCATTTTTATTTTATCTACTTATTATAGTAGCTATACCTACTTCTAATTGATTTTTGGAAGGTTCCGATTTTTTTTTCTAAACCCGGGACCAGTCCCGAGATCCCGGGATTGTGATCGTTCCAGTCCCGAAACTTCGGGATTATCAAGAAGGTTCGGGATCATAATCACCTGGATCATTATTTGGTACAACAACAGCGCTACAAACAATTGATAAACACTCACCTGGATCATTATTTGGTACAACAACAGCACTACAAACAATTGATAAACACTCACCTGGATCATTATTTGGTACAACAACAGCACTACAAACAATTGATAAACACTCACCTGGATCATTATTTGGTACAACCACAGGCGCCTGTTGTTGATGATGTTGGTGAATAGGTATTCCACCAGTTTGTGGCAATGAACCTCCTACTCCTCCCCCATGTTGCATCATCTGCATATACTGACTAACATATTGGGCATAGGCATGTCTCATAAAAGCCATCTGTTGATGAAATGCATCTTGTGTTGAAGGATTCTGAATCATGGTTGATTGTTCCTGATAACTAAATGGACTTCCTTGGACAACTCCTCCTCCAAAGACTTGTGAACTTGATGAAAATGATTGTCCGAAAAATTGTGAATTTGACAAAGGTTGTCCAAAAAATTGTGATGGATTGAAAATTGGTTGTTGTTGTTGATGTCCATAAAATTGTTGATTGTACATATATGAAGGAAAGTGTTGAGGAGTAAAAGCATTTCCTGATGGGACTTGATGTGTAGAAGAGGTTTGTTGACCAGAAGGAGATGAGTTTGTGTGACGCTGTCGTAGACCATCTGGAGAAAAAATATATATAAAAATATACGTTGAATAGAGATGTTACTTCCTCTCAAAGTTATGGACATCGTTTTGAAATTATTAATAATGTGTCGTAACAAAATTTGCAGTTTTTGAGCTTACGAAGTGAGGTCTAGTTTTAACACGAAAAAAAATCTTTTGTGAGTTTATCACCAACCCAATTAGCTCAACTGATTAAGCAAAGATATTTCGTGCTGTGGGTCGGCCGTACAATTCCACAGTAATAACAAATTATTCTATAAAATCATCACAACGTTTTTTAATGTTAACACAAATAAAATTCGATTTGTCTGTTTATGGGTTTGTTCTCTTGTACCACGATAACCCTTGAACGCCTCATCTGATTTTGATAAAATTTCCTATGAAATTCATAGTATACGACATTTCAAATATCATGGAGCAACGCGACTGTCCAGTCATACCTTCTGAATATTTGACTTTGTTTGTTATTTGGTCTTCATGATTTAGTGTTAAATTTGTTCAAAGTCTTCATCATCTTCAAAAATATTTGAAATTTTGTAATTTTAAATTACTAAAAATAATCTGGTCTATAAAAAAGAAACATCAAATTTGAAGATCTAGTTCTTATGATATCTGAGAACCGCGAAAACCGTTTTGGCATTGAAAACTTGGCATCGAAAAATTACGATAATTTCTTTTTTGTAGGATAAGGAAAGTGAAAATTTTTCAAGTGAGGTTTCATCGGTCCTCATATTTCATTCATTGGGAATGGGCAAATGTAACGAGTAAATGTAGTTTCTCTTTAAAAAATGTGTGAGTATCACAGCATAACCAACAGCCCCATGTACTTCTAATTAATAATCTCTTCAATCTTCTACCATACCAAATATTTTTATTCTGGTAATGCCGCAACTGGTCGCTGTTCACATTACTCAATCGCCTTCACAAAGTTGAATGCTCCAGGAAATCACAAGATGAAAATTTTATTTATTATTATGAAAAAAAAATAAAAATCGAAAAATTATATTGAATTTTTTTTCTTTTCACTTTTTTTTTTATTTTCCAACATTTTCATACTCTGAATCCCTCAAGTCATATGCTACTGTGATACTCAAGGAATATTCATGTTATATGAGATTATTATGAAGGTTTTTATGACTCTTAGCTGAAGCTTGATAATCTGGGTCCCTGACTGGAACGATGGTCCTAGTGTGAGTTTCTGATAGTCCTAGTGCGGAGTATATTAAAAAAGCGTTGTCTTATTCACTAGTGATCTCTCACCTCTTGATTGTTGAGCATGATCACTTTTCATCACTAAATGTACAGTATGATTGGCCTGACCCTCTTCATATATTTTTAATGTACTTCTTAAGGTTGCTTTATCATCTAAAAGTTTTCCCCAATAAATTAGCTTCTGTTCTTTGACAACCTGAAAACAAAAATAGAAAATAAAGAGATATTAAACAAACAGTTTTAAAGTTAGAAAACCTTTAAGACACTTGGAAATGGTAAAAAGTAGCAAATACAAGAAATGGAAATGATAAAAAGCACTGGACTATTAATGTTTTACAATTTAAATATATTACTCGATACGCGTAATTCGGATTTTACTTAAAACATGATAATGGAGTAAAATCCGAAATACGCGTATCGAATAATATATTAAAATTTAGAACATAAAGTCAAGTGTTTTTTATCACTTTCATTTCTTGAAAATATTTTTAATATTTGTTAGAAGCTGGAATTTGTACCATCCGTTTAGGTTACGGAAAAGTAAACAATTTTGTAATCTTTAAATCCACAAAATCAGCCTCAAATCTGGTCACATCTAACCACAGTTAATTCTCGCCTTAATTATTCTCATCTCAAGCATCATTTACACTGCCCGAGCATTTGTCGCGAACAGAGGTGACGAACGAGCATTCGTTCGAAGCTCAGGCAGTGTAAACAGTCACCGCGGGCCGATCAAGTTCGAAGCGAATGCTCGTTCGTGCTCGAGCCTGATCCAGGATTTGTCAAATGGTGTTCTATGAATCTAGTTTTCGCCCAGCTGTTGAAGGATACACGTCTCCTATTTTGTGTGTGGCATTGTTGCTTTTTAGTATTTGTCTGATGGAGTGGGAAAATGAAAAGTGCCTTTTGTTAATTTCTCTGTATGCGGAGCACCCTGAGCTGTGACAGCCAGACCATAAATTGTATTTTATTCTTAATAGCTCACTGTTATCCTCCTTCAAATCCTTCAGCAATAGGGAGTATTTTTTTTTTTTTTAAATGACAAATCCCACATGCGATGTCTTTTCCCTTTTCGCCTTTCATCCGCTAGATGGTCTACAATGAGGATAGCCGCGGCGGAAACCGGAATTTTGCATAGCGCGGGTGCCATCTGTTCGCTGCGAATGCTCAGGAGTAACTGATCGTCAGAAATGCTCGAACAGTGTGAACAGAAGGCTCGTTTGTCTTCGTGCTCGTTGAAAACTGGCGAGCAACGATCACGAATGCTCGATGCTCGGGGATGTTCAGGCAGTGTAAATGGGCCTTTAACTTAAGCCTTGCAAAACGGCAATGACATTGTGTGGAAGTATCGAGAAGCATGCGATAAAATGGATTCATGGTCAAATATCAATTATCCAAGGAAAAAGAAGCACTTTACAATGACTGGAAACTGGAAACATTCTAAATTTTATTCCAATTAAACATTAATTATATTCATAGAGTTTGCTGGCCCTCATGGCCAATGAGCAAACTCTATGAACGATGTGGATCTCATTATGAAAAACACTTTTTAAGCTTTCGACTTACCGGATGACTTGGACACGCAATGCTAATTTCCTCTTTCAGACGTTCCACAGTCCAATCAGTGGAACAACAAATGGTCTGATCTGGAAATAACTGATAAGGGGATTTTACCACAATCGAAACTTCTTCGCTCGTCTCTTTATCCATCTTGGAGGTCGATGATTCTGCAAATTGAGATAAGTGGGTCAGAAGAAAAATATACGGTTACTGACTGAACGAAGTGAAATCTGGTTTTAATTCCACGATTTTCCTTTAACAGTCTCTTAGTCTGTTCCTTCCATAATAAATCTTGAACACCTTGTCTGATTCTGAAGAAACTTAATATGACTATTTAGGATATAAATTTCCAAAATGCTTTTGAATCAAACTACAAATATAAGTAGTCAAGAACGATTCCGTTTGCTACGCGAAAGCGACCGCGACTTTTATTATATTCCCCTGGGCAATAATAGTAATTACAGTAGTAATTATGGGTGATGGGGGTCAGTAAAATGAAACAGTAGCTGTAAGAGCCCAAATATTAATGGAATTGGGCCTGAGTCACTCTGAGTTGGCCAGACAACTTGGAGTGCACCGGAGGACAGTCACGCTAATTTAGTTTAGGAGTGTATTTGAAATTGGATACAACCACTTTTTCGAAATTTATTGCGGCAATTATTATTCCCACATTTGAAAGAGCTGGTAAATAAAAACGACATGAGATATTTGAAAAATTATTTTGTATTCTGAATGTTTGCGTATTCTAGTTTTTTTCCATCTATGTTTTGTAAATAATGTCGTCCAAACGACGGCCTTGTCGCGTGATGCACTTTTAGAATCTTTCACGGAAGTTTTCCATGACTCTCGTCAGCATATCCGCATCATTTTGGATGATTTCTTTCAGAATTGCCTCCTTCAACTCTTCAAGGGTGCCAGGGCGATATTTGAAGACCTCAGCCTTAGGGTAACCCCACAGGCAGAAGTCACAGGGACTTAAATCCGGCGACCGGGGAACATGTCCTGCGGAATCTCACGAGAACGATTGGCTGCATGGGTAGCTCCATACAGCCTAAAGCTAATGATGTGGTCCTAAAGTTGTGAACTCAACTCAAAATTGTTTTTCGATCAGGAACTGGATCCGTGGAGTGCAAACCATACCTTGTGCGGAACGCCCTCTTAGTAGCTATAATGGTTCACTTTTTAAAAAAACAACTTGACAACGAACGCACGATGCACGCTCGACCAAACCATTGCGACAACTAAAAACTAGATGTCATATCGTGTTGAATATCACAAACTCCTCGCTCCTCCCACTATCACTCCCCCTCCCACCATTTTTTGAATAGTGGGAGAACTAATTGTCGCACCCTGTATTACAATGACTGACAATATATTCCTAAATTAAACATTTATTATTTTTATAATATTTGCTAATTTCCTCATTTAGCGATTTCAACTGAGTAAAGTCTACAGTTTCCAGAAGTACTAGTATTTATTACTTATAGTCCATATAAATAACAAGATTGAGAATAACAAAACTGTTTTACAATGACTGATCAAAACGTGGCTAATTTTAGAAAAAAGACTTAAAATTTTATGTGTGTTTGTCCGGAATGGTTTGGCCAGAAGGACAAGAAATAGGGAAAAATTAATGAGAATGTTGCAACACCCTTCCCCCTAGATTTATGCTTGTAAAGTCTAATTCTGATGTAATACATTTTTAAAACCAAAACATCAGATCTCAAAGTTCAAAAAAATCGGTCGACTACATGTCAAACTAATAGATTTAATATATAGAGTTCGTCCAGCTAACATCATAGTTTTTTTCCGACTGTTCTGGAGGGAGCCACGCGTGCCACTCTTTGAAATTGATGTTTTTAGTGATATCTTCGGTGACTGCAAAGATTTACCAAAATTAAAGCACAAAAACGCTACTAATTCTTCAACGTGAGAGCTCATAATGTTGTTGAGTAAAAAAAACTGATCAGATATTGAATATCGTAATCAGATTACGTTGTCACTTATCTATAAACTCCATTACAACAAATGAAGTAGCTCCTACTTACCAAAAAAAATACAATTTTTTGAGGCACTGTCTGAGATTCGGTAAAAAAAAAAAACGCAATTACGATTCAGGAAAGTTGAAAAATTATGAACAGAACTGATAACGAAAGCCTTTCTTTTTCAATGTAAATTAAAAACAATATTTAGGTATTTCCTTCTTATCAATTTGATAAATTTAAATGCACGAATTTCAGTTTTCAGTGGTTCTTTAAAATGTATTTTAACTTGTTATCAGTGAAAAACCTTGGAGGAAAATTTTTGTTTAGAAAAAAAAAGTGTGATGATTTCATTATCAAAAATAATGGTGGAGGGTGTGAGATGACTCCAAGCAGAATTTAAGGGTTGAGAACATCTTTTTATAAATTCAATTTTTAGAGAGGCATGGCCGTAAATTTTCATTGTAACCTCTCTGCTTTGGAAACGTACGAATTTAATTTTAAGATATGCCTGTTCGGGCATTTCTCAGTCTTTAATTCAAAATTTAAGAGGTACATTTAAATTTCATCAACCCTTCCTTTCTATCTGGAGTCGAAATTTCTGTTCTTATCAATTTTGCGAATAAATTTCCTGATTTATTTCTATTGGTTGAAAATTCCCGTAAAATCCGATAAAATTATAATTCAAATCACGATAATTTTCTTTTTTTGGTTTACTGCGCAGGAACTTGACACCAATTTCCCTTGCGCAATGAAAAGGATTATCGTATTTTAGTTTTCTTTGACGATAAAATTTACGATATTCTATTTTCCAAACACCTTTCTAATAATTTTAACCAATCACAGGCCTCCATCACATCTATTTACTTTGGTTAAGTTATGATTGTGGCAAATAAAAGAATAGGAAAATTGGTAACAAAAATAATTTTATAAAAAATAAGTATAGATGAAATTATTTCTCTCTGTTCTGGATTTTTACCCTGTTGCCATACATTTTTATTAAACTTTTTTTTTTCTGCTAAATGAACAATTTTTATTTTAAATTATTTTCCAAGATAGACGGATTGAACCATAATTAGTTTTTAATTCTGTGGTAGGTTGGTAGGTACCTAATTGTCAACTAATTGTTTTATTTTCTTCTCCACACATTGAGTCCACCAAATTTGTGAAGAAAGATGTCTGACCTACAAGATGATATTTTATTTTTCTTATTTCAATTATTTTAAAATGTCTTTTATGAATTAGATTTATGTGATATTATTAATCAAAACTAAATGAAATAACATAAGCATTTACCTATGTATGTACAATAAAAATCACGAGCATCATTCTTACTTAATTTTTGTCCTAGTTCTCATGATTTCGGGGTACAATTGAGTAGCTACTCTAATATGAGTAGTGACAAAATGGCGGCATTACCAGAGTAAAAAAGATTTGATGCAATGCTGTGATACCCACAAAAATTGTAAAGAGACCTTTGGAGCTTACCACAAAGAAAGATTTTTATGTTTACAGTTTTTAAATAACTACCCTTATGCTATTAAAAAAAGAGTATTATATCAGAATTATTTAATTTTAACGCAAACAATTTGCCTTACAAAACAAAGAAAAGAAATTGTATCAGAGTTAAAAAGCACGAATCATTAGTAATATAATTTCAAAATGATTGTCGCGAAAAGTTAGATGTAATGGTAATATTTTCAATAGTAATAATGATTTATGATTTATTTATTTTCAAAGATAGAAATAATAATTTTTAAAAAAGTGAATAAAATTATGCGCCTTCTTACAAAATGTTAATTATAATAAAATGGAATCGTTGCTTTGTTTGATTATACCGAACCTTTGTACTTATATTATTAATTTGTAGTTTTGATATCTGTGGAAAATTTTTACTGAATCCGTAAAATTTACTGTTAAATTCTAGCAGGAAAAATGATGGGTCTGGGGAATCTGGGAGGAGTGTCTGGCAAACCTTATCAAATATATATTTTTTTTAAACTCCCTTTCTTAATTTTTATTGGCCGTCATGGATTCATTTTGGACGTTTTTACATACGCAATATGCCGTAAAAACGTTTCCTAACATATCTAATTGGGTTAAAATTGTTAAATTGGTTAAAAATATCAAAGGGTTGCCAGACACTCCTCCCCAGTTCCAGAAGCGAAAATATTATGACGGGTTATGTGTCCGGGGAGGAGTGCAAAATTACTTTTCGACTCGTTGATTAAAAAATTCCTTTGGTGAATAATGCAATTGAAATTTTATAACCAACAAATTTTAACACATTTTAAAACCAACTGGACAGGTTAGAAAACGTTTTCACGGCCATGCCTCTGTTGATTATGTACAACCGGGAGCCATACAATCCTCCCCGTATACATTTCCATTAATGATTTTTTACTCTCCCGCTAGAGTTATATATTGAAATTTCTATTCTCCCATATCAAGTCAGGATGGCCGAGTGGTCTAAGGCGCCAGACTCAAGCGAATAGCTTCACAGGTATAATACTGTGATCGAGAGCGTTCTGGTCCTCGTCTGAGGGCGTGGGTTCAAATCCCACTCCTGACAAAGCATTTTTTTAATTTTTATTATGAGAAAAAAATTATTTTGAAAAAATTTAGTTACAAAAAAAAATTAGGTGTCTTGAATTTTTTTTTATTTTGATTTTTTTTGAGAAAGTTTTAGTTCTTTATTTTCAAAATTTTGTCGATTTTGGATTCAACGTAGACAGCTTTACCATCTAGAAACATATAATATCTAATTTTGAGGGTGGAAATTCAACTTTCTTTACCATGAAATAGCATAATAATTACAGAAGTCCAGCTTATGGCAACAACTTCGTAAGCGTAAGAATTCCTTTTAACCAAAATAAGTCTGCCTGTTTTTTCTTTGAAAATATCAGAAAATCTGATAAGGCTAGAACATGAACTAAGATAGAGAAGATTTTACATACTTTTGGTCATCGAAAGCTAATTGTGAACGTTAGTGAACTCCTCTTTTGACTCCCTTATACATCCCCAAATGAACTTGTATATGTGTATGTATGATGTGTGTATATGTGTATGTATGTTTGTTTGTTACGCGATAAAAGCAACAATTTTCATCTGGTTATTTTTCCACCCCAACCCAGGCTGGGTGAGATCAATGTAGGTAGAGCTGGTTTGCAAGTTTCCAGCGAATGAAGGGTAAAACTTTCGTCTCGAATGACCAATAGATGATGTTAAAGAGACAAATATACAGGGATTCAGGAGAAAGCCGGTAGGTGCTCCCTTCTACCGCTCACGAGGAATTTCCACTTTCTAGTGCAAAGTCCCAAAGGATATTTTTTTTTTTTTTGAATTTGAGGATTTGAAAAATACACGGAAAACTACTATCACTTCTATTTTGTGATGTATTTGGAGGATATGCCAACCAACCATAAAACGAAATTTCCATGTCAAATCCTATGAGACATCTAGAAACTACAAACCCTGTATAGAAAAAAGTTACTTTAATGAATGTTTTGGCATATAGAATAAACCTTTTAAGTACAGTCCACGTTGACCTGAACGGAGTGTACATAAAATATTGTAATCATGCCAGAAATTTTAGATTCCTACGACCAAAGGATACATTACAAAAAATAATCAACTAATAGTTTGCATGACTCTCATTGTGCTTACTCTTTGTGTTCATATGAGTGCAATGTGCGATCCGTAATCATTCCATATAACTATGACAAGAATAAATTTATTCATTCAAAGACCCCTCCAGGCTCCAGGTAGGTTCAGGTGAGATTTTGTGGTCCGTCTCTCGCCCTATACCCCATACAAATCTTTATTCCGTCTACATCAGGGCATCCCAAAGTGGTTACCTAACGTCTCGTATGTACTAAGACTATATTGAAATATTTAAAGCAGCTTTGCAGAATCACCTCTATTGTTTTCAGGGCCGTACCTAAGATTTTTTTTTCGGGGGGGGGGGCCGAAACATTGATAGTCAAGCCAGGACTAACACCTGAAATGATGATCATGAAAGGTGATGTTGTGGCTACTTTTGTTGTTTTTGTTGATTTTTGATTTTGTTGCTGCTGTTGTTGTTTTTGTTGTTGTTGCTGCTTTTGTTTTTGTTGATTTTTGATTTTGTTGCCGCTGTTGTTGTTTTTGTTGTTGTTGTTACTGTTGCTGCTGTTGTTGTTTTTGTTGTTACTGTTGCTGCTGTTGTTGTTTTTGTTGTTGTTGTTACTGTTGCTGCTGTTGTTTTGTTGTTGTTGTTGTTACTGTTGTTGCTTTTGTTGTTGTTGATTTTGTTGCTGCTATTGTTGTTTTTGTTGTTGTTGTTACAGTTGCTGCTTTTGTTGTTGTTGTTGTTGTTACTGTTGCTGCTTTTGTTGTTGTTGTTGATTTTGTTGCTGCTGTTGTTGCTGTTGCAGCTTTTGTTGTTGTTGTTGTTGATTTTGTTGCTGCTGTTGTTGTTTTTGTTGTTGTTGTTACTGTTGCTGCTTTTGTTGTTGTTGCCGTTACTGTTGCTGCTGTTGTTGTTTTTGTTGTTGTTGTTACTGTTGCTGCTGTTGTTTTGTTGTTGTTGTTACTTTTGTTGTTGTTGATTTTGTTGCTGCTGTTGTTGTTTTTGTTGTTGTTGATACTGTTACTGCTTTTCTTGTCGTTGATACTACTGTTGTTGTTGTTTTTGCTGCTGCTGCTGCTGATTTTGCTATTGTTGTTTTTGTTGCCAATCTTTCACGTGCAAAGTAGAGTATTTTCATTAAAAAAACGATTGAAATTTCGGGGGGGGGGAGTCTGGATCCCCCCGGGTACGGTTTTGATTGTTTTTTTTAAATACCACTCTCAAAATTTGATATTTTACGTTTCAAGGTACGCGTAGAATTCAAAAATCATGAGTATACCTACAATCTACATAGCAAATTTCACCATCTATATTTCTTTGTGTTATTATGTCACAATGAATGTAGGCATCATAGCATTACAAGGTATTTTCAACATTCACTCCAATATCACTAAGCCTAAGCCACAATTTAACAATAATTACCTTATAATGCTACCACTTGTTGCTATTACCATAGGTGCTCAATTGTCCTCATGAGGCTGAGTCACCCCCAAACACAACCCGAACAAGTAGAAAGTTCGAAAAAAAAAAACTTTTTCAAATCTTCGACCCGTCCAGGAATCGAACCCAGAACCCCCTTTGGTGCAAGCCGAATGTGATGCACACTCAGTCACGGAGATGTCCCCCAAATTTCACTATTAATGCTGAATGGCGAAAGTATCACTTGCGATATTAAAAATTCAATAATTCCATTTGTTGCATTCATCATCATCATGTGTATGGACTATTACCCAGATTTCTGAGTACGATTGATTAGCTATAGCTCTGGTGCGTAGCTATGGCAGTGATGAGTAGCTACAACACTGCTGCGTATCTATAGTACTGGTGCGTAGCTATGGCAGTGATGAGTAGCTATAACACTGGTTCGTAGCTATAGGACTAATGCGTAGCTATAGTACTGGTGAGTATTTATAGCACTGGTGCGTAGCTATAGGACTAATGCGTAGCTATAGTACTGGTGAGTATCTATAGCACTGGTGCGAAGCTATAGTGCCATAGATACTCATTACTGCCATAAAGCGTATCTATGGCAGTAATGAGTAGCTATAACACTGGTGCGTATCTATAGTACTGGTGCGTAGCTATGGCAGTAATGAGTAGCTATAACACTGGTGCGTAGCTATAGAACTGGTGCGTAGCTATAGTACTGGTGAGTAGCTATAGCACTGGTGATTGAGTATCTATAGCACTGGTGCGTAGCTGCAGCAGCGGTGAGTAGCTATAGCACTGGGTATAGAGTATCTATAGGACTAATGCATAACTATAGTACTGGTGAGTATCTATAGCACTGGTGCGTAGCTATAGCACTAATGCGTAGCTATAGTACTGGTGACTATCTATAGCACTGGTGCGTAGCTATAGGACTAAAGCGTAGCTATGGCAGTAATGAGTAGCTATAACACTGGTGCGTAACTATGGCAGCGGTGAGTAGCTATCGCACTGGTGATTGAGTATCTATTTGACTGGTGCGTAGCTATAGTACTGGTGAGTATCTTTAGAACTGGTGCGTAGCTATTGTACCGGTGGGTAGCTATAGGACTGGTGCGTAGCAATATTATTCGTTAGTAGCCATGGCGGTGGTGAGTAGCTATACTATAGCAATGGTGAGTAGCTATCGCACTGGTGATTGAGTATCTATAGGACTGGTGCCTAGCTATAGTACTGGGTAGTATCTATGGGACTGGTGCGTAGCCATAGGGCTGTAGCTATAGTACTAGTGGGTAGATATAGGACTGGTGCGTAGCAATATTACTCGTAGTAGCCATGGCAATGGTGAGTAGCTATAGCACTGGTGAGTGAGTATCTATAGTACTGGTGAGTAGCTATGGTACCGTTCTATATTGCATACTTGACATTCAACTCCAATATCACTAAGCCTAAGCTACAATTTAACAATGCTTACCTCATAATGCTACCACTTGTCGCTATTAACACAGCTACTCAATTGTCCTCAGGAGGCTGAGTTACCCCCAAACACAACTAGAGCAAGTAGAAAATTCGAAAGAAAAAAAAAATCAAATTTTCTACTCGTCCAGGATTCGAACCCGAAATCTCTTTGCTGCAAGCCAAGTGTGATGGACACTGCCACGGAGACGTGTTTAGTATTTGATATTCCGAGGTGCCCATTTTTCAAACCCCTTTCCAAAATAAAAACCCTCCTTTCCTTCTATACAATTCCTAAGTATTTCACAAGATCTCAGAACCCATTCTTCAACTTTTTGTTAGCTTCTCAAGTCCTTCCCACCTAAAATTTGATCTCCAGGTATCCTCAAGACTTCATTGTTGAATCAACCTTGCTCAGATTCACATCCCCCTTCTAAATTAATTTTTTTAAATTAAAATAAATTGCGATATTTTTTTTTTATTTATTATTTAAATGAAAATTATAATTCTTTTTAAATCGTTTCTTTTGATTATTGTTTTTGTTTTTCTGTTTTAAATGTTAAATAATAATAGTATTTTTTTTTTAAGAAGACAAGATTGATTTAGAACTTTCTTTATTATTTTATAATTTTTTGAGCTTTCAATAGCACTTAGGCTTTCATTGTCAGAACGATGTCAACTGTATGATGTTTAGAGAATGATGTTTACCTTCAATAGCACTTAGGCCATTATTGTGAGAACGATCTCAACTGTATGATGTTTAGAGAAAGATGTTTGTCTTCAATAGCACTTAGGCTATTATTGTCAGAACGATCTCAACTGTATGATGTCAACTGCATGATGTTTAGAGAAAGATGTTTGTTTTTAATAGCACTTAGGCTATCATTGTCAGATCGATGTCAACTGTATGATGTTTAGAGAAAGATGTTTGCCTTCAAATGCACTTAGGCTATTATTGTCAGATCGATGTCAACTGTATGATGTTTAGAGAAAGATGTTTGATTTCAATAGCACTGAGGCTATCATTGTCAGATCGATGTCAACTGCATGATGTTTAGAGAAAGATGTTTGATTTCAATAGCACTGAGGCTATCATTGTCAGATCGATGTCAACTGCATGATGTTTAGAGAAAGATGTTTGCCTTCAATAGCACTTAGGCTATCATTATCAGAACGGTTTAATCAACAGAATGGGTCTGACGATGATAGCCTTACACAATCGGTCTGACGATGATAGCCTCAAATTTTGATTGCAATCGCATTAGAAAGATCACATAAATTATTAAATCTAAATTAATCTTGTCTCTATAATTAATTGTGCTTCTGAGTGAACAAAGGGACTTTAAAATGGGCCTCGGACAATTGGTCCAGATATGAAATGGTCCGAGTCATCGAACCGGTCCAAAAAATATATATTTTTGGCCATTTTCTAACAAATGTAATTATCGATATAATTTTGGTTTATTTTTAATAGCGAATCATTAGAATCAAGAAAGAACCCTGAAACTTTGACGTAGAATTTCCGGTACGTAGAATATACAGGGTGTTTGGCTATAAATGAGACCCCTGATTATGGTGGGTAGCTGAGATCAAATGGAATACTGAGTTACTGTCATAACGAGAAAAAAGACTAAAAAATCAAACGAGAAAAAAAGAAAAAAATACCTTTAATCGAACATTTTTTGGACTTTAGAAGGCTGCCATTTTGGTTCACGCTGTTTTTTCGAAATTCTATTTGATAGTTGTGTTTAATTGGAGGAGCTCGTTTCTAAAATTTTATCGTAATCGGACTATTTTCGTGGTTCTCTCTTAACATGGAAATTGAATTTTTTGTTCGATTTTTAAATTTTTTTTACACAAAATGTCTTAGAAAGAGACGCTCTTTTCATAAGTAGAATCATTTTTGAGAACAGACTTTTTGCTTTTGTTTATTTAATTTTTGATTGCATATTTCAAATCACCGCCATCAAAAACTAGAATTTAGTGTCCATCTTCTTTTTGTTCGGTCACACAGAACCCATTAAGCGAAAGTTGTCCAAAAATGACCTTCTCCACCCTGTAGCACGGCTATGCTTCATCTAGCTTACTAATGAATTGCGTAAAAAATGTTCCATTTGATCTCAGCTACCCACCATATTCAGGGGTCCTATTTATAGACAAACACCCTTTATAATTCGAATAGAAAAAGGTATACGTATGGCATAGGTGACCGTTTAGCCTCGTGAGGACAATTGGGCAGTTGTAAGTATACAGAACACGAGCTATAATGATTGACCCTCTCGTGCCGTTCCGTTGTTACTCAGTTCACGGGGCTGAGTGCATCCTGATAAAGCCAACAATACGTACTGTCTTCCCGGATGGGCTTCCATCCGTGTAAAAATCACGACCAAAGTTCAACGTTGCTTAACATCAGTGATCTGAAGTGTGTACAACGTTGTAAATCGTTGGTTTGGTAATAACTCTAATAATGTGAATGCATATTTCTTTATGTTATTATGTCACAATGTTTGTGGACATCATAACATTATAAAGCATTTTTAACATTCACTTCAATGTCAGTAAGCCGAAGCTACAAATTAACAATTTCTACCACTTGACGCCAGGGACCAAGATTTTTTNGGGGGATTGAAGGATTGACAGCCAAGCCAGGACTAACACCTGAAAATGATGATCATGGAAGATGATATTGTTTTTGTTGTTGTTTTTGTTGTTGTTCTTGTTGTTAGCGGTGGTGGTGATGATGAGTTACAACTTAGAATATTACATAAGTCATGCATAAAAAAAATAATGAAATTTCGTGGGAGGGGGGGGGCTGGACCCCATGGACCCCCCTCCTAGGTACGGCCTTGCTTGACAATATTACCATAGCTACTCAATGGTCCTCAAAGAGGCTGAGTTACCCCCAAACACAACCAGGCCAAATAGAAAATTCGCAAACCCCTTTTTTAATTTTTCAACCGGTCCAAGTATCGAACCCGGAACCTCCTTGATGCAAGCCGAGTGAGATGCACACTGCGACGGAGACGTCTAATAATACTATTCACTAGCCGAAATTTTAAAAAGACATCTTGTCATGATTAATTCTTGAAGTGAGGTCTAGATTTAAGATGATAAAATATTTTTTTGTTTATCTGTTAGTCATTTTGTACCATGATAAGTTTCGAACGCCTTATTCGATTTAAAAATTCGATATTAATTTTACGCTTCAGGAGTCGGTAGACTCCAATACTCAAGGCCGTACCCAGGGAGGGGCCATGGGATCCAGATCCCCCCCCCATTTTTTTTTTTTTTTATGCATGACTTATGTATTATTGTAAGGTGTAACTCATCATCATCACACCTTCCATGATCATCATTTTCAGGGGTCAGTTCTGACTTCGCTGTCAATCCTTCGGACCCCCCCCCCCCCGAAGAAANCCCCCCGAAAAAAAATCTTGGGTACGGCCCTGCCAATACTAGAATACAAAATATCGATATGTGGTAGATAGATTTATAGATATGTCAATTTCACGAGAATAAATTTTCATGCGAAGATTGGGACTCGATTCAAATTTTGGTCAATTGTACCGTCCATTGGTCAGTAAGTACATTGTCCTTAGATTCACACTAACCAGATGTTATTCCGGATGTAGAGAAACCTTGAGAATGGCAAACACGTGGTAGGTGTCATGTTGCTTATTTAATGCAAATCACCTTAAAAATATTATTTTGCAGATATCTAACTGACCGAAGGAAGTGAAGTCCGGTTTCAACACCACAATTTTTCTTTAAATGTCTGCATGTTTGTCAGTTTGTTCCATGATAACTCTTGAACAACGCTAAGAGAAAATCCGAGCCCGGGACACAAAATTGCGAGCCCCTTGGAAGCGCCCGAGGGGGACTAATTCCGTCACCCGCTCCACCTCTCGGTGATCCTGCTCTTTAACGCCGATTTTGATCTTGTTTGGTCTTTAGCCATACAGATGATTTTTGTTCTCTACTGTACCACCAAGGACCAAATAGCGACACATTTTTTAAATGAGCTCCTCAGATTACAGAACTACCAAATTAAGCGTTGAGGTTATTGATGAAAACAAGAAATATTTAGTTAAAACACCAAGATGGTTTGTTTGTCTTTTTGTATCACAATAACTCTCAAACGCCTTGTCTGTTTGTTTGTCTTTTTGTACCACGATAACTCTCGAAAGCCTTGTCCTGTTTGTTTGTCTTTTCGTACCACGATAACTCTCGAACGCCTTATCTGTTTGTTTGTCTTTTTGTACCACGATAACTCTCGAACGCCTTATCTGTTTGTTTGTCTTTTTGTACAACGATAACTCTCGAACGCCGTGTCTGTTTGTTTGTCTTTTTGTACCATGATAACTTTCGAACGCCTTGTCTGTTTGTTTGTGTTTTTGTACCACGATAACTCTCGAACGCCTTGTCTGTTTATTTGTGTTTTTATACCACGATAACTCTCGAACGCCATATCTGATTTTGATGAAATTTGGTATGGACACTAATTATATTCAGAGGATTTTCAGATGAGTGCCCAATTGGTCTAACCAGGGCCTTAGGGTGGCCAATTTGAACGAGTGAAGCCTTGTTTTACCGAGCTTCGTTCCTTAAAGGATTTTTTTGTCATCTTTCATTCTAGGTGCCATTGACGCCGACATGAATTTTTTTTTCCTAATTATGGAGGAAAGAAATTTGACTCAGACAGTTTACGCCAATGGTAGTACCCCGAGGCAGGCCCGTATTCAGAACTGGGTTTTAAGGGTTCAAACCCCCTCCCCCCGAAATTTTTGAAAAGTTTTGATTTTTCTTATAATCTTTATATGGTAAAACTCCCTTTACATGACCTCCCCCCCGAATCTTTAGATGAACTGCCCCTTTTTTAGATTTCCTTACTCGAGTGTAAAAATGTATAATGGAGGAGAACCAGAGCCCGCCCACCCGCAGAGTTCCATTTTATAAATATATCTCTACATATAAAACGCAAAGCTCAGTTGGTATACTGATAATAAACGTATCTCCACGATGGCTAAATATAGGCACTTGAAATTTGACACACAGATTCCTTTTAGTGTGTGGGTGCGTAATAAGAAAGGAAAGAAATCAAAAATTCAAGTGGAAGCAAGTTACCGCAAAAAAGGACGCTTTTTACCGTTTTTTTTCTGGGCAAACTAAAGGTGATAACAAAAAATGACCCGAGAATGGAACCCTCAAAAATATTATATAAGAACTCCAGTAAAAATATAAACAATTAAATTTTCCCATTTCTCCCAAAGTTATGGCCGGTTTTCACAACCGAAAAATGGAACGTAAGAAGTACCTCTTCGGGGAGAGCGAGAAATCTAAAATTTAATACGAAGGTGTTTCGCAGTACAAAAAGTAATATCCTTGAGTAAAATATTGAATTTTCTAAATGGAAGCCGTGCTCGATCTGGTAGTCGATTCCACCAATAATTCAAACCTGAGAAGTTTTTTGTATGCCCCGGAACCGCTTTTGCATTACTTCAGGGCACTCCTTTTACAGCCTTGCCATTTCAAAAACGAGAAAATTCGATCAGAAAATGTTCGTTCCGGGCGGGATTCGAACCCACAACCTCCGGACAAAGAGTCAATGCTCTTAACAACTCGATCACAGAGATCGGCATTTAAATCCCGAAATTGTTGTTGAATTTCGGGACCGTGGCAAACAGCTGGTATCAGGGCCGTACCAAAGATTTTTTTTCGGGGGGAGGGGGTCGAAGTATTGGCAGCCAAGTCAGAATTAACACCTGAAAATGATGGTGATGGAAGGTGATGTTGATGTTGTTGCTGTTTTTGTTGGTCGTGATGATGAGATGAGGTAGTGATGAGGGGGGACTCCATGTCCCCCCCCCCTGGTTTTGGCCTTGGCTAGTATACTTGTATTTTTTCCTTCGAGTTGTACTCTAGGTTTCCTCAAATTTCTACAGCTTTCATTTCTCATCCCAAGAATTTTCATCTGCTGACTGAACTGCGGATCTCCATTTTTTGCTGACTGGACTAAAGATCTTCATTTCTTGCTGATTTAACTGCTACACTTCATTTTGAAATCGACATTGTCTTTGGTTATCTAGCTGTATGAGTGACATTTAAATTATCTTATCATAAAGCTAGGTTACTGAAGTTAACTCAGATTTCACAAAATCATCGAACCTGCTGACCATCAGATTGTTGACCATCATCAATTGACCAACGCGGCACTACCTTCATGATTTTGAAGATACTTCCTAGCCTTTGATACAAGGTGAGTCATTTTAAGTAGAATTCAAAAGTGGAATAAAAAAGACCGTTCGTCCGTCGGCGTCCCCTCCCGTAACTTATACCTCGTACAACTCACGCCGTTATGGGCACTTTTAGTACTTAAGGACCTTAAGATGGTATCACACTATTTTTCATGATGCCAAATTTTGTCGTTTTTTGACTACATTAAAAATATATGCTTTGATATCAAACACAAAAGTGACTAAACTTTGTCTAAATTCTAAATAGTCTGATAGGGTTTCAAGCACGTTTGTCATGTTTGTCCGTTTTTTGAAAACTATTTCATTAATCTTACCTTTAAAAAGTATTTCTGAGCCGTCTGTGGACACCCAAGTCCCCATTTATCAAAAATGCTAAAAAAAAAAAAGAAAAAACTAAATTAACTTTCGATCGGAAATCGTATTGGTAAAATAGAAAATATCAAAATAATATTTGTAATTAATTTAACGCAAACGATTTGCCTTACTAAACAAAACAAAGGAAAGTGACATATGCAGCCATCCCGGCGCGTCCATTTCCTTTTTTTTTTCAATTTTTTCTTGGTTTTCAATTCCATTTGCGATCGAGATTTTGATAATTTTGTTATTCTGTAACCATCACTTTCAATTTTTTTTTTTTAATTATTATATTTTTTACATAATTTTTTTAATTATTATTTTTTTTCACATAATAAAAAAAAATTATATTTATTACCTAATTTATTTTCATGGTCGATTTCGAAGTGGAGCGTTCCTCCCTTTGTCATCCTGTGCAGCAGTTGGATTTGATTCAAAGGGCGTCAAAACACAAGTCGGTTTTAGTCACGAGAGGTAAAAACCTATATTAAACCATCTCTTCTTATCACCAGTTATCGTAAGTTCAGAGCTGAGAGGTGAGAGGCTGGTTTGCAACAACTCGCCATGAATTGTCGATACTAAAGTATCCTTACTAATAATGCAGCTTTCTGCATGGGTAATGGAAAGGATATCGTTTTCGACCCTCCGCTTTTATGACCGGCATGGATTTGCGTGCCTTGGAAGTATCCTTTTTAAGTACACCTATCCATAGGGAACATAGGAAGGATAAGCTTCTCCTTGCTATCTGCATGGGTAATGGAAAAGATATCGTTTCCGACCCTGCCTTAGTCGCCTTTTAAGACCGGCATGAAGTTGGGTGCCTTGGAAGTCTGTTGGTTCTTGCAATGAATGTTTATTAACAATCTCTCCGATAGTATCCACAATCGGGTCAAAGATTACTTATAATTTCCGAGTAAACTTTGTATTCGAGTGCGGTTCAATCCATTTCTCCGACGAATATTCAGAAGATTTTGTAGATGTGTTTTACTTGTAGATTTTGTAGATGTGTTTTTACTTGTAGATTTTGTAGATGTGTTTTACTTGTAGATTTTGTAGATGTGTTTTGCTTGTAGATTTTGTACATGTGTTTTACTTGTAGATTTTGTAGATGTTTTTTACTTGTAGATTTGTTTTACTTGTAGATTTTGTAGATGTGTTTTACTTGTAGATTTTGTAGATGTGTTTTGCTTGTAGATTTTGTAGATGTGTTTTACTTGTAGATTTTGTAGATTTGTTTTACTTGTAGATTTTGTAGATGTGTTTTACTAATAGATTTTGTAGATGTATTTTACTTGTAGATTTTGTAGATGTATTTTACTTGTAGATTTTTGAATCTTCGTACTTCCTGTCAGGCAAAATTATTTAGTTTAGGTGACGGTCCTAAGCCCATGTAAATTCAGAGGGTTCCTGTCCTTAAAAAACTCTGCTTCAATCAAATAATGAGAGATTAGCAAAGAGCTAGTTTCTACGCAGTTTTTGTGAATACTGTAAGAAGCAAGCTAGGGTTACCATGCCAGGCAAGGGTTAAAGAAAATACGCACCGAACAAAAGGTTGTGACATATAAGAATTAAGGAAAGCATCGTCAAACCTCAAAAGGGTGAAATTAAAGAAGAAGATATTGGACGCATGACCCACTTAAGATTCTATTGCCAGGCCTGGTAAATCACTATTCTATATATATATATATATCTTATGTGCCAGCCCTGTTTATTGATTAGTATTAAAATATTATAATGTTCTTCATATTAGTAATTCATATTTATAGTTTGTGTTTGGACGTAGCCAGCGAGGGAGAAAGTCAGGTTTGGTGTTAGGAATGGATAACTTTAAAAGAAAATTGAAATTCATCATCAGCGAATTACTACGCATTGAATCTATGAGAAGAAAGCGCGGGTTAACATGTCAGGATAGGATAGAGATCAAGCAAAACGCTGGTTTTGCAACGCCAAGAAAAACAAAACTAGCGTGCTATATAGCACGGTAAACCTAGTTTGTAGGTAGAGTAGACACTGAAGAGAAGGTTGTGGCATGGTAGAATTAAGGAAAGCAACGCCAAACCTAAATAGAAAACGTAGAATCGTACCAGGCCTGGTAAATCATTATTATATGTATCATGTATCTTATGTGCCAGGCCTGGATATCGATTAGTAACATAATGTTCTATAAGACAGCATTAATATTTACAGCTTGTTTTTGTGTCACCTACGATTCTGCTGCCATGCCTGGCAAATCATTATTATAGGTATCATGTATCTTATGTGCCAGGCCTGGTTATCGATTAGTAACCTAATGTTCTATAAGACAGCATTAATATTAATTTATAGCTTGTGTTTGTGTCACCTACGATTCTATTGCCAGGCCTGGTAAATCATTATTATATGTATCATGTATATTGTGTGCCAGGCCAGGAGATCAGGTGGATTCGATTGTTTGGAAGTTATTTCTAAGTTGTAATTCTGTAAAAATAAAACATGTTGTCATACGATAAATATATATGTGTGCCAGGCCTGGTTATCGATTAGTAACATAATGTTCTATAAGACAGCATTAATATTTATAGCTTTTAATTTTTATGACATAATGGCCGACTATTGAATATTAAATAGTGAAAGTTAAATTCTTAACTTACGAGGTACCTCAATAATAGCTCTCCAATGAGTTTATCTTGTTTTGATTCTAGATTGTACCTCTCTCCCATGCTTAGTGGCGACTACTGATGAGAGTGACGGCCTCCCAATATTATTAACCCGTGTAGAGTTTCTCAAAACCTCCATCGGGCGAGTCTCTCTCTTTCTCCCTCTGGGAATAAGCGATTATAACACAACGGTCCGTCTAAGAACAATGACTCGTGCAATGCATGTAGGAAAATTTTATTTATGAGCAACTAGCTGTTTTCCCGTGCTTCGCTACGGTTACAAAATTCAACAACAATTTCGAGATCGCGAAATTAAATCTTCTCAATTTTAGATTTTTGGTGGAACTGACCCCCAGAGGGAACACGGCTCCTATTTAGAAAATTCAATTTTTTACTCAAAGATTACTTTTTGCACTGCGGAACACCTTTGTATCAAATTTCAGCTTTCTCGCCCATCCCGAAAGTGGTTCTTCTCAATTCCGATTTTTTGTTGGTGAAAACCATCCATAAATCGGGGAGAAACCGGTAATTTTCAAATTATATATTTTTTATGGGGTCCTTATATACTATTTTTGGGGGGTCTATTCTCGGTAATTTTTCGTTATCTCTTTTAGTTTGCCCAGAAAAAAATTGCAAAAAGACCCNTGATAAGGTGTACGATGCTATTCACTCAAGAACTACCCATACATGAATAGATTTCACTTTATAATATTTTTGAGTGTGATAGGTACATATTTGATAAGGTGTACGATGCTATTCACTCAAGAACTACCCATACATGAATAGATTTCACTTTATAATATTTTTGAGTGTGATAGGTACATATTTGATAAGGTGTACGATGCTATTCACTCAAGAACTACCCATACATGAATAGATTTCACTTTATAATATTTTTGAGTGTGATAGGTACATATTTGATAAGGTGTACGATGCTATTCACTCAAGAACTACCCATACATGAATAGATTTCACTTTATAATATTTTTGAGTGTGATAGGTACATATTTGATAAGGTGTACGATGCTATTCACTCAAGAACTACCCATACATGAATAGATTTCACTTTATAATATTTTTGAGTGTGATAGGTACATATTTGATAAGGTGTACGATGCTATTCACTCAAGAACTACCCATACATGAATAGATTTCACTTTATAATATTTTTGAGTGTGATAGGTACATATTTGATAAGGTGTACGATGCTATTCACTCAAGAACTACCCATACATGAATAGATTTCACTTTATAATATTTTTGAGTGTGATAGGTACATATTTGATAAGGTGTACGATGCTATTCACTCAAGAACTACCCATACATGAATAGATTTCACTTTATAATATTTTTGAGTGTGATAGGTACATATTTGATAAGGTGTACGATGCTATTCACTCAAGAACTACCCATACATGAATAGATTTCACTTTATAATATTTTTGAGTGTGATAGGTACATATTTGATAAGGTGTACGATGCTATTCACTCAAGAACTACCCATACATGAATAGATTTCACTTTATAATATTTTTGAGTGTGATAGGTACATATTTGATAAGGTGTACGATGCTATTCACTCAAGAACTACCCATACATGAATAGATTTCACTTTATAATATTTTTGAGTGTGATAGGTACATATTTGATAAGGTGTACGATGCTATTCACTCAAGAACTACCCATACATGAATAGATTTCACTTTATAATATTTTTGAGTGTGATAGGTACATATTTGATAAGGTGTACGATGCTATTCACTCAAGAACTACCCATACATGAATAGATTTCACTTTATAATATTTTTGAGTGTGATAGGTACATATTTGATAAGGTGTACGATGCTATTCACTCAAGAACTACCCATACATGAATAGATTTCACTTTATAATATTTTTGAGTGTGATAGGTACATATTTGATAAGGTGTACGATGCTATTCACTCAAGAACTACCCATACATGAATAGATTTCACTTTATAATATTTTTGAGTGTGATAGGTACATATTTGATAAGGTGTACGATGCTATTCACTCAAGAACTACCCATACATGAATAGATTTCACTTTATAATATTTTTGAGTGTGATAGGTACATATTTGATAAGGTGTACGATGCTATTCACTCAAGAACTACCCATACATGAATAGATTTCACTTTATAATATTTTTGAGTGTGATAGGTACATATTTGATAAGGTGTACGATGCTATTCACTCAAGAACTACCCATACATGAATAGATTTCACTTTATAATATTTTTGAGTGTGATAGGTACATATTTGATAAGGTGTACGATGCTATTCACTCAAGAACTACCCATACATGAATAGATTTCACTTTATAATATTTTTGAGTGTGATAGGTACATATTTGATAAGGTGTACGATGCTATTCACTCAAGAACTACCCATACATGAATAGATTTCACTTTATAATATTTTTGAGTGTGATAGGTACATATTTGATAAGGTGTACGATGCTATTCACTCAAGAACTACCCATACATGAATAGATTTCACTTTATAATATTTTTGAGTGTGATAGGTACATATTTGATAAGGTGTACGATGCTATTCACTCAAGAACTACCCATACATGAATAGATTTCACTTTATAATATTTTTGAGTGTGATAGGTACATATTTGATAAGGTGTACGATGCTATTCACTCAAGAACTACCCATACATGAATAGATTTCACTTTATAATATTTTTGAGTGTGATAGGTACATATTTGATAAGGTGTACGATGCTATTCACTCAAGAACTACCCATACATGAATAGATTTCACTTTATAATATTTTTGAGTGTGATAGGTACATATTTGATAAGGTGTACGATGCTATTCACTCAAGAACTACCCATACATGAATAGATTTCACTTTATAATATTTTTGAGTGTGATAGGTACATATTTGATAAGGTGTACGATGCTATTCACTCAAGAACTACCCATACATGAATAGATTTCACTTTATAATATTTTTGAGTGTGATAGGTACATATTTGATAAGGTGTACGATGCTATTCACTCAAGAACTACCCATACATGAATAGATTTCACTTTATAATATTTTTGAGTGTGATAGGTACATATTTGATAAGGTGTACGATGCTATTCACTCAAGAACTACCCATACATGAATAGATTTCACTTTATAATATTTTTGAGTGTGATAGGTACATATTTGATAAGGTGTACGATGCTATTCACTCAAGAACTACCCATACATGAATAGATTTCACTTTATAATATTTTTGAGTGTGATAGGTACATATTTGATAAGGTGTACGATGCTATTCACTCAAGAACTACCCATACATGAATAGATTTCACTTTATAATATTTTTGAGTGTGATAGGTACATATTTGATAAGGTGTACGATGCTATTCACTCAAGAACTACCCATACATGAATAGATTTCACTTTATAATATTTTTGAGTGTGATAGGTACATATTTGATAAGGTGTACGATGCTATTCACTCAAGAACTACCCATACATGAATAGATTTCACTTTATAATATTTTTGAGTGTGATAGGTACATATTTGATAAGGTGTACGATGCTATTCACTCAAGAACTACCCATACATGAATAGATTTCACTTTATAATATTTTTGAGTGTGATAGGTACATATTTGATAAGGTGTACGATGCTATTCACTCAAGAACTACCCATACATGAATAGATTTCACTTTATAATATTTTTGAGTGTGATAGGTACATATTTGATAAGGTGTACGATGCTATTCACTCAAGAACTACCCATACATGAATAGATTTCACTTTATAATATTTTTGAGTGTGATAGGTACATATTTGATAAGGTGTACGATGCTATTCACTCAAGAACTACCCATACATGAATAGATTTCACTTTATAATATTTTTGAGTGTGATAGGTACATATTTGATAAGGTGTACGATGCTATTCACTCAAGAACTACCCATACATGAATAGATTTCACTTTATAATATTTTTGAGTGTGATAGGTACATATTTGATAAGGTGTACGATGCTATTCACTCAAGAACTACCCATACATGAATAGATTTCACTTTATAATATTTTTGAGTGTGATAGGTACATATTTGATAAGGTGTACGATGCTATTCACTCAAGAACTACCCATACATGAATAGATTTCACTTTATAATATTTTTGAGTGTGATAGGTACATATTTGATAAGGTGTACGATGCTATTCACTCAAGAACTACCCATACATGAATAGATTTCACTTTATAATATTTTTGAGTGTGATAGGTACATATTTGATAAGGTGTACGATGCTATTCACTCAAGAACTACCCATACATGAATAGATTTCACTTTATAATATTTTTGAGTGTGATAGGTACATATTTGATAAGGTGTACGATGCTATTCACTCAAGAACTACCCATACATGAATAGATTTCACTTTATAATATTTTTGAGTGTGATAGGTACATATTTGATAAGGTGTACGATGCTATTCACTCAAGAACTACCCATACATGAATAGATTTCACTTTATAATATTTTTGAGTGTGATAGGTACATATTTGATAAGGTGTACGATGCTATTCACTCAAGAACTACCCATACATGAATAGATTTCACTTTATAATATTTTTGAGTGTGATAGGTACATATTTGATAAGGTGTACGATGCTATTCACTCAAGAACTACCCATACATGAATAGATTTCACTTTATAATATTTTTGAGTGTGATAGGTACATATTTGATAAGGTGTACGATGCTATTCACTCAAGAACTACCCATACATGAATAGATTTCACTTTATAATATTTTTGAGTGTGATAGGTACATATTTGATAAGGTGTACGATGCTATTCACTCAAGAACTACCCATACATGAATAGATTTCACTTTATAATATTTTTGAGTGTGATAGGTACATATTTGATAAGGTGTACGATGCTATTCACTCAAGAACTACCCATACATGAATAGATTTCACTTTATAATATTTTTGAGTGTGATAGGTACATATTTGATAAGGTGTACGATGCTATTCACTCAAGAACTACCCATACATGAATAGATTTCACTTTATAATATTTTTGAGTGTGATAGGTACATATTTGATAAGGTGTACGATGCTATTCACTCAAGAACTACCCATACATGAATAGATTTCACTTTATAATATTTTTGAGTGTGATAGGTACATATTTGATAAGGTGTACGATGCTATTCACTCAAGAACTACCCATACATGAATAGATTTCACTTTATAATATTTTTGAGTGTGATAGGTACATATTTGATAAGGTGTACGATGCTATTCACTCAAGAACTACCCATACATGAATAGATTTCACTTTATAATATTTTTGAGTGTGATAGGTACATATTTGATAAGGTGTACGATGCTATTCACTCAAGAACTACCCATACATGAATAGATTTCACTTTATAATATTTTTGAGTGTGATAGGTACATATTTGATAAGGTGTACGATGCTATTCACTCAAGAACTACCCATACATGAATAGATTTCACTTTATAATATTTTTGAGTGTGATAGGTACATATTTGATAAGGTGTACGATGCTATTCACTCAAGAACTACCCATACATGAATAGATTTCACTTTATAATATTTTTGAGTGTGATAGGTACATATTTGATAAGGTGTACGATGCTATTCACTCAAGAACTACCCATACATGAATAGATTTCACTTTATAATATTTTTGAGTGTGATAGGTACATATTTGATAAGGTGTACGATGCTATTCACTCAAGAACTACCCATACATGAATAGATTTCACTTTATAATATTTTTGAGTGTGATAGGTACATATTTGATAAGGTGTACGATGCTATTCACTCAAGAACTACCCATACATGAATAGATTTCACTTTATAATATTTTTGAGTGTGATAGGTACATATTTGATAAGGTGTACGATGCTATTCACTCAAGAACTACCCATACATGAATAGATTTCACTTTATAATATTTTTGAGTGTGATAGGTACATATTTGATAAGGTGTACGATGCTATTCACTCAAGAACTACCCATACATGAATAGATTTCACTTTATAATATTTTTGAGTGTGATAGGTACATATTTGATAAGGTGTACGATGCTATTCACTCAAGAACTACCCATACATGAATAGATTTCACTTTATAATATTTTTGAGTGTGATAGGTACTTGACTATACAAGAAGGGAGACCAAAGATTTTAATTGTTGGGTAACGTGTCGTGTTGATATCGTCTGATTCGCCTGGCACATTTAACAATATTCATGCAAAAAAACACGTTGATCGGTTGCTACGTAAAAACTATTTTTTGTCTCCAAGTCTATTTTTATCGGTGGGGGGGTGGGGGTCCGAAGGATTGACAGCCAAGTCAGGATTAACACCTGGAAGGTGATGTTGATGTTGCTTTTATTGTTGATGATGTTGGTGTTCTTGGTGGTGGTGGTGGTGATGATGAGTTACACCTTACAGTGTCATGCATAAAAAAATAATGAAATTTTGGGGGGGGGGTCTGGACCCCATGAATGTTGTTGTTGATAATGTTGATGTTGTTGTTGCTTTTATTGTTGATGAAGACCAGTCAGACCTCTGTAGATAATGTGGAAATCACCCTCCTGTATCCTCCACTACTTTAGACCTGATACTGGACAATAATTTAAGAAAATCGACACTGATCGATCGGGTTAGATGATGTTGAAGATGGCGCAATAACAACTTTCACTTCTAAGAAGACCAGTCAGACCTCTGCAGATAATGTTGTGGAAATCACCCCCCCTGTATCCTCCACTAGTTTAGACATGATACTGGACGATAATTTAACAAATTCGACACTGATCGATCGGGTTAGATGATGATGAAGATCGCGCCATAACAACTTTCACTTCTAAGAAGACCAGTCAGACCTCTGCAGATAATGTTGGGTTGCTAAAATCCAAGGACATCTGCCCTTCAGAGAATTGTGTTCGAATAGAAATATGAAATGCCATAAATCAAGAATTAAAATAAAATGAGCTGATGGAATGAATTGTGCGAGCATTTTTTTACTAAAATAATGAAGCTTTTATTTATAAGAACAAAGGCAAATATCTCACAGTTATTGTAAGAGATGATGGCATATCGTCCAAAAATATATCGATTTATCGAATTTTTGATATATCGATATATGAGAAATATGTCGACAATACATATCGGTTTATTAGAAATTAGAATTTTACGAGGAGAATTGATGGAAATCTCGTCCCCTCTCTGTACTTTCCTAATCTGACCCTCCCCTACTTTCCACTTTCCACCAATGACCAGTTTTAAAGGGACAAGTAGGACCCCCCCCCCCTAAAATAGAAAANAGTAGGATCCCCCTAAAATAGAAAACTTCGAGTAAAAAAATGGATAACTTCAAATTTTATCGCTATATTAAGTACATTGAAAAAAAAACCTAAATTAGTTTACCTATTAAACGATATATCGTGAAAAATAAATCGATATATGAAACGATATATCCTGAAAAATATATCAATATATGAAACGATATTTCGTGAAAAATATATCGATATATGAAATGTGATATATCGTGAAATATATATCGATATATGAAACGATATATCCTGAAAAATATATTGATATATGAAACGATATATCCTGAAAAATATATCGATATATGAAATGATATATCGTGAAATATATATCGATATATGAAACGATATATCCTGAAAAATATATCGATATATGAAACGATATATCCTGAAAAATATATCGATATGTGAAATGATATATCG
The DNA here is from genome assembly GCA_012654025.1 of Pachypsylla venusta. Classification (NCBI taxonomy): domain Eukaryota; kingdom Metazoa; phylum Arthropoda; class Insecta; order Hemiptera; family Aphalaridae; genus Pachypsylla; species Pachypsylla venusta. Next base: position 7,915,306 of record CM022876.1, on the reverse strand, counting down.
TGAAATATATATCGATATATGAAACGATATAACGTGAAAAATATATCGATATATGAAACGATATATCGTGAAAAATATATCGATACATCGAAGAAAATATATCGATTTTCGATATAACGTGGCATCCCTATGTTGTTGTTTTTTGGTTTAATGTCGTGAGAAAGTCACCTTCAAGATGTTACTTGAGGGTGACATCCTCACGAGCCGGGTCCTCCTGAGGTCATGGTGTATCTTTAATATCATTATGTTTATAACTCTTTATGTTACTGACGTAATTATATTACAGTGATTGAGTTAGTTCTCGAGGCCCGTGTCAATTATCAGCCTCCAAGAACAGATGATAATTAAAAACATTAGTAGACTACAACTTATCTGGAGCTGCTGTCTCATACATCTGGCTACCATCGGACACGATGATGACACCATCTTTGATCCCGGTTTGGAAAAAAAGCCTTATTTTTTTTTAAAACAATACTCCTTATATCCAAAGGCATATTAAAAATATGCTTTTGGAAATACTATAGTCTTTGTCCCCTGTAGATAGGGGACTTAAAAAGAATATTTTCAAGGCTCCCATGCCGGTCGTAGAACAAGACTAAGGGAAGGGGAGGAAACGATATCCCTTCCATTACCCATGCAGAAAGCAAGGAGAAGCTACTGCATTATCCGTAAGGATTCTCAAGTATCAGCAACTAATGGCGAGTTGTTGCAAACCAGCCCCATGGCTGTTAACCTGTGATAATATCGTCTTACTCCCTTGTCGAATGAGGGGAAGCAAATGACTGATTCAGCGAACTTCTCAGATCTGTGTAACGATCACAGTTCAATTCGTCAACCATTGCAAAAAATGTACGGGGGGGACAATCATCATTTGTAGCACGATAACTCTCGAACGTCTTGTCTTTTTCTACCACAATAACTTTCGAACGCCTCGTCTGTTTGTCTATTTGTACCACAATAACGCCTTGCCTGTTTGTCTTTTTATACCACGATAATTCTCGAACGCCTTGTCTGTTTGTACCACGATAACTCTCGAACGCCTTGTCTGTTTGTTTGTATTTTTGTACCACGATAACTCTCGAACGCCTTGTCTGTTTGTTTGTCTTTTTGTACCACAATAAATTTCGAACGTCTTGTCTATTTGTTTGTCTTTTTGTACCACAATAACTTTCGAACGCCTTGTCTGTTTCTTTGCTTTTTGTACCACGATAACTCTAGAACGCATTGTCTGTTTGTACAACGATAACTCTCGAACGCCTTATCTGTTTGTTTGTCTTTTTGCACCACGGTAACTCTCGAACGTCTTGTCTTTTTGTACCACGATATCTCTCAAACGCCTTGTCTGTTTGTACCACGATAACTCTCGAACGCCTTGTCTTTTTGTACCACGCTAACTCTCGAACATCTTGTCTGTTTGTACCACAATAACTTTCGAACGCCTTATCCGATTCTGATGAAAATTAATATACAATATATTCATACAATTTCAAACCAGATTATATAGATTTCTAAGTAAGTTCAGGAAAGGAGAATGCAGAGGTATGACCATGTTGTCAGAAGGACCGAGGCGTTCAGGGGATATGTCGTTGCGAGAATGGTGCTAGAAGGAAAATGGAATATCAAAGAAGAGATGGAAGGCTCTGAGGGAAAAAATAAATACAAACGAAGTCCACAATAGCGTAACTCCTCACCACCACCAACAACAAAAACAACAACATCAACAGTATCAACATCATCAACAAAAACATCATCAACAGTAAAAACAACATCAACATCATGAATAGTAACAACAACATCATCATCAACAGTATCAACAACATCATCAACAGTAACAACAAAAACATCATCAACAGTAAAAACAACATGAACATCATGAATAGTAAAAACAACATCATCATCAACAGTATCAACAACATCATCAACAGTAACAACAAAAACATCATCAACAGTAAAAACAACATCAACATCATCAATAGTAACAACAACATCATCATCAACAGTATCAACAACATCGACAGTAACAACAAAAACATCATCAACAGTAAAAACAACATCAACAGCATGAATAGTAACAACAACATCATCATCATCAACAGTATCAACAACAACATCACCTTCCATGATCATCATTTTCAGGTGTTAGTCTTGGTTTGGCTGTCAATCCTTTGGCCCCCCCCTGAAAAAAATTCTTGGATATGGCCCTGGTGACAGAGTTTAGGGGCACAATTAGACCTCAAATTTTGGCTACTGTCTATGGTACATTGAATACACAAGTTCACGTTCGATCACCGGAGTTAAGCAACGTCCATGTGTGTGTCCACGTGGGTTCGCGCGCTCGTGATGCTGGCTATTTTTTCGACCCAATCCAGTCTGGGTGAGGTCAATGTGGGTGGTTTACAAGATTACAACGAATGGAGGGTAAAAGCCCTGTCTCTAATGACCAATATATGTTAAAGAAACGTTAAGCCAAAAAAAATCATTGGAAAAGGTTAACGAAAAACGCTGGCACCGCCCGAGCTAGAACTTTCGAAATAGAAGAAGAATAAGGAAAGTCGTGTGATGTTCACACCAGATTATTTCTATGTTCACCCAGTATGATATGAAAAAATAAAACTGGTTCCAAATAAAATGATCAGTTTTGCGCAGGCGGGTCGGTTGGTTATTAAAAAAATGTTGGAAGGTAGGTATCTTGATTGTTAGGTCATGTATCTCTCTGGACCAGAAGACTGGTTGGTCACTGCATCAGTAGACTCGATTGAATTTTGAGAATTCAAGTCAAAAGGAAGGTAGGTATCTTGATTGTTAGGTCATGTATCTCTCTGGACCAGAAGACTGGCTGGTCACTGCATCAGTAAACTCGATTGAATTTTGAGAACTCAAGTCACATTTCTTAGTCCCGATCCTACCACGACGAGTTTTCAGGGAGTTTCATTCTATCACTGTGTCAACCTGTGTTAAGACCCGAGTGTTTCAAAACTCGGCTTTTGGTAGGACCGAACCTTGCAAATGTAGCCACCGTAGAGAGCAAGCCAGAAGGTTTGGTATTAGGCCCTTCCTAACACCAAATTTTTAAGAATCTCTTCTTCAAACCAAAGATGAAAAGTCATATAGAAAATTCAGTTTTCATTCGGTGTCCATAAAGGATATAGTGAGAAGCAAGGGAGGGATAGCATGGAGAGGAGAGGGCAGACAGTAGACACAGGGAGTGGCGGAGTTACTGTAAAAGCTACATAGGTCATGTCTTAGGCTGACAGAATTTCAAGACATACTGCAGCATTTTAGGTCAAAATAGAGGCGTTAAGTTTTAAATTGCCTAGGAGCAGCGAAAGTTTAAAGCCGCTACTGGACACAGAAAAAAAGGTTTTCGCATGGTACAATTGAGGAAGCCAACGCGGACCCCAAATATAATTGTGAAAATGTGAAGTTAAAATTGAACAGGCTGAAATTAAATATTACACAAAATATCAATGGATAACCCAAGGCTGTAGTATATACTTGACTAGCATCCCCCGATCGCGGCTTCGCCCGCGCATATTTTAAATGATGTATCATGCTATCTCTCTCGCTCCAATGTATTTCTTATGAAAATTGTTAACTTTTTGCGATTTCTACCCTTTTAAATTAAAATTTTGCAAAATCCTTTCTTGGTGCACACTTGCATGGTGCAACGAAGGTCCCTGCCAAATTTCAAGTCTGTACCATTATTAGTTTCGGCTCTACGTTGATCAGTCACTCAGTATATTGCCTTTTATATATAAAGATTTTTACATTGTTTTCCATATCTCTGTAAAATGCCGGCAAAAAAAAAAATCTGGTGTGAACATCACAAGACTATCCTTATCTATAAAAAAAAGGAGAAACTATTGTAATGGCCTGAAATTTTCGATGTCGAATTTTCAATGGTAAAATACGTTCTGAGGGTCCCAGAACCCAAATCTCGAGTTTTAGACATTGGCACTTGTGTCTTTTTGTGAAAAAAAAAATGACTAAAAAACAGTAGGGTTTGTCGAGAAATGACAAACATCATACCAAATATCAAGTTTCCGATCTCTTTTTAGACAGGATTTTGAAAAAAATCGAGAAAAACCAAGATTCGATTTTGACATGTATAGATACCACACGCGAAGATCTGCTACCATTATCACGTGAGCAAGATTCGCGGAAACTGCTAAAAAGAGCAAAAATCGACAACGGTTGATTTGATTTCACCGAAAACTTCAGTGGCTCTCTTTAAGTGTAATATTGATGTGCACCGAATTTCAAGTTTTAGCTCTTAACGTCCTCTTTTTTAGCAGGATCGGCGAAATCCGCTAAAAAATGGTTGTCTTCAATCAACATAATATTGTTGTTAACGTTCTTAACGACTCCCACTGTGTCTTCAGGCCAAGGAAGGTGGCCATTCGAAAAGGATCTGTCCATAATGCTGACGGCCTCTAGTTTGGTTGGACAGTTGAATCAATGGTTTACATAATAGGCAGCGCCTATGGCACGTTGAATACACCAGTTCCCGTTGGATCACTGAAGTTAAGCAACGTCCAGCGAGGTTGTACCATGTGGGTGTCCACGTGGGTTCGCGCCCTCGTGATGCTAGTAGCTATTTTTCCGGGGCAACCCAGGCTGGGTGAGGTCAATGTGGGTACCTGGTTTGCAATTTTCCAGCGGATGGAGGGTAAAATCCCCGTCTTGAATGACCAATAGATGTTAAAGAGACGTTAAGCCAAATTTAAAAAAGAAAAAAGTATTTGCGAACAAGATGACGAGGCGACAGTCTTGCTGATAATTTAATGACCAGAATTATCCGCCATCTTTGATTTCATGTTTTTGTCGATTTGTGTAGGTACTTATTTTCGCATTTCTCGACAAAACAGTTTAAAAACAAATTTGTAGAGAATTTAATTATCTACAATTATTATCTGAACATTATTGTTAAAAAAACATTATTTACTGGTAATTATAAGCAAAAAATGAGCGAAAATCGGATAGTGGCGCAGTTTTTTTTCAACTTTTGAGCCATTTATATTAAAAATATCGAGAGATGCGACATACGCGCACAAATCGACAAAAACATGAAATCGCAGATGGCGGATACTTCCGGGTGAGGTCAATGTGGGTAGCTGGTTTGCAAGTTTCCAGCGAACAGAGGATAAAACCCCCGTCTCAAATGACCAATAGATGTTATATGACGTTAAGCCATAGAAAAAACATCAAGATTTACATCATGAGCAGCCAACATATATGGAACACAGCGATCAGATACTTCAGGGTTCAGCAAGGATTTATATATCCCAGCTCTTTGAAGAAGTATCCGGAGCAGCACGGTTGAGATGAACTGCTCCAACAGAAGAAAAACACAGTGAGTTGACGTCGAAACAATGGTTGATGGTCTTTGGCCGTGCCCGAGGACACGGGTAGGCCTGGTGTGAAGAACCAAGCATAATAATTCCAATTGACTATTATTTTTTTCCTTGGCGTTCGCAAAACGACCATTTCGATTAATTTGTTCACTATACAGAACCAATATTTGTCTCAATTTTTTTTTCCTCATTCAGTTGTTTTCTGCAGACCCTAATATAAAGATTCTCAGATTTGAGAGAATCAGTTTTAAGAGAACCGGTTGTCGTTCATATTTTAATAATATTAAATTAGATATAACATTTTACATTTTGAGAGGGGAGAGCTGCGATGATTTGCAAAAATATTAAAATGAAGGAACTCCCCTCCTCACAAACGGGCACCTGTAGTTTACGTAGTACCTGTGATTTACTGAGACCTGATATCATAGACCCGATTATTCCAAAATCAAAATTTGAATTTTTGTGTTGCCACTTCACCTATCTCGTGAAGATACGTAGGTACTTGTACCCTACTGAGACCCAATATCATAGACCCGATTATTCCAAAATCAAAATTTGAATTTTTGTGTTGCCACTTCACCTATCTCGTAAAGATACGTAGGTACTTGTACCCTACTGAGACCCGATATCATAGATCCGATTATTCCAAAATCAAAATTTGAATTTTTGTGTTGCCACTTCACCTATCTCGTAAAGATACGTAGGTACTTGTACCCTACTGAGACCCGATATCATATACCCGATTATTCCATAATCGAAATTTGAATTTTTGTGTTGCCACTTCACCTATCTCGTGATCGGTTAAAGCCTGTATGATGATGGTGAGCGTTAAGTTAATGGTTTTTTGAGTTATTGAGGATAACCCTAAAAAAGGGATTTTAAATTCAAAATAACAGCCAGGTGTCACCCCCCTTACTCGCATATTTGTGAGCTAAGTTTCTCTTTGGGGCTGTATAAGCCCCTGCACCAAATCCACAGTTGGGCCTTTTGTGCTTGGAATGTAGCCTGTTAGCCTAGACAAGGCTAAAAATTTGGACAAGCTTGATCAGCCTTTTGGCTAGGTGCTTTTTGTGGCTGTCATGCCTTGGATGTAGCTGCTCCATGCTTAGTCTCCACACAATTAGGGAGTCACAATCAAAGATGTTATGAGGAGCAGTCTCCTCATCCTCCCCACAGGGTCTACACATAACCTTTTAGTGGTGGAAAGGTTTTTAATATTTTTCAAAGGAAGGTCCAAGGAACATTCTTTTAAAAAAAAAACAGATCTATATCAGTTTTTTTCACTTTTCAGCACTAATTTATTTTGTAGTCATTGAATTTTGGGGCACTGTTTATTTTGTAGTCATTGAATTTTGAGGCACTATTTATTTTGTAGTCACTGAAATTCAAGGCACTATTTATTTTGTAGTCATTGAATTTTGAGGTACTATTTATTTTGTAGGCATTGAATTTTGAGGTACTATTTATTTTGTATTAATTGAAATTCAAGGCACTATTTATTTTGTAGGCATTGAATTTTGAGGCACTATTTATTTTGTGGTCACTGAATTTTGAGGCACTATTTATTTTGTAGTCATTGAAATTCGAGGCACTATTTATTTTGCAGTTATTGAATTTTGAGGCACTATTTATATTGTAGTCATTGAATTTTGAGGCACTATTTATTTTGTAGTCATTGAATTTTGAGGCACTATTTATTTTGTAGTCATTGAATTTTGAGGCACTATGTATTTTGTAGTCATTGAATTTCGAGGCACTATGTATTTTGTACTCATTGAAATTCGAGGCACTATTTATTTTGTAGTCATTGAATTTTGAAGCACTATTTATTTTGTAGTCATTGAAAGAGCTGGTAATTTATTTAGATTTTTCGCTTTAATATCATGGGGCTCTGGAGCGTTATCGAGGGCCTCATTTGAGAAGCACTGGTTTAGTTGTTCAGACAGTCAACTCGTTGGACGCTAGATAGCTTGATTTAATAAATTTAACTTTACAATAAAAATAATTGCCCCGGGTATAATCTAACTAACTATCTTAGCAAAACATATTTTTTGCTTCAACCGTCCAAACCGGATTCTTGGTTTGGATTGGTGCTTGATTTGGATTGGTTGAGTAGGTTCCATTGTTTAATATAAAATCTATTTATAGATCAACATTTCAAAGGTACTCAAGCATTTAGCAGTCTCCTTAACTCCTTAGTCTAGTGGATATCACAATGGCTGTTCCTGACTAAACCGGATTTCGAATCTTGGCCAAAATTGAAATATATTTCAGAATTGTTTTTGATTGTTCGTGGTGCACTCAGCTGTCATCCCCTGTTGACAGGGCCATGCATATATACAATAAAATTTACCCCAAAGATGAAAATCTGTGCATTTTTTCCAAAAATAAGGAAAGTGTTCCTGAAAATTGTAGGATCTGGTATTATGAATTATTGCGATCCAGAAAATTTAGATTTGTTAATTATTGTTTTTGGTGTATTATTTTCAATAATGAACCTTTGGAATTGTCACGGAAAAAAAAAAATACCCCCCCTCAAAATTTGATATTATATGTTTCAAGGTACGTAGAATACAAAAATCGAATAAAAAAAATCCGTTTGTCCGCCGTGATGAGCACTTTTGCCACTTAGCGTTGACCGATTTGGATGAAATTTGGTATATAGGTCCCATCTGGGCTCTTATTATGCCCCGGACTTTTGGGTTAACGCAACACGCCGAACGTTGCTTAACTTTACAAACTGGTGTTTTAAACATGGTAAATTATTTGAATTAACGCATAATATTGCATTGTCACAACTTACTTTTGTGTGTCTTACAGCATTACAAGGGTCACTACACTAAATAATTACATTATCATTATCTTGACTCGTATTTATAATATGTCCACTGTGGATAGAGGGACTTTGAAAGAAGACATCCAAGGCACCACTTGGGTGCCATGTCAGTCGTGAAAGGCTTTGAAGGGTCGGAAACGATATCTTTTCCATTACCCGTGCAGAACGCAAGGAGAAGCTACTACATTATATCCTTCCTATGTCCCCTGTGGATAGGGGGACTGAAAAAAATACTTTTGGGTGCAATCGAATACACCCTTGGCGATTTTTGCCGCTTTTTAGCGGTTTTCAGTATCGCTGTCTAAAAGGAGAATGGTAAGACCTGGAGATTTGAAATTTTGTATGTATATCATATTTGGGGTCTCAGCTGGCTCCAAAACTTTTGGGTTCAATCAAATATACCGCTGGCGGTTTTTACCGCTTTAAAGCGGTTTTCATTAATCCTGTCTAAAAAGAGAATGGTAAGAGTCAGAGACTTCAAATTTGGTAGGTATATCAAATTTAGGGTCTAATTACGCCCCAGATTTGGAATCATCACGATAACCCCACTCAATTTTTTTGCTAGAAAAATAATAAACCCAGGTGTCACATTGGCAGAGTTCTTTTTATATTGTAAACTGTCTCATAATGGTTCTCTTTAGGAACGTAAGGCGTTTATATCAACATCCGGGGGGGGGGGGTTCAACAAATCGCCATGAGTTGTTAATACTTGAGAATCCGTACGGATAATCCAGTAGCTTCTGCATGGGTAATAAAAACGATATCGTTTTCTTTTAACGACTGGAATGGACCTGGGTGCCTTTTGGAAGTATTCTTTTTCAGTCCCCCTATCCACAGGGGACATAGGAAAGATATAATGTAGTAGCTTCTCCTTGCTTGCTGCATGGGTAATGGAAAAGATATCGTTTCCGACCCTTCCTTTATTCGCCTTTTACAACTGACATGGCACCCAAATGGTGCCTTGGAAGTATTCTTTTAAAGTGTTCCTCTATTCACAGGGAACATATTACAAATACGAGTCAAGAAAATGTAATTATTTAGTGTAGTGACCCTTGTAATGCTGTAAGACACACAAAAAGCAAGTTGTGACAATGCAATATTATGTGTTAAGCGACGTTAGGCGTGTTGCGTTAATACAAATAAAAAGTCCGATGAGTCCTCTGACTCCACTCCTTATTTGAAAAATATTGGTATTGCCATTTCATAGAAATATCGATAGTTATTGAAACAAAGTCACTTCTATGGTTTGAATTTGTATCCCTGGATATCACTATAACCATCAGTTTATCATGGCTCTGACTTTAGGTTTTCATGTATGTAAAGCGCATTGTATACCTACATATTACAAGGCGGATTTCACACGCAAATATTGTCAAAGGATGAAAACCTTTAGGACACTTGGTAGAACTATCAAATACAAGAAATGAAAATGATAAAAAAAACACTTGAATTTATCAAAGAAAGGAAACCTTTAGGACACTTGGTAGAACTATCAAATACAAGAAATGAAAATGATAAAAAAATACTTGACTTTATCAAAGAAAGGAAACCTTTAGGACACTTGGTAGAACTATCAAATACAAGAAATGAAAATGATAAAAAAATACTTGACATTATCAAAGGATGAAAACCTTTAGGACACTTGGTAGAACTATCAAATACAAGAAATGAAAATGATAAAAAAATACTTGACTTTATCAAAGGATGAAAACCTTTAGGACACTTGGTAGAACTATCAAATACAAGAAATGAAAATGATAAAAAAACACTTGACTTTATCAAAGAAAGAAAAACGTAACGGAGGCTTGTGTTCCCAAGTGACAAAAAAAGTAACGGACGGTTGTGTTTCCAATTAAAAAAACGTGGCCGACGTTTGCGTTCCCACTTAAAAAACGTAACGGAGGCTTGTGTTCCCAATTATATAGTTAGGTGTCACGTGGTCAACATTTTGGACACCACTTTTGTCTCTACAAAATACCAAATGGACCAGAATATCGGTCCAAGTATGGCGAGTATGAAAGTTAGGTTTCATAGAATATAGTTAGGTGTCACGTGGTCAACGTTTTGGACACCACTTTTGTCTCTACAAAATACCAAATGGACAAGAATATCGGTCCAAGTATGGCGAGTATGAAGTTAGGTCTCATAGAATATAGTTAGGTGTCACGTGGTCAACATTTTGGACACCACTTGTGTCTCTACAAAATACCAAATGGACAAGAATATCGGTCCAAGTATGGCGAGTATGAAATTAGGTTTCATAGAATATAGTTAGGTGTCACGTGGTCAACATTTTGGACACCACTTGTGTCTCTACAAAATACCAAATGGACCAGAATATCGGTCCAAGTATGGCGAGTATGAAAGTTAGGTCTCATAGAATATAGTTAGGGTCTCTTTTATTAACTTTTACAGGGTCCACTCAAGTAAAAATAAAATAACTCTGCCAATGTGAAAGAAAATGACTCCCTCAAAATGTGTTTCAAAGTACGAAGAATCCAAAAATCGAATAAAATCGGATTGTCCATGTGATTGACGCTACTGACGGTGACCAAAAATCTCGGGGCACAATTAGCAATGGAACCTACATACCAGATTTTTTTAGCCAGTAAAATAACAAACCCATTTTGTCACATTGGCAGAGTTTTTTTGGGGGGGGGGAGGTATTTTTTAGCCAGTCGAAAATAAATCCATGTGTCACATTGGCAGTTTTTTTTGGGGGGGAGGTATTTTTTAGCCAGTGAAATAATAAACCCATGTGTCACATTGGCAAAGTTTTTCATTAGCAGCCAAAGAAAAATGCCGTCCAGTGGTGTTGGGAACATGGGCCTCCCAATCTCTGCCCGAACTTGCGTTCTCCGATTCCGATTTGAGTACCTCTGACCCTGTTGGTGGTAAATTGGTACTTGGTTTCTGGTAGATCAGTTTTCTGGTCTCAGTGACTAAACCGGTTTGTTAACATTTCGTTTTTTAATAAAATAAAAACATTAAATTAAGTTTATTTTTTAAACCATAAGAGATTGTTGCCATTACCGGGGACAGTTTTAAGGAGTGAACAAATTTGGTTTATTTTGTAAACCATAAGAGATTATGCCACTACCGGGCACAGTTTTAAGGAGTGAAGACATATTTCCTAAAACCTCAAAGTAGTATTGGTTTTCAATTTTGAATAGAATTTGGTTTATTTTTTAAACCATAAGAGATTGTTGCCATTACCGGGGACAGTTTCAAGGAGTGAAGGTGAAGACATATTTCCTAAAACGTCAAAGTAGTATTGGTTTTCAATTTTGAATAGAATTTGGTTTATTTTTGGTGAATAATGAATCCTTTGAATTGATTAGATAGTTCAATGACCTGATCCTTTAACTGATCAGTCAAAGTAGTTTGTATAGGATAGACGTCAATTTGACAGGCGTATAGAGGAAGGTCGGATAATGTTAGCCACCGAGGGGAGCAAGCCGGCTTCATTAGTTGACGGTCCTATGCCCGTGTGAATACAGAAGATTTGGTGTTGGGAAGGGCATCCAGCCTTTAAAAAGCTCAACTTCAATCCAAAATTGAAAAGTCATCAGCAAAACGCGAGACCGTGTCAAGGAAGGCTACAGCTAAAGAAAGTAAGCAGCGAACAAAAGGTTGTGGCATGTTGGAATTAAGGAAGGCAGCGCCCACCCCAAATAGAATTGGGAGAGGGTGAAGTTGAAGAAGATATAGAAACAACGCCGGATGCTTCCAGCGTGTGTAAGGTCAAACATAGGGGTGCTTCTATCATGGTTTTGGGGAGGATTCATTTGATGACATTGCTGAAATAAATGGACCTCAACATACTAGTCCGTTAGGAACTAGTATTATCAGGGTCCGACTTAGGGGAGAACCGTAGGGTCCTCGAACAAGGGAAAAATCCCACTTTCAAAATATTTTTCCCGTTTGGAGAAAAAACATTTTGCTCAAGCAATAAAGGCATGGCCGTAAAAACGTTTCCTAACCTGTCGAGGGGGGTTAAAATATGTCAATAAAGCTAACAAGTAAACATAAAAAGTTAAAAACAAAACAAAAGTGGAAAAAAAAAATATGGTTGGTGGGATTTTTCCCGCGATGTGTCACGTCGCACCCAAATAAAATCCTCAAAAATCCCACAACTATGGCACCCTACGTTCTTCCCGGGGTCATACCCTATTATCGGCCGAGGTTTTTGTTTTACAATAAGATAATGATCCATACATTGCTTCTAATCCGTGACAGGGTTATGCTGTCGAGAAATGAAAAAACTCTGCCAATGTGAGACACATTGGTTTATTATATTACTGGCTAAAAAAAATTAAACGGAACTTATTATTTTTATTTTTTAATTTTGCTTAACGTCCCTTTAACATCTATTGGTCATTCAAGACGGGGGTTATAACCCTCCATTCGCTGGAAACTTGCAAACCAGACCCACATTGACCTCACCCAGCCTGAGTTGGGCCGGAAAAAGTCAACGATACGTGGTGTTCCCAAGCGGTTACCCATCCAAGTACTGACCACGCTCGGAAGTTGCTTAACTTCAGTGATCTGACGGGAACAGGTGTATTCAACGTGGTATGATCGTTGGCTAAAAACGGAACTTAAATAACAAATTTTATCCAAATCAGACTACACTAAGTGGCAAAATTGCCCATCACGGCGTACGACGGACAAACGATTTTTTTTTCTTTCGATTTTTGAATTCTGCTTACCTTGAAACGTAAAACATAAATTTTGAGGGAGGGTATTGTTTTCGTGACGATTCCAAGTTCATTAGTGAAAATAATAAACCAAAATCTTGGGTGTATTGAAACTATTGAGCGGTAGTGTACCTCGTAACGCTTTGATGCCCAAAAAATTTTCACACAAAAACACAAGGAAATAAAGTTACATTTACATAAAATTCAGATTATTTAACTCTTACCCCTAAGCATGACCCCACCCCCCAAAATGTGTTTCTAAAATCGTCCTTACGAACCTGCAAATCTCGCAGAGAGTGTCTGATGCCTAGTTGGACATTTTTATCTTAAAATAAATTATAAGATATGTCTTTCAAAAGAACAATGGCGTTCCCAGGAGATGTTGAACCAGTTGGGTCAGTGGTGGAGGAAGCAGGAGAGTGTGGTAAAAGAACCAAAGCGCGTTCCCAAGAGATGTTGAACCAGTTGGGTCTTTGGTGGAGATAGCAAGACAGTTTGGTACAAGAACCAATGGAGTGTTTCCAGATGTTGCACCCAATGGGTCAGTGGTGAATAAGCAGGGCAATTGTTGAAAGAACCAATGGAGTTTCCAGATGTTGCACCCGATGGGTCAGTGGTGAATAAGCAGGGCAGATTGTTGAAAGAACCAATGGAGTTTCCAGATGTTGCACCCGATGGGTCAGTGGTGAATAAGCAGGGCAGATTGTTGAAAGAACTAATGGAGTTTCCAGATGTTGCACCCGATGGGTCAGTGGTGAATAAGCAGGGCAGATTGTTGAAAGAACCAATGGAGTTCCATGAGATACTAAACCAGTTGGGTCAGTATCTCCTGGGAGTTACTGACCCTACGGAATAGACTCTGAAGGGAAATGAGGAAAAGTTATTTGGAAATTACAAATTACAATAACTCTCTACTTGCTTGGGGACAACAACAACCCAGGCTTTACTTCCATGAAAAATTCTCATTCAAAAGGCTGATCTTACATCACAGGTATATTACAAACAAAAAAAAAGAGAGAAAAAAAAAAAAAAAAAACTGTGCCAATGTGATACATACATGGGTTTATTATTTTACTGGCTAATTGCACCAAAAAATTTCGGGGCACATTTAGAGCCCAGATGGGACTTCTACAACCATTATAATTTCATCCAAATCGGTCAACGCTAAGTGGTAAAAGTGCCCATCACAGCGTACGGCGGACTTTTTTTTTAAAATATGATATTTTTTTGTAAATAAAGTATCATAATTTATGAGGTTCATCATTGACAATAATAAACCAATACGAGAAAGATTATATGTATACTGAAAATAATAAATAATTAGAGAAATAAAAATAATCAAATAAAATATTTAAAATAATTGCAGAATAAAATGAAAAAAAAAAAAAAAAAAAAANAAAAAAAAAAAAAAAAAAAAAAAAAAAAAAAAAAAAAAAAAAAAAAAAAAAAAAAAATATTCTAATAGTTTAATCAGCTATGGGAGAATCACATTGAGACGGAGCTTCTCAAAGTCCAGGACTGTTATCCTGAATAAGTCGTCCTCACTGTAAAAATCCTTTGATTCAATTTTTTCATTGAGGACGTTTATAAACTTCTCCACGGGCAACGCACACAAACTGCGTGGTAACTTGTTGTAGAATTTTATGCACTGAGTTTCGTTTTTTTTTTAAAAAAAAAAAAATGAACTCACTGAAGTTAAAACTATTAATATATGTGGTATGGTTAGGGTACGCTTCTACGGCCATGCCCCGGAACTATGATCACTCTAATATTTTTTGTGTGTGGTAATAATGGTGTAGNGAACACACCCTGTATATGCATATCTCATGGTCTCCCATTTAATTTCTCTATCAGAACACACCCTGTATATGCATATCTCATGGTCTCCCATTTAATTTCTCAATCAGAACACACCCTGTATATGCAGATCTCATGGTCTCCCATTTAATTTCTCTATCAGAACACACCCTGTATATGCATATCTCATAGTCTCCCATTTAATTTCTCTATCAGAACACATCCTGCATATGCATATCTCATGGTCTCCCATTTAATTTCTCAATCAGAACACACCCCGTATATGCATATCTCATGGTCTCCCATTTAATTTCTCTATCAGAACATACCCTGTGTTTGCATATCTCATGATCTCCCATTTAATTTCTCAATCAGAACACACCCTGTATATGCATATCTCATGGTCTCCCATTTAATTTCTCTATCAGAACACACCCTGTATATGCATATCTCATGGTCTCCCATTTAATTTCTCTTTCAGAACACATCCTGTATATGCATATCTCATGGTCTTATTGGGCGCGCGATTTTTTTCTTCTTTTTTCTTTCTTCATCTAAACGAAGCGATACGAAGAAGAGTAGAGGAGATACAAAAGAAATGTAAAAAGAACACAATCCGATCTCGGAGTCCAATAACAACTCTGTGCAGATGGATAGCACATTGTTTACTCTAAGGGCCGTCGTCCTATGGAAGTGAGTAAAAGCTCACACTACTACGAGCCTAGTGGCACAGAACATACATAACGTTAATATACAGGGTGTTCATAAAGTCTCACCCCATCCCCCGTATCTCGAGAATGGCTGAAAATATAAGAAAAAATGAGAAAGTATATGAAGTGACACCTTTCACGAATTACAGGGTGGAACATGTGACATGGACCCTTTGCGGCCGCACCGACATAGTAGGTAAAAATGCCTAGAAATAAGTTTTTATGATCCCAAATAAGTAATCTAGTAAAAACGATGGTTGTCCCGCCCACTTTGACCGCAGAGATCGAGTATTCTTAGACCAAACCTATCCAGCTTTTTTGAAAATTTTGGTCTAAAAAAGTTCAAACCCTGCGGTCGAAATGGGCGGAACAATCATCTTGTTAGAACACTATTTTTTACTAAATTACTTATTTGGAATCATAAAAACTTGTTTCTAGGCATTTTTATCTACCATTTCGGTGCGGCCGCAAAGGGTCCATGTCACATGTTCCACCCTGTAACTCGTGAACAGTAGATCCTAGAGAGCTCTGGTTTTCTGTAATGAACTCGTATTAACGAGACCTTTAATACAAAGTGTCACTTGATATACCTTTTCATTTAAGATTTTGAAGCCAGTCGGTGCCCAGCCTAAACGGCTGGTCGAAGCCAAAAAATTTATAGTCTAAAATTAATCACCCTAAAATCTAAGGGATACGTGTTTTTGTATTTTCTTATATTTACAGCCATTCTCGAAATACGGGGGGTGGGGCGAGTCTTTATGGACCTGTATATTCAAAGCCTAGTGGTAACCTTCCACTCAAAAGTCTATTTTTTTTTTTTTACTTTCCTTATCCTATAAAAAGGAAAGTATTGTAATGGGATAAACATTCGATGCAGAGTTTTCAATGCCAAAACACGTTTTGAGGTCCCCAGAGCCCAAATCTCAAATCTGTGAACAAGATATCTCAAGAACAAAAACGGCAAGTGCTAGAGACTTTGAAATTTGGTAAGTATGTGAGTTTTATGCCATGAACGGCAAAATAAGCTTTTGGTGGAAATCGAATATATCGTTGGCGGTTTTATACCGCTTTTTAGCGGTATTCGCATATCCTGCTTAAAATGAGAACGGTAATAACTAGAACGTTAAAACTTGGTGCCTATTCATATCAATTTCCTACAAGAAATTGAAAAATCTAACTTAGGTTGAAGTGTATCGTTGGTTGGTTGTAATATATCATTGGTAGCTAATTAGCGGTTGAAGGCCGCTTTTTGGCGGTTCTGCCTAAAACCAGAATGGAAAGAGCTATAACTTGAAATTTGATGCCTATTCATATCAATTTCATACAAGAAATTAAAAAATACAACTTAGGTTAATCTAGGCGCACGGCAGTGCGCCAGGCCAAGTTCCGGCCTTCGTAGCGAAGCACGGGTAAAACAGCTAGTCATAATATAAGGATTATAGGAAAAATCCAACCTTTTCAAAAATTTGGGGGGGGTGGGGTTGACCCCTTAAAACCCTGTCCTGGATACGGGCCTGTTTGGATTCTTCGTACTTTAAAATGTAAAATATCAAATTTTGAGGGGGAGGGGATTACTTTTTTTTTCGTGACAATTCCAAAAATTCATTATTGAAAATAATAAACCCATAATACAGCCCAAACGACTCTGGCTCCCCTATTGTTTAAATTTAATTTTCTAATTCAAATAAATTGATCGACACCCCCCGAGGCGACACGGACGTGTCATGTCACGTGTCATCTCAATAACTTCAAATACTAAACAACTACTATCAAGTACAAGACGTGAACACCAAGTCAAGTACCTACATTACAGGGTGCGGTCCTCACTTTTTTTTTTTTTTTTAATTTGGCTTAACTCATTTGTATGTGGAGAAAAAATGTATATTTCCGTGTGTTATTATGTCACAATGTTTATATCATTACAAGGTATTTTCAACATTCACTCCAATATCACTAAGCCTAAGCTACACTTTAACAATTTCCTTATAATGCTACCACTTGGCGCCATTACGATAGCTACTCAATTGTCCCCAGGAGGCTGAGTTACCCCCAAACGCAACCAGACCAAGTAGNTCCAATTAAAGTCCTGGTCACAACTGTCAAATTAAAATTTCGAAAAAAGAGCTTGAACCAAAATGACGGCCTTCCAAAGTCCAAAAAATGTTCAATGTAAATAGATTTCTTTTTCCTTTTTCCCGGTTTGAAAACACATTTAAATTGATTTTAAGATTACCTGAGCATGGGAAATGTAATCTGAACTCATATTGAGAAAGAAAAAAATAATCGGAAAAAACTAGCACAATAATTTTTTTTTAATGGACCACCCGGTACACTGTATATATGCATTTGATTAATTGAGACTTTCGTTCATTCAATTAATCAATCATTAATTAATTATTCAATTAATTTCTTTTGGTTAATTGTGACATTGGACGGGTGGCAGACGAGTCCATACAATTTGTTTATTATTAAACACCCAGAAGACCGACTCTATTAGGGTTGAACCAAAAATTTGCTGTGAACATCACAAACATGAATATTCTTATCTATAAAAAATAGGAGAAAGTAATGGGCTGAAATTTACAATGCCACCGAGGGAGGGAAGGGGGTGACGGGGGTAATCTTCCAAGGCCCAGGCTCTTGGCTGGGCCCTTAAGAATTTGTTTTTTTTTTTTTCAGTAAAGGGCCCGTAATTTTGGTTTATTATTTTCAATAATGAAACTTTGGAATCGTCACAATAAAAAATCCCCCCCTCAATTTTTTTTCGAGCCCGGATTTTTTCTCGACGGTCCTGCCCATAGGCCAAAGGGCCTCTGAGAATTTGTTCATTTTAGTAAAGGGGCCCGTAATTTTTTAGTCCCGAGCCCGGATTTTCTCTCGACGGTACTGTCCATAGCCCAAAGGGCCCTTAAGAATTTGTTCATTTCAGTAAAGGGGCTCGTAATTTTTTAGTTCCGAGCCCGAATTTTCTCTCGGCGGTCCTGCCCATAGCCCACCCATTGGCTCGCGTGTGTATCTGTTTCTACTCAAAATATCTCCAGAATCGTGTGCCGTCTCTTGTTCAGTGTATCAAATTGACATACATAAGAAAATCTCAAGTTTCTCACAATTACAAATCGTTTTGAATTGTGCGGCCTGATATCGCTAAAAATAGCACTTCACTTTTTGTCTATTTGTACCACCATAACCCTCGAACATCTTGTCCGATTTTGTCGATATTTGGACTTTTTTTTAATTAGGCCTAACAAGTTTCCAGCGAATGGGGTTTTACCCTCCATTCGCTGGAAACTTGCAAACCAGCTACCCACATTGACCTCACACAGACTGGGTTGGGCCGGAAAAATAGCCAGCATCACGAGGGCGCGAACCCACATGGACATTCACATGGAGCAACCAGAATTGGTTGATAAATTTTATCGGCCATATTGGTTCATGCGGGACCAAATGTTGGCTGTTTAAGTGAGTGAGGTATACAGTATACAGTTCACAGAACTACGGTCATTAAATTAGAACGATTTAAGGAATTGCTATATTTTTTGGTACATGATGTAGTTGGTAAACTCCTCGGAGGTAGACCCAACCATCGTGAGAACGTTTAGTGTGCTGCTGGTAGTGATGGTCTTTGGTTGGAGTTGGTAAACTTCAAGTTGTCCTGGGACGTAGACCCGACCATTGTGAGGACATTTGGTGTGTTGCTGGTAGTGATGGTCTTTGGTTGGAGTTGGTAAACTTCAAGTTGTCCTGGGACGTAGACCCGACCATTGTGAGAACATTTGGCGTGTTGCTGGTTAGTGATGGTCTTTGGTTGGAGTTGTTAAACTCCAAGTTGTCCTGGGAGGTAGACCCAACCATTGTGAGAACATTTGGCGTGTTGCTGGTTAGTGATGGTCTTTGGTTGGAGTTGTTAAACTCCAAGTTGTCCTGGGAGGTAGACCCAACCATTGTGAGAACATTTGGCGTGTTGCTGGTAGTGATGGTCTTTGGTTGTCCTGGGACGTAGACCCGACCATTGTGAGGACATTTGGTGTGTTGTTGGTTAGTGATGGTCTTTGGTTGGAGTTGTTAAACTTCAAGTTGTCCTGGGACGTAGACCCAACCATTGTGAGGACATTTGGTGTGTTGCTGGTAGTGATGGTCTTTGGTTGAAGTTGGTAAACTCCAAGTTGTCCTGGGAGGTAGACCCATTTTTTGGACCATATTGTGTCATATTCAATTATGAATATATAATTGAGTGAGGTCTACAGTCCATAAAACCACTAGTTCGATTGCACCCATATTGGAGCACCCGGTGTGGCAATTTAAATGAAGTGGTAGTATTGTATTTTTTCTTTTCAATTCTGGTTAGAATTTTTGGACCCATATTGGTGCACCCGGTGTGGCAATTTAAATGAAGTGGTAGTATTGTAGTTTTTCTTTTCAACTCTGTTGGGAATGTTTGGGCCCATATTGGTGCACCCGGTGTGGCAATTTAATTAAAGTGGTAGTTTTGTATTTTTTTCTTTCTTTTGCAGGCAATATGTTCAGTTTTCTAAAGAACAATGATTCGAAATCTCCTGAACTTTATGATACTGTTGTTGAAGGGCTAAAAAAAGTTTATCGCACCAAATTATTACCATTAGAACAAGCCTATCATTTTCATGATTTCCATTCTCCACAATTGGACGATGCTGACTTTGATGC
>CM022876.1:7876749-7891440 GCA_012654025.1 Pachypsylla venusta | reverse complement strand
GGGGGGGGGGGGGGGGGGGGTCCATAA
Organism: Pachypsylla venusta; assembly: GCA_012654025.1. Lineage (NCBI taxonomy): Eukaryota > Metazoa > Arthropoda > Insecta > Hemiptera > Aphalaridae > Pachypsylla > Pachypsylla venusta. Next base: position 7,891,413 of record CM022876.1, on the reverse strand, counting down.
ATTTTTCAAATCTCTTATCGTTTTGGTTAAACAATTAGTGATACATACATAAAAATAAATATAGACGTCTCCGTGGCAGAGTGCACTCGGCTTGCACGAAGGAGGTTCCGAGTTCGATTCCTGGGCGGGTTGAAAATTTGATAAAGGTTTTTTTTTTTTTTTTAAAATTTTCTACTTGGTCTGGTTGTGATTGGGGGTAACTCAGCCTACTGAAGACAATTGAGTAGCTATGGTAATAGCGACAAGTGGTAGCATTATAAGGACATTGTTAAAGTGTAGCTGAGGCGTAGTGATTGATATTGGAGTGATTGTTGAGAATACCTTGTAATGCTATGATGCCCACTAAAATTGTGACATAATAACACAAAAAATATAAATATAAATCTATCGTTACATTGAGTTTCATTATTATAGATAAATGTTCTAGGTTGGTAAGGTCTGCATTCAAACAAATGGTTTGATTTCGATCTTCATTTCGGGCAATTGTTTTATATTATATTGTTTGGTTGATTCTAGCTCTATTTCTACTAAACAAAAATACTTCTTTCATGCATCTTGACAAATTTATTTGAGGGTAACTATGATGGTATAAGCGCTGAATAGTCGAAACAAACAAAGATAGGCAATCTTTGGTCGGAAAGTATCGAATGGACTTGGTACGTTTAACCAATCGCCCGTTAAGTCTCTTTTTTAATGAACCTTTAGAAACCGACACGAACAAGTAGTCCCTCTCGAACAAATTGAAGTTTAGTTTTAATTTCAGGATTGTTCCTTTTTTTCGTTTAACGTCTCTTTAACATCTATTAATCTTTAGATGCGGGCACTCTACCCTCCATTTGCTGGAAACTTAAAAACGGCCTCCCCATATTGACCTCACCCAGCCTGGGTTTGGCCAGGATTGACCAGCATCAGTAGGGCGCAAACTAACATGTCAGCGACCCGGTGTCAGCTCTGCAGGTAAAATAGAAAAAAAAATCAATGTAATTGGATAATGATTGATATTGGAAAAGCATACAATGCTGCAGAGAGCACCAAAGTTGTGACATAATAACACAAAGAAACAGCATTTAATTTATAATTTATTTTGGTTTATTATTTTCAATAATAAACCTTTGGAATCGTCACGGGAAAAAAAATACCCCCCCTCAAAATTTGATATAATACGTTTCAAAGTACCTACGTAGAATCCAAAATTCGAATAATAAAAAAAATTAGCGTTGACCGATTTGAATGAAATATAGGTCCCATCTCGGCTCTAATTCTGCCCCGAAACTTTTGGGTGCAATCGAATACACTCTTGGCTATTTTTGCCGCTTTTTAGCGGTTTTCAATATTGCTGTCTAAAAGGAGAATGTTAAGAGCCAGAAACTTCAAATTTGGTAGGTATGTCAAATTTAGGGTCTAATTACGCCCCAGATTTGGAATCGTTACGAGAACCCCCCTCAATTTTTTTGCCCCCCCCAATTTTTTTTTGGGGGGGGCCAAAAATTTTTGCCAGAAAAATAATAAACCCTTTTGCCACATTGGCAGAGTTTTTATTATACTTTTTTTTTGCCAGAAAAATTTTATTTTTTGCCAGAAAAATAATAAACCCTTGTGTCACATTGGCAGAGTTTTTATTATACTTTTGCTAGCTGTGCCCCATAGTTGGATGCAAATTGTTTTTTGTACACAAGTAGCTTATTGTCTAGTGATGTGTTCTCGTTGTACTTCCAACTCGAGTTTTTAAGACATGAGACCACCTTCTAAATATAGACTTAGGCAATGTGCAGTGTTTAATATCAAATTATGGAGCATTCACACTAAGCAGTGACGGGACCGACCGGTGATCCGCCCGGCACAAATAAAAATATTCTTCCAGACAGTTCAATGAACATGTTTATACTAGGCCGACACGTGACAGTGCATCACTGTGAGCTCACGATCAGCGGGAATCACTTGCCGGTACTGTCACTGCTTAGTGTGAATGGTCTTTACGATTACATGCTCTACACAACAAATTTGATGTTTATGCCGACGAGACACGGTCCTTTAATTAATGTAACCTAAATTTCAACGAGGAAAAATCAATCATACTTGAAATTGTAAGAACTTACTTGAGGGTGACATCCTCACGGGCCGAGTCCACCTGATCTGATTGTGTAAAATAAAACAGAAAGCAACTCTGCAATATCATTATGTTTGTAACTGTGTTACTGACGTAATTATATATTACAATGATTGTCATGGTTCTGGAGGGCCATATCAATTATCAGCCTCCAATAACGGATGTATGATGACAATTAAAAACGTTAGCAGTTTAAACTACAACTCATCAGGAGTTGCATTCTCATACATCTGGCTACCATCGGACACGATGATGCCACTATTAAAAAGGGAATAAGAGAATAATAAATAGTAATTTCTTTGTGGTATACCCTTGTGAGTGCTTCACAATGTTTAAGTGTTCATCACAGCGTTACAAGATTTTTTTAAGTCCACATTTAAAACGATTTTAAATGACAAAAGGAACATATTTTGTGTCAATTTTCTGTACATCGTAAATTGTTCCAAATATTGATGTATTGTATCAATGGAGGTGTATACTTCATTCATGTGAGTCTGAAGATAGGGAGGAGGTAATGATGTAACGGCCATGCCTCGGTCGCACCTATTGGGCCAGAACCTTCTAACTTAATTATAACAGTAACATATTTTGTGTCAATTTTCTGTACATCGTAAAATGTTTCAAATATTGATGTATTGTATCAATGGAGGTGTATACTTCGTTCATGTGAGTCTGAAGGTAGGGAGGAGGTAATGATGTAACGGCCATGCCTCGGTCGCACCTATTGGGCCAGAACCTTCTAACTTAATTATAACAGTAACATATTTTGTGTCAATTTTCTGTACATCGTAAAATGTTTCAAATATTGATGTATTGTATCAATGGAGGTGTATACTTCATTCATGTGAGTCNTAGGTGTAATCGACTTGGGATGATCGTAAATGTAATTGGGTAGGTGTAATCGACTTGGGATGATCATAAATGAAATAAAAAGGTTGTGATAACTCATTTGCCTGGAATTTCCCGTTGAAATCCGAATTGTCCTGGTAATTACAACCCAGCCATCATTAGAACCTACGTGGCGCGAAACGATCATTTTTTGAAAGTGCCCATTTCAAAGATGGCGGACAACATTAACCAATCAGAATAAGGCTTGTTATTATTCTATTGAAGACATGGGAGAAGTTCATTCCATTTGTTCTAATTCATTGCTTGGTTCCCAAATCCGTCATTTTGTTCTTTACTTTTGTCCCCATTCTGATTGGCTGTTCCGATTCATGTTTATTGTTTTGAATTTTTCCCTCGGTTTAGTTTTGTAGAGTCTAACCTCATTTCTGACACATTGAGGGTTCTGAAACCAGGGAGGAGTGTCTGGCCAATTTTTGTTACCAATTTTAACCCAATTAGAGGGGTTAGGAGACGTTTTTACTACCACGCCTGTATTTCGTATGTACAACCGTCCAAAATGGATCCATGACGGCCAATAAAGAAGGTTTTTTTTTTAAAAAAAAAAAAACTAAATTTTTTGAGAAGGGTTGCCAGACAATCCTCCCCTGTTCCAGACCCATCTTTTGAGGTGAGAACGCTGCCTCTAGTGGCCAAATTGGTAAATAAAAAAAGGAATAATCAGCTGTTTTATAGTAAAGAACAAAATGGCGGATTTGGGAACCAAGAAATACTTGGGTCACAATTGTTCAAAGAAATTAAATTCGATTAATGTTACCAATTTAATCAGACTGCAGGTACTCATTTGACGGGTATGACTCCGGGGAGAACCGTAGGGTCCCACAGTTGTGGGATTTCTGGGGATTTTTGTCGCGTGCGGCGTGACACATCGCGGGAAAAAATCCCACCAACCATATTTTTATTTTTTCCACTTCTCTTTTGATCTGTTTTTAACTTTTTATGTTTAGTAGTTAGCTTTATTGACATATTTTAACCCCCCTCGACAGGTTAGGAAACGTTTTTACGGCCATGCCTTTTGCCTTTATTGCTTGAGAATTTTTTTTTTCCCCAAACGGGAAAAATATTTTGAACGTGGGATTTTTCCCTTGTTCGAGGACCCTACGGTTTTTTGGCCTTGAATAACATCTATGTGAAGTTATCTAAAACCTGGAAAAAAATTTAAAAACAAAAACAAAAGTGATAATACCTATTATAAATTTTGATATTTGATTAAAAATCTAACCTGACTCTTTGCTTTTTGTTAAAGTTATAAATATTTTTTATATCTTCGAATTTCAAAAGAACAATCAAGTTGAACCGGAACTTTCCTGCCAAGTGTTTCAAAAGGAAGTAAAGAAGGCACGCGAAGAAACCCGGTTTAAGAATAAACCAAAGGATTGTACCTAGACAGTCGTAAGATACTTGGTTCCAGGTTTCGGTACCAGACAGATACTATTCCTCTTTTTTTGGAGCAAGTTACAAACATAAAATGTGGTTTAATATAATTTAAAAAGTCTTGTTAAACGTTTTAGGGGTGGGAGATAAATTAATTCACTTTAATTTTAATTTATTTTGAAAAAAACCTTTTTCTTCCGCATTTATTGAACTCTTTGAATAATATTGAACTGAAGCAGACATACCAACATGAAAAAAGTCTGGTGCAAGTTTATTTTATCAATATAAGCGTCAAGATTAAATCCCCCCCCCCTCAGAGAGGTTAGGAAACGTTTTAATCGGCCATGTCTCGATTAAACTTGTTCTTCTCATAAAGTCGCTCCCTAAAAACCCTTGCACCATTCGGAAAAAAATAAATTAAATCGTAGTTATTTTTGTTTCATGTTACCTAACCTGTTAGATAAACAAAAAAAAATTTCTGCATATTTAAAAAAATTCCGAATAAACATTTGATTTCTCCAAAGTTTCAAGCAATAAAATTGTGAATTAAACATTTAAAAGTGAGTTTTCTCGTATTTCCCACCATTTAATCGTCAAAATTAACCTTCTACTTTCAATTAATCCTATTTTAAGTTAGGTTAGTTGCTCAGAAAAAAATTNGCCAGAACCTTCTAACTTAATTATAACAGTAACATATTTTGTGTCAATTTTCTGTACATCGTAAAATGTTTCAAATATTGATGTATTGTATCAATGGAGGTGTATACTTCATTCATGTGAATCTGAAGATAGGGAGGAGGTAATGACGTAGCGGCCATGCCTCGGTCGCAACTATTGGACCAGAATCTTCTAACTTAATTATAACAGTAACATATTTTGTGTCAATTTTCTGTACATCGTAAAATGTTCCAAATATTGATGTATTGTATCAATGGAGGTGTATACTTCATTCATGTGAGTTTGAAGATAGGGAGGAGGTAATGATGGAACACACGAGCCAAGGAATCCTTGAAGAAATTCTTTGATGAGACCCCAACAGTTTCCTGGGATGACACAAGGACGATATTCAACCTGAAAATAAAAGAAAAAAATGTGAAGTGAACATCACACGACTGACTATCCTTATCTACAAAGAAAGAAGAAAGTATTGTGATAGGCTGAAATTTTTAATGTCACGAGAAATGCCAAATGTTTAATTCACCCGAGATCATCAACTTTGGATAAGGGAATCAAGATTTATAACAAAATAAGTAATGCGAACAAAGACGTCAACTACAAAGATTTTAAGTTATACTTAAAAAGTCGTCTCCTAGAAATCGCTCCATATAGTCTAGAGGAGTTCCACAACTAACCCTCCCTTCTTTTTCAGGTACCTACTGATAACAAAGTCATTTTTTCTTTACAGGTCCTTTTAATTTTGAACTTCGTTCGTTCTAATTTTGTATTATCCATGTTTCTGTTTTGATTAACTTTAACTTTTTATTTTTTAATATGGGGGATTGGGTAGTTTAGTTCTCAAATTGTAATGTGTCAGAGGTTTATAACCCCTGAAACACAATAAAAAATTAAAATTAAGTTATTGTCGAATTTTAAATACCAAAACACATTTTCAGTTCCCAGAACACAAATTTCGAGTTTCAGCCATCGGTCTGTGTGTGTGGTAAAATAAAATGTGATTAGTTATAAGTGGGATGGTAAAATAAAATGTGATTAGTTATAAGTGGGATGATTAGTTATAAGTGGGATCGGAAGTAATTTTCAAGTTCCCAAAGGGGGATTGATGACAGGGGCCCCGGGTTGGTTTTTAGGTCTTTACCTGACCGGAGTAGTTAGATAGGGAACTGGGGGCTCAGAGATGGAGACAAAAGTAGTTTGAAGCTCTGAGTCCTCAGAGTTCCGGTCGGGGTTCACATGGCCAATGGAAATGGCGGGGTAGGAGTACACAATGTTTGCTCCTTTATCTTGACGCATTAATGGATCATTGGAAAAGCTAAATTTTTTGCCATCTACGTTTTACTGTCCAGACTCATTCAATTTAATAATAAATTGAATGAGTCTGGACTATTGAAAACCGCTTTAAAGCGGTAAACATTGTCAACGGTATATTCGATCGCACCCAAAAGACCCATAATCTGGGGTGTAATTGTTTCGGAGCACAATTAGACCCCAGATGAGACCTATATACGAAATTTCATCAAAATCGGTCAACCCTAAGTGGCAAAAGTGCCCATCACGGCGTACGAGGACTGCGCGGCGCCGGCGTACACACGATTTTTTATTCGATTTTTGTAACCAGCTCCCATGGCCAGTGGTCACTGCACCCGTCTTGCACTCGGGAGACCCAGGTTCAGATCCTGACAGGGACGAAAATTTGTCACTGTGGTTTGGATGTTTTTGGGGCCCACTCAAACTCGTGAGGACAATGAGGAGCTATGGAGATGTGCAATTGTGCATAGCAATCAGGTGCCAGAATTGTATGTAAAATTTAAAAATTCAAATTAATTGGATAATGATTGATATTGAAAAATCCTACAATGCTGCAGTGAGCACAGAAATTATGACATAATAACACAAAGAAACAGAATTTTTTTTTATATTCGATTTTTGAATTCTACTTACCTTGAAACGTAAAATATTAAATTTTGAGTGACGAATCCAAAGGTTCATTATTGAAAATAATAATAGACCAAAAGGCCCCAGAAAAGTAAACATCTTACCTCAACCAAAATTCCTTTAAAATTTTGACTTATACTAACGCTTCCTATTTTAATACAAAAATCTCCTAACTCAAATTTGGATCCTTTACTTTCAACTTTCGTTTGTTTTTTACTCGTATACACTGTTGTCATTTTCATCATGAGCAAATCAAAAAGACAATCGGCAACAACGGGAATAGATTTCGTGCCACTTTCCAATACGGAAAAAACCGAGGCAGGTTGTTCAGAGTTATGAAGAACGTGAACTGTCTTTTGGGTTCCTGAAATCAAAGGACAAATATTAGGGTATTAAACAAAATAAATTTTTCGAATTCGAAATTACAAGATGAAAAGACGAAATGTAGCACTCAACAAAATCCGGACATGATATTGATCTGTCACAAAGGAATTGAAGATTTCGAAAAAAAAATCGAATATTTGCAAGTGTAAACAATTCATTGTTACCATTCGATTCAGAATGACGAGACGTTTCATTTGATACGTCACACATGTATCTTTGGAGTGTAAACAATTCATTATTACCATTCGATTCAGAATGACGAGACGTTTCATTTGATACGTCACACATGTATCTTTGTAGTGGAAACAATTCATTGTTACCATTCGATTCAGAATGACGAGACGTTTCATTTGTTACGTCACACATGTATCTTTGGAGTGGAAAAATTCCACATAGTGAAGGAAAAATAGTACGGGGAGTTTCCAAAATAGATTTTTTACAAATAATAATCTCCTGATTGTAAGTAGGTTTATAGTGAAAGTGTAAGACCCTGTATAAAGAAAAAACGGAAAATAACTAAATGCCTTAAATTTGTTTTTTAGAACGCTGGGGTCCTTTCTAGCTGTTTCTATAAGTTTTTACTTGTTTTCAATGAGATTCACTTTTTTTAACATTTTTCTATAAAAACTCCAAATTACCAATCTCCGTGGCTGAGTTGTTAAGAACATTGACACTCTTAGTCCGGAGGTTGTGGGTTCGAATATTGCTCGGAACGAAAACTTTCTGTTCAATTTTTTCATTTCCGGAATGGCATGGCTGTAAAAAGGAGTGCTTTAAAATATTGCCAAAGCGGTTCCGAGGTACAACTTCTTTTTTTTTATTTTAAAAAACTTAAATAAATGCTGTTTCTTTGTGTTATTATGTCACAATTTTGCTGCTCACTGCAGCATTGTAGGATTTTCCCAATATCCAATTCCTTTGAATTTTTCAATTTTACCTACACTTCTGGCACCGGATCGCTATGCGCATCTCCATAGCTACTCATTGTCCTCACGAGGCTGAGTGGGCCCCGAAAACATCCAAACCACAGTCAAAAGGATCGCTATGCGCATCTCCATAGCTACTCATTGTCCTCACGAGGCTGAGTGGGCCCCGAAAACATCCAAACCACAGTGACAAATTTTTGCCCCCGCCAGGATTCGAATCTGGGTCTTCCGAGTGAAAAACTAGTGCAGTGACCACTGAGCCATGGGAGCTGGTAAAAACTTAAATAAAAAGAAAGGTCCAAATTGCAAATATTCGATTTTTTTTCGAAATCTTTAATTCCTTTGTGGCCCTAAGGATCCCTGATCCGAGATTAAGATCCTCAAATGGCACAATATTTGATGTCCCCAACAGAAGGGATATCTATATGTTCAGATCCCCATTGATAAGGGCTCTGCCCGCCTATAATACCATGGTTGGGTTTGTCCCCAACATATTTTAGGTGGGTTTGTCAAATGGCGTCAGTATAATTGCTTCGGTTGTGACTGAAACTCGCCATCACAATTACAGTGTAGACGCTTGATATATATATTAAAAAAAAATAACACAGGGTAGCTAATTCTATACGTATAAACTCAATGAATGTACAAATGTACATACAAAGTTTCACTGAAATCGGACAAGGTGCTCGAGAGATATCGGGGTACAAACAGATAACACGGGCATTAGCGGATAAGTCAACAACAGGTGCCGCTACCTCAAAACATACTAGTAATCACTAGTAACAGCAAACCGCAATGGGGAACTATTGCTACAGAGGCATTAGAAAAAAAAACTCTGCCAATGTGACGCATGGTTTTATTTTTCTGGCAAAAAATAATAAACCTTTTTAGACCCCCTCCAAAAAAAAGGGGGGGGGTCTCGTGACGATTCCAAATATGGGGCGTAATTAGACCCTAAATTTGGTATACCTACTAAAATTTGAAGTCTCTGGCTCTTAATACCATTCTCTTCTTAATCAGGATTAATGAAAACCGCTTTAAAGCGGTAAAAACCGCCAGCGGTATATTTGATTGAACCCAAATGTTTCGGGGAGCTAACTGAGACCCCAAATATGACATACATACAAAATTTCAAATCTCTAGCTCTTACCATTCTCCTTTTAGACAGCAATACAGAAAACAGCTAAAAAGCGACAAGAATCGCCAAGGGTGTAATAGATTGCACCCAAGTTTCGAGGCACAATTAGAGCCCAGATGGGACCTATATAACAAATTTCATCCAAATCGGTCAACGCTAAGTGGCAAAAGTGCCCATCACAGCGTACGGCGGACAAACGGATTTTTTTTATTCGATTTTTGGATTCTACGAAGACCTAAACTTATAATATCAAATTTTGAGNAACTTTAGGGGGGGGTTTTTTTTTTTTTTTTCGTGACGACTCCAAAGTTTCATTATTGAAAATAATAAAACATATACCTTACTTTTCGTTGGTTTATGCTATAAAAAAATTGTAATGGGTTTTTCCTTTGTGGGCAGAATTACCTATTTTTTGTTTATTAACCATGTAGGTAGTTTTAGACGAAAACAAATATACTCGTACTTTTGATGGAATTTTTATGTTTTTTTCCGTTTCAAACGGAATTTTCCATTTGCAAAAAAAAAGAGACATTTACATGGCTGTTTTTTTTCTGAACCCCTCTTTAACATCTATTGGTCACTCGAGACGGAGGTTTTACCTTTCATTCGCTGGAAACTTACAAACCAGGCCAGCTTTGAGTTAGTCCAGGAATAGCCAACAAGACGAGGACTCAAATATACTTGGTCACCCAAGTAATAACACCTCATCACTGGAGGACGTTGCTCTACATCAGTAATCTGATGTATTCAACATGCCCGTGACGTTGGCACAAATTTGTGATTGGTTTGATTTTTCGGTTATTGGAACTACCTATTTGAACTTCTCGAAGTAAATAAGGTAGTGTACAATAACCAACTAGCTATGAGAATTTCCACGCTATTTATATGGGTAATTGTTCGTGTTCAGGGGACATCTATCATGAAACACTTGTCTTTTTCTAGAACAGAGAGATACTGAAAATAAGGTGTACACTAATTTAGGGATCCGAATGGCAGCGACGAACTAACTGAGGGATCCGATTAACAGAGACGGACAAATTTAGGGATCCGAATGGCAGCGACGAACTAATTGAGGGATCCGATTGACCGAGAGGGGTTACTTTAAGGATCCGAATGACAGAGACGGACTAATTTAGGGATCCGAATGGCAGCGACGGACTAATTTAGGGATCCGAATGGCAGCGACGGACTAATTTAGGGATCCGAATGACAGAGACGGACTAATTGAGGGATCCGAATGACAGAGACGGACAAATTTAGGGATCCGAATGGCAGCGACGAACTAATTGAGGGATCCGATTGACCGAGAGGGGTTACTTTAAGGATCCAAATGACAGAGACGGACTAATTTAGGGATCCGAATGGCAGAGACGGACTAATTTAGGGAACCGAATGACAGAGACGGACTAATTTAGGGAACCGAATGACAGAGACGGACTAATTTAGGGAACCGAATGACAGAGACGGACTAATTGAGGGATCCGAATGACAGAGACGGGCTAATTTAGGGATCCGAATGGCAGCGACTGACTAATTTAGGGATCCGAATGACAGAGACGGACTAATTTAGGGATCCGAATGACAGAGACGGACTAATTTAGGAATCCGAATGACAGAGACGGACTAATTTAGGGATCCGAATGACAGAGACAAACTAATTTAGGGATCCGAATGGCAACGACGAACTAATTGAGGGATCCGATTGACCGAGACGGGCTAATTAATGGATCTGATTAACAGGACAGACTAATTTAGTGATCCGATTGACCGAGACGGGCTAATTTAAGGATCCGAATGACAGTTCATAGAAAATAAAATCCTTTTCTTAATTTACTAGTGAGTGGATCAAGATGATCAGGTGTTCACGTTAGTGTTGTAGTCATTTGTAGAAAAAAATTTCCAAAAAAAAAAAAAAAAAAAAACCAAAATTTCCAAAAACGAAAAGCCTTTCTACAACTAACCGCTAAAAGATAATATCTCTCTCTCGCTCCAATGTATTTTTTATGGGGATTGTTTACTTTTCGCAATTTCTACCCCTTAAAATTAAAATTTTGCAAAATACTTGGTGCACACTTACATGATGGAACGAAGGTCCCTGCCAAATTTCAAGTCTGTAGCATTAATAGTTTCGGCTCTACGTTGATCAGTCACTCAGGACATTACCTTTATAGTACAATAAATCTTTATATATAAAATTTGGGGGGGAGGGGGAACTAAGGAATTTTCGCACGAGAAAATAATGTAGGTATTAGGTAGGTTCAGCTTTCAACAATTTGTTTCACCTATTGCGAGAACTTTTTTTTGATCCGCCCCTGAGCTAGATTAAGAGATATGACACAATAAATTCAAAAACGATTCTGATAGTAAGAGGACTTGGCCATTTTTATTTGGATCTTCTTTAACTTCACCCTTTCCCAATTCCATTTGGGGTCGGCGTTGCTTTCTTTAATTGTGCCATGCTGCAACCATTTGTTCTCACCCCACTCTCCTTAGCTGTAAATCTTTCCTGGCACGGCAAACCTTGCTTGCTTCTCACAGTATCAATAGAAACTGCGTAGAAACTCGCTTTTTTCTGATGATCTCTATCAATTGTTTGAAGTAGAGTTTTTTAAAGACTGTTAGGAAGAGGGCATTCCTAACACCAAACCTTGTGTATTTACACGGGCTTAAGACCGTCCCTTAATGGATCTGATTTGTTTCTCTCGGTGGCTACATTTTATTTGGATCTCGCTACTTTAAAGGGCCGACATTTTTTGACTTAGAACCTGGCCTTTTTTTTCACATTTATGTTTTTTGTGGGTCTTGTTTACAGAAAGACAGACAACCACTCACGAACTAATGTCTGAAACTCGAGATTTGAGCTCTGGGGACCTCTAAAAATCTGTGTCAGCATTGAAAACTCAACATCGAAAATTTCAACCCATTACAATAGTTTCCCTTTTATTTTAATCTTCCTATACTTTCATCTCTGAACAGCATTATTGTCACCTAACAGATGTTTTGGCTTGTTCGCGTAAAGACCCCAGCACCAAGTCTAATAGGTTTCAACGAGAACCTATCTACGTAAACACTCATTCCATATTCAGGGTAATAGAGAAGGCATTAACTAAATTATGTCAGAAGCTGGGATACGAATCAAGATACGGTAATCTCTATATTAGCCCAATACTTAGAGACGAAATTCAATGTTGTAACAAAAGCAATTTAAGGGGGTAAACTTTTGACGCAGTTGAGTGCTATTTGACGAGATGACTGTCTTGTTGATGATTTAATGACCGGAAGTGTCCGCCATCTTTGATTTCAGGTTTTTGTGAATTTGTGCCCTTATTTCGCATGCGAAATAAGCGCACGAGACTCCACTCGACTGATGATGAATCGAATGATTCGGAACTAGTCTTCATAAGTAATTATAAATAGTGTTTTTCGTAAGATTTTTTTTTTTTTAAATTCATTTAAAAGTTAATACGAGGGTAATAAAATATTATCCTCCACTTTTTAAAAATATTATCCTCCACTTTTTAAAAACGTACAAAACAGGTACCTCCATTGACCTCAGCAGGATACCTATATTGACTTTTACAATAAAATCGCCAACATAGAGCCAAATATGGACACAAAATATAATCAGCCAATTCTATAAACCTAATGTCCATTCCAGTATCGGACAAAGCGTTCGAGAGTTCTTGTGTTAACAAAAAGACAAACTAGAGCTCACCACATTGACCTGTACAATACAATCGCCAACGTAGGGCAATATGGACCCAAAATATAATCAGCAAATTCTATAAACCTAATGTTCATTCCAGTATCGGACAAAGCGTTCGAGAGTTCTTGTGTTAACAAAAAGACAAACTAGAGCTCACCACATTTACCTGTACAATAAAATCGCCAACATAGGGCCAAATATAGACCCAAAATATAACCAGCAAATTCTATAAACCTAATGTTCATTCCAGTATCGGACAAAGCGTTCGAGAGTTCTTGTGTTAACAAAAAGACAAACTAGAGCTCACTCCATTACCCTGTATATATATTTAATTTTTTACTAATTAGTTAATTACCCAGTAATGTAATAACAAGTGTTTTCCTCGTTCTAAACTAGGTTGGTGGGTTGGGTATTGGTATTGGGTCCAAATTGGTTAAACTCATTCTAGGATAGCAGAAGCTTAGAACGTAATAGCAGGATTCCAAATGTATTCTTCAAACATTCCACCTCCATGACAGTCTTTGAACTATTCATTCTAAAATTTAATGTCAAAATAGACCGAAGTACCAAATTTCTAGTGGAGGCGCAAGTCAACCCTCTCCAACTATACATTTTGGTTTAAAATGAACTTTTGGAATCGTAACGAAAAAAAAAAATATCAAATTTGAGGGGGGTAATTTTTTTTTGTGACGATTCCAAAGGTTCATTATTGAAAATAGTAAATAAAAAAACCCTCACAATTTGGTATTTTACGTTTCAAGGTACGGAGAATCCAAAATCGATTAAAAAAAAATCCGTTTGTACCCCACCGGCTGTATAGGACATGAAGGAAATTTGCTGTATAGTTTATGAGGGCCCTGGGCCCCAATATTGTGTTTTTTGAAAATAATTTTTATCTTTTTAGCGGTTTGTTGTAGAAACGTAAAATTTTTATATGTTATGGCTGGTGTTAAGGGTTTTCGATTTTGAATTTTGGACGCCTTGGCCTCCCGGGGGGGGGTCCAATATTTTGTTTTTTGAAAATGATTTTTTAAAATTTGATTAAGATATTTTTTTTCTATAAATGACTACAACACTAACGTGAACACCTGATCATCTTGATCAATTGATTCACTAGTTTTAGGTGGATTATATACAAAAATGTTTCAAAGATTTCCAAAAAGTACCAAAATAGGTGACTAACCAATTCAAGAAGACTTACTCACACTCAGTGGGTGAGTGTGTACATCAGAAAATGAGACGCCGTCTGCTGAGAAATTTGGTATAACAGTTATTCTTAGAGAAAGCGTGTCGAACAAAAACAGGCGGTCAAAAAGTGGGAGTCGAAAGAAGTATATGAAACTATACGGAAGAAAATAGCGTTATAGCCAAAACCAGACAAAGAAAAGACGATACGCTGAAGTTGGAAGGGAGGAGGTCGAAACAAAACGAGAAGAAGTGGAGATGAGAGACGTGGAAGTAAGGCCGTAGCTAGGGCGAGCACAACCCCCCCCCCCCGGGCAAAGAAAGC
>CM022876.1:7835903-7868148 GCA_012654025.1 Pachypsylla venusta | reverse complement strand
TTTTTTTTTTTTTAAGAAACCGTTTTTTTTATATATATATAAAATCGTAAATATCGCTCACTTAAAAGTTAAAAGAGCCACTATGAGACATCGAGTGGGCCAATAGGGTCCACAAATCAGTCAATTCTATGAACCTAATGAATGGCCGTATCAAGTTCCATCAGAACAAGACCAAGCTTTCTAAAGTTCGAAAGAACGATTTTTTTTTTATATATTTTTTTTTATATAAAATCGNGGCCAAGCTTTCTAAAGTTCGAAAGAACGATTTTTTTTTTGTTAATTTTTTTTATATATAAAATCGTAAAGATCGCTCACTTAAAATAACCACCATAAGACCCCGAGTGGGCCAAAAGGTCCACAAATCAGCCAATTCTATGACCTAATGAATAGGTGCATCAATAAATCATTTACTAATAATGTAATTGAAAGAAATATTCTCACCAAGCCACCTTGGAGAAGAAGAAAAATTGGAGCATTCCGAGATAAATCTATAAGAGGATTTATATCTGTGGCGAAGATAAACCACTTTTATAATGACCCTAAATTGACTGATTCCCCAAATTAAATGGTTTAATTCTTGAACGGCTCGAGGGCTACTCTTGTTCAAAAGACCCCCTATTGATTTTAATTGGATTCTTACATTTCAAAATAGAATAATTCAAAACAAAAATTAACCCTTTCACAATTTGGTACCTAACTGAACCTAATTTTCATAAGCCAGTTAAAAAAAAAACTGGCCATTTAACTTAAATGCTTATTTCCAAAGGAAAAAAGTTGTGTGTAAGTTTATGCTTGACAGTACATGATGACTAGGTTATGTACGTTTGTGCTTGTCGGTACATATTTAATGGGTTCTGTACATTTGTGCTTGAAGGTACATATTGATAGGTTATGTTTGCTGATAAGGATTTGGACCCCGGCTGACCCAATAAGGATCAAAAACTAATCAGCTAATTATACGAATTAAATGAATGTCCATGTAGCGAGCGAGCCAGCTTTATTAGGTGAAGGTCCCGTGTAAATACAGAAGGTTTGGTGTTGGGAAAATCATCAACAATTTTTAGTTACGCATTGATTCTGTGAGAAGATATTTCTAAAACTAAGAGAATAATGTTTAATAAAAAGGTTCCTCTACATTGGTGTCCTATGCAATTATTAAATATCCCATTGCAAATAATTCGCCTAGTTTTAGACACTCTTGGAAATTTCAAATGGCCACCATAATCGACATTTTGAAACCGAACACGCTAGACGTGTGAAATTTTTTGCAAAGTACTTCTAATTTTATTGTCTTCCTGGAAATGCATCACAAAATGGGGGTTCGTATTTAAAAAACAAAAGTTGGACCCTCTGGGAGGGGCACATGGACCCGCCCCTGAAAAATTGGTCACACCATCAGGTGGTTTAAATTGGGATATAATACCATGCAAAATTTCAAAACTCAACATAAAGCCGTTCAAAAGATATTCAGGTGGTCTCGGACTTTTGGGACACGCAGTATAATATTAAAGATATTTTTCGTCTATGACACGTTGAATACACCTAATCCCGTTATATCACTGAAGTTAAGCAACGTACGGCAAGGTTATTATACCCTAGTAACGTGTAGGTGCCACGTGTACATCCACATAGTGTCGTACCCTCATGATGCTGGCTATTTTTCCGGCCCAACCGAGGCTGGGTAAGGTCAATGTGGGTATGGCTGGTTTGCAAATTTCCAGCGAATAGTGGGTAAAACCCCGTCTCGAATGACCAACAGATGTTAAAAAGACATTAAGCCAAAAAAAAATAGTGAATGTATATTTATTTCCTTTCTGAACCTTAATGGGTTAACAGAATTCATTTTTTTAACACATATTTAAGTTCGGTACATGTCGTCCCTCAAAAAAAAACGAAAAATATAATCTAGATCTCACAATGATAACATAATTTTGGGTGAAAGTTATACAATGGGCTTCTTAATTAGATATAATATGTATCTCAATGTGGCCAGAATTGGATCACCTTCTCCAACACAACCATTTTGGTGTAGGTGTCATGACTGCACCAAGTATATGCCTATGCATCGTCCGAATATCCTTCTCCTTGATCTCAATGTGGCCAGAATTGGATCACCTTCTCCAACACAACCATTTTGGTGTAGGTGTCATGACTACACCAAGTATATGCCTATGCATCGTCCGGATATTCTTCCCTTTGATCTCAATTGTGCCAGAATTGGATCACCTTCTCCAACACAACCATTTTGGTGTAGGTGTCATGACTGCACCAAGTATATGCCTATGCATCGTCCGGATATCCTTCTCCTTGATCTCAATGTGGCCAGAATTGAATCACCTTCCTCAACACAACCATTTTGGTGTAGGTGTCATGACTACACTAACGACTGCACCAAGTATATGCCTATGCATCGTCCGAATATACTTCTCCTTGATTTGACGGTTTTTTTTTGGGCTTAACGTCTCTTTAACATCTATTAGTCATAATGAAGGTTGAAAATTACGTCCTCTCCTGAGAACATCATCGGACTAGTGACTAGCTCCGATGATGTTCTCAGGAGAGGAAGAAACTAGTTAGCTCTTTAACATGTTCAATATTCTAGTCAAGTGAAGATATAGTATGGACATCCACATGTTAACTTCAGTGATCTAAAAAAACAAAAAAAAAAAAAAAAAAAACGGTGGTTTTAAACTNACGGGAACTGGTGTGTATTCAACAGGCCACAGATGCCGCCTTGATTTAACGTTCATTCAAGACAGACCAGACAAACAAGATTTTTAAAAATAAGACGGAAATATTTAACTAAATCATACAAAGACAGTTTGCTGATGTTATTTGTTAAAGGTAATTGATGTGCGAGACATAAAACTGATGGTATGATGTGAGGAGGGTGAGTGGTGAGGAAGATATTTATTAGATGCAGGTTATAATGACGATACGGGTGGTGGGTGAGGGATGTCTCGCGCCGTGATGTTTGGAACGTTAGATGTACAAAAGAAATGTCAAACAAAAGAGAAAAATCTAATGTGAACAAGGTCGTACTTAGGTGTTCAGAACCCCTCAAATTTCAATCGTTTTTTATTAATGAAAATACTCTACTTTGCACGTGACCTATAATATTAAAAACAACAACCAGAGCAACAATAATAAAAACAACAATAACAACAACATCAACAACAAAAATAACATCAACAAAAACAATAACAAAACAACAATAACAAAACCATGAACAACAAAAACAAAAACATCAACAACAAAAACAACAACAACAAAAACAACAACATCAACAACAAAAACAACAACATCAACAACAAAAACAACAACATCAACAACAAAAACAACAACGTCAACAACAGCAACAAAAACAACAACAGCACCACCAACAACAATAACAGCAACAAGAAAAACAACAGCAGAAACAACAACCATAAAAACAACATCACCTTCCATGATCATCTTTTTAAGGTGTTATTCCTGTTGTGGCTGTCAATGCTTTGGACCCCCCCCCCCCGAAAAAAAATCTTGGATACGGCCCTGTTTATTAGATGCAGGTTATTATGACGATACGGGTGGTGGGTGATGGATGCCTCGTGCCGTGATGTTTGGAACGATAGATGTACAAAAGAAATGTCAAGCAGAAAAGAAAAATCTGGTGTGAACATCACACCACTTTCCTTATCTATAAAAGAAGAAGCCTACATCTCGACTTTCATGAGACAGCAAGTTTAAAAATTCAACTTTAATTCAAAGTTTTGTGACCTAGTACTCACTGTTCTAGTTAATTTGCAAAAACCGATAAAATGATTCGACTTTAATTCAAAGTTCGCGACCCAGTAGGTACTTACTGTTTTTCTTTTAGGCAATATTTGCGAAAACGGCTAGATACCGATAAAATGATTCGACTTTAATTCAAAGTTTCGTGACCCAGTACGTACTTACTGTTTTTCTTTTAGGCAATATTTGCGAAAACCGCTAGATACCGATAAAATTATTCGACTTTAATTCAAAGTTTCGTGACCCAGTACGTACTTACTGTTTTTCTTTTAGGCAATATTTGCGAAAACCGCTAGATACCGATAAAATTATTCGACTTTAATTCACAGTTTCGTGACCCAGTAGGTACTTACTGTTTTTCTTTTAGGCAATATTTGCGAAAACGGCTAGATACCGATAAAATGATTCGACTTTAATTCAAAGTTCGTGACCCAGTAGGTACTTACTGTTTTTCTTTTAGGCAATATTTGCGAAAACCGCTAGATACCGATAAAATGATTCGACTTTAATTCAAAGTTTCGTGACCCAGTAGGTACTTACTGTTTTTCTTTTGGGCAATATTTGCGAAAACCGCTAGATACCGATAAAATGATTCGACTTTAATTAAAAGTTTCGTGACCCAGTACGTACTTACTGTTTTTCTTTTAGGCAATATTTGCGAAAACCGCTAGATACCCATAAAATTATTCGACTTTAATTAAAAGTTTCGTGACCTAGTACTTACTGTTTTAGACAATATTTGCAAAAACCGATAAAATGATTCGACTTTAATTAAAAGTTTCGTGACCTAGTACTTACTGTTTTTCTTTTAGGCAACATTTGCGAAAACCGCTAAAATGATTCGAATTAAATTAAAAATTTTGTGACCTAATAATACTTACTGTTTTTCTTTTAGGCAGTATTTGCGAAAACCGCTAAAATGATTCGAATTAAATTAAAAATTTTGTGACCTAATAATACTTACTGTTTTTCTTTTAGGCAATATTTGCGAAAACCGATAAAATGATTCGAATTAAATTAAAAATTTCGTGACCTAATAATACTTACTGTTTTTCTTTTACGCAACATTTACGAAAACCGCTAAAACCGATAAAATGATTCGACTTTAATTAAAAAGTTTCGTGACCCAGTAGTTACTGCTTTTCTTTTAGACAATATTTGCGAAAACCGATAAAATTATTCGAATTAAATTAAAAATTTCGTGACCTAAATTAATACTTACTGTTTTTCTTTTACGCAACATTTGCGAAAACCTCTAAAACGAATAAAATTATTCGACTTTAATTAAAAGTTTCGTGAACCAGTACTTACTGCTTTTCTTTTAGACAATATTTGCGGAAACCGNTAAAAATTTCGTTACATAATAATACTTAATGTTTTTCTTTTACGCAACATTTACGAAAACCGCTAAAACCGATAAAATGATTCGACTTTAATTAAAAGTTTCGTGACCCAGTACTTACTGCTTTTCTTTTAGACAATATTTGCGAAAACCGCTACAAACCGATAAAAAATTTCGACTTTAATTAAAAGTTTTGTGACCTAGTAATTACTGTTTTTGTTTTAGGCAACATTTGCGAAAACCGCTAAAAACCGACAAAAAAAATACTAGAATTATATTATATTTCTACCAAATCGTCCATGGAATAAAACTAACATAACATACATACAAAATTTCAAATCTGTAGCACAATCTGTAGCCGTTCTTGAGATATCTTGTTCACAGACGGATGGATACACGGACCAATGGCTGAAACTCGACATGCTCTGGGGACCTCAAAACGTATTTTGACATTGAAAACTCGACATCGAAAATTTCAGACCATTACAATACTTTCCTTTTTTTATAGGATAAGGAAAGTAAAAAGAGAAAAATGTGTACAAATTTGTAGTTCATTAAGCGACATCATGGCGGCCGAAACATGAAATGTGTTTTTAAGTGAAACATGTGTTTAATGTATTTAACAACCCGTAATACGCGGGGCAGAGGATTTTGCTGTCATATTAGATATTTCGAAAATGTAGCCATCGAGGGGAGCAAGCCAGCTTCACTAGGTGAAGGTCCTAAGCCCGCGTGCAAATATACAGAAGATTTGGTGTTAGGAAATGTAACCGTTTAAGGACAGGGGGAAACAATATTTTTTTCCATTACCCATGCAGAAAGCAAGGAGAAGCTACTGCATTATCCGTAAGGATTCTTTAGTATCAACCTGAAATCAGACCAAGCATCCACAAATTTTCGCTGCCCAAACAAATTTAAAACTTTCACTAATTGTACTGAATGAATAGGTATATGAAATTATTGAATTATCATTCCATAAATTGTACCCAAAACTATGTAAATATTGATCCGCTGCATTACAACAGAGTCTACAGAATCATAAATTTGGCACTTGACTTACAAAAAAAAAAAAAAAAAAAAAAAAAAAAAAAAAAAGATTCAATTCATTTTTCTAAAGTGAAAAAGTCAATCGACGAAAATTAAAACTTATATTTTGGTTTATTATTTTCAATAATGAACCTTTGGAATCGTCAGGACAAAAAAATACCCCCCCTCAAAATTTGATATTATACGTTTCAAGGTACATAGAATCCAAAAATCGAATAAAAACAAATCCGTTTGTCCGCCGTACGCCGTGATGGCACTTTTGCCACTTAGTGTTGACCGATTTGACTGAAATTTGGAATATAGGTCCCATCTGGGCTCTAATTGTGCCCCGAAACTTTTGGGTGCAATCGAATACACCCTTGGCGATTTTTGCCGCTTTTTAGCGGTTTTTAATATCGCTGTCTAAAAACAGAATGGTATTTGGGGTCTCAGCTAGCTCCAAAACTTTGAAGTTCAATCAAATATACCGCTGGAGGTTTTTACCGCTTTAAAGCGATCACGAGAGCGTGAACCCATGTGGACACCCACATGGAATAACCTCGCTCGACGTTGCTTAACTTCAGTGATTTAACAGGAACTGGGTTGAATACCCCAGTTCCTGTTAAATCAAAGAACTGGGGTATTCAACGTGCCATAGACGCTGGCTGATGTATATATATTTAATTGAATTTCAAATAGATGCATTAAAGAGAAGAATGTGTCGGCCCGATAATATGGAAGAGATATCAAAAATAAGAAATAATGAGAACATAGAGGAAGGGTTCAAAAAGAAGATTCAAGTAGTAGGGAGCCATATTGAAAAACACTTGAAATGTTAATACTAACGAAGCCGGAAATATCGGCCTTTTGTAATATATTAGTGGCGTGGGGTAGACACAATCATAAGAAATATAAGAACATAGAGGAAGGGTTCAAAAAGAAGATTCAAGTAGTAGGGAGCCATATTGAAAAACACTTGAAATGTTAATAATAACGAAGCCGGAAATATCGGCCTTTTGTAATATATTAGTGACGTGGGGTAGACCCAATCATATCTTGAATTTGGGAACTTTAAAAGAGTGATTCCCGCAGATCGTGAGCTCACAGCGATGCACTGTCACTGTCACGTGCCGGTCTAGTATGAACATGTTCCTTCAACTGCCTGGAAGACTATTTTTAGTTTTGCCGGGCGGATCATTTGCCGGTCACGTCACTGTCACGTGTCGGTCTTGTATGAACATGTTCCTTCAACTGCCTGTAACCCGGAAGACTATTTTTAGTTTTGCCGGGTGGATCACATGCCGGTCACGGCACTGTCACTGCTTCTTTAGTAACTGAAAACGTGATACCCCGAAGACCGCTTCGGTTAGTGACCGATTGACATCAGGAGACCCTCCATAAATAATCGATTCAACTATTTTTCACCCTTAATTTTTTTTGCCATCATACAAATTTTGGGAGGGTTCCACTAATTCATTGGGAAGGATATAATAACTCCCTCCTTCCCGTCAAACACAATCTTCCCCATAGGAGTCCCTTCTTCCTCCAATCTTTGCTAAACCCATCTCTTATGAATATGTTGTTTTAATTTATGATATGTAAATGTGGGTTACCACCATCTTCCTTCCCCCAGCTCCCCTCCTCTCGCCTGATTCACTCACTCACTCCACCATTTTTCAAAACAAATCTTTCTCTTTTGAAATCCTATATCTCACCCCCCCCCCACAGCATCAGTTATATAACCCCCTTTTTGTGGTAAAACACCCCTCGCTCATCAGCATACAAACTCGAATCATTATGAATAATAATTAAATGGTGTTTGGCTCCAAGGAAAAAATTAAGGGTAGCATTTCTTGCCAGAGTTTATGGTAGGTACGTTAAAAACACAAGTTCCCGTTAGATTAATAAAGTTAAGCAACGACGTCCAATAAGGTTTTAATAACTGGGTGACCAACTGACCACGTTGGCTCACGTCCTCTAATTGTTGGCTTGTTCCGTCTAACCCAGGCTGGGTGAGGTCAATGTGAGCCTCTGGTTTGTAAGTTTCCAGCAAATGGAGGCTAAAACCCCGTCTCGAATGACTAATAGATGTTAAAGAGACGTTGAGCAAAAAAAAAATATATATACCTAGAAAAAAATGACGGGGCAGTGAAAATGTATTTCATTATAATTTTTAGAATATGACCCAAAAATGATATGATTGCCCCAAAAGTGGGGACCATTTTTCTTTTTTTTTTTTAACATCTGAGGTCATACGAAAAGGGGATTTTATCCTTCAATCGCACACAAACCAGTTATCCGAATCCCCTTTACAACGGCAATGTTTTGGGTACCATTATTAATATGGTCAATATTTGAAATTTATGAGGATAAAATTCCATAGGATAGCCGGGTTTGAACCCACTGCACCACCAACCCATAAAAATAAGAGTAAAGAACAGATGATGAACAAACGCGGGGGGCACCCTCCATGGTTTGGGGAAGGAGGATCGAGGGGGAGAAGTGTAAAATAGATTTTAATGATGTTTGTAATGCCGCAGGGTAGAAATAAATAAAAATAAAATGTGGGATGGAGGAATAATGGTAAAATAATAAACAAAAGAAAAATCTGGTGTGAACATCACACGACTTCCCTTATCTTTTGTCACACAGCTTTGGAACTTTGAGGAGGAATAGAGAGAAATAGAGGAACAATGAGGATAAAATAATAAACACAGAAAGAAATAAAAATAATGGAGAACAGTAAATTAAAGAAAAATATGGAAGAGGCACAGACAGAAGAAATAGGAGAGAAGCATAACCAGACGGAGATGAGGAACTGTGAAAAGGATCTTCCAGAGAACATAACAACTCCGCTGGAGATTGACGAAGAGGAAGATAGAGAAAGAAACATAGGAAACTCTGTGTCAGCCATATTGGAGGAATAGTACCTACTAGGGCTCTAATATAAAGCAAGAATATACCTACTTTATATAATAAAAATAAAATATTAGGAAAAAACACAGAGAGTAATAAAAATAATGAAAAACAGTAAATTGAAGAAGAATATGGAAGAGGCACAGACAGAAGAAAGGGGAGAGAAGCATAACCAGTCGGAGATGAGGAACGCTGAAAACGATCTTCCGGTGAATGAACAAACTGAAATAAGAACAACTCCAGCCAGCATCAACGGCACGTTGAATACACCAGTTCCCTTCAGATCACTGAAGTTACGTCCAGCAATGTTTTACCAAATTGGTTTCCAAGTGGTAAAACCTCGTGTGAACACCCACTTGTGTTTTCATGGCCCAATCCAGGCTGAGTAAGATCAATGTGGGTTAATAAGTCTCCAGCAAATGGAGGCTAAAACCCTCGTCTAGAATGACCAAATGATGTTAAATAAAAAATAAAATAACAACTCTAGATTTTTTGATGATTTCCTAGAGTTTACAAAAATGATAGGGTGGAAGAGAGTGAGAGAGAGGGAGGAAGAGAAAGAAAGAGATATTGGGAGAGAGAGATAGGGGGAGGGAGGGGGAGAGGAGAAAGAGGGAGAAAGAGAAAAAGGGGTGGAATGTGAGAGCAGAGGGGGGAGGGAAGGAAAATAAAGACACAGGACATTGTATCCTGTATCGTATTGCTACGAGATCTCTAGTATAGAGCAAGGGTATATCTAGTCATTGTATGACTATACTGAAATCCGTCACCCTACCAACATGTCCAATTGCACGGTACCTCATAGAGACGTCCCCCCTCCCCATACTATTCTAAAGTAACTGTTTAAATAGACTGAACTGTCTGTTTAACAATTTGTATAGTGAAGATGCTTAACGTCTCTTTAACATCTATTGGTGATTCGAGACGGGGTTTTTACCCTCCATTCGCTGGAAACCAGGTACCCACATTGACCTCACCCAGCCTGGATTGGGCCGGAAAAATAGCTAGCATCACGAGGGCGCGAACCCACGTGTTCTCCCACATGGTACAACCTCGCTGGACGCTGCTTAATAACCACCAGTGATTCACCGTGAACTGGTGTATTCAACGTGCCATAGACGCTGGCTAAAGCGAAGATTAAATCCGAAGAAAACAAAAGAGAAACTTTGAAAATGATTGAACTTTTCATTGACTGAATTTATAGATAGGGGTCAGTATCATACAGTGTAACCGGTCACCCCCTCCCCATGCCATTCTAAAGTAACTGTTTAAATAGTCTGTTTAACATTTTTTATAGTGACGATTAAATCCGAAGAAAACAAAAGAGAAACTTTGAAAATGATTGAACTTTTCATTGACTGAATTTATAGATAGGGTCAGTATCATACAGTGTAACCGGTCACCCCCCTCCCCATGCCATTCCAAAGTAACTGTTTAA
Source organism: Pachypsylla venusta (assembly GCA_012654025.1). Taxonomy (NCBI): domain Eukaryota; kingdom Metazoa; phylum Arthropoda; class Insecta; order Hemiptera; family Aphalaridae; genus Pachypsylla; species Pachypsylla venusta. The sequence goes on along the minus strand of CM022876.1, from coordinate 7,857,652 downwards.
ATAGACTGAACTGTCTGTTTAACAATTTTTATAGTGACGATCAAATCCGAAGAAAACAAAAGAGAAACTTTGAAAATGATTGAACTTTTCATTAACTGAATTCATAGATAGGGGTCAGTATCATACAGTGTGTCCAAGACTGACAGGTCACCCTCCCTTCTTACTAAATTCTGTACGGCCAACATTTTTTTGAACTTTGTAATCGGAAGGTTACCACTAGGCGTGATAAAGCCTGTGGCATTTTCTACTAACATAACCCTTACAGCTCTATTTTTATGTGGTCATATCGTGAGAGGTTTGTGAGATGTCTTTAAGAGGATCTTTGTCTGCTGGATACGGTTGTAGGAAGTTTGATGTAACACTTGATCAGATCTTATAATTGTGGTGAAACAGGCGCTGGTCTTTATCGTTCGAAGCTTGTGCACTTCCTATATCTAAAACTGATCTGATCCCCCTATATGCATAGGACTATACTGCCGCCGACCTAAATTTATGAATTGCCATTTCATTTTGTTTATCGTTTTTGTCATGACCGGAATGAGGTCTTACAGTACTTCCCTATGTTAGTTCGGCAGTGACTGGGTGTCTCCGCTTTACTGGTACTTGGGACCAAATTTTGCTAAGGTTTATTAGGTACGGCAGAGGGAGCTAAGCTTTCCTCTGACAATATACTCAAAATTAATCATGCCTCTGCTTGGGACTGAACTAACGCTCTTCTGATTACCAGGCGAGTGTTTAACTACTGATCTACCGAGGGATACCTTGTGGTTACCAAATAGCTCCGTTTGACGTTTATTTTGAGACATCCTATATTTATATTGAACTTCGAGCGTACTATAGGTCAAAAAAGAGTTTTCATTAAAAAAAACAATACGACAGTATTTTCTGCGCAAGTACATGCATACCCCTTGCATTCTTAGTAATCTGTTTATATGCCGTATTTTAAAAGAAATTCTGCTAAAAGAAAAGAGAGAGAGAGAGAGAGAAAAGTTAATGCTTCTCAAATAGAAAATAATAGCAAAAAAGATGATGGGACGAAAAGGAGGAACAGAGAAGAATGCGGAGGTAGGAAGAAGCCAGAGAGAGAGAGAGAGAGAGAGAGAGAGAGAGAGAGAGAGAGAGAGAGAAAGAGAGAAAAGTTAATGCATCTCAAATAGAAAATAATAGCAAAAAAGATGATGGGACGAAAAGGAGGAACAGAGAAGAATGTGGAGGTAGGAAGAAGCCAGAGAGAGAGAGAGAGAGAGAGAGAGGGAACACCAATCAGGAAGGGGATATATGGAATGTGGGGGAAAAATATATTAAAGTAGGTCGAGCTTTAAATTGGCGTTCTGTTATAATATGGAAACTTATGAGGGTTAATGTGCAGGGGATGGGGTGAGAAAATAGAATTTTCGGGTCCCTTATTAGGATTCAAATTATTAATTCAATCAGCCAGCGTCCATGGCACGTTGAATACACCAGTTCCTGATAGATCACTGGGGTAAAGCAACGTTCAGCGAGGTTGTGCCATGTGGGTGTCCAAGTGGGTTCACGCCCTCCTGATGCTGACTATTATTCCGGCCCAAACCAGGCTGGGTGAGGTCAATGTGGGTAGCTGGTTTGCAAGTTTCCCGAGAATGGAAGGTGAAACCCCCGTTTTGAATGACCAATAGAATCGTCATCGTGTCCGATGGTAGCCAGATGTATGAGACATCAGTTCTAGATAGTTTGCAGTCTACTACTAAAGTTTTTGTCATCATAAATCTGTTCTTGGAGGCCGATAATTAACGAGACAATCACTGTAATGTGATTAGATCTGTTCTTGGAGACTGATAATTGACATGACAATCACTGTAATGTGATTACATCTGTTCTTGGAGGCTGATAATTGACATGGCAATTACTGTAATGTTATTAAATCTGTTCTTAGAGGATGATAATTGACATCACAATCACTATAATATGATTACATCTGTTCTTGGAGGCTGATAATTGACATGACAATCACTGTAATTTGATTAAATCTGTTCTTGGAGGCTGATAATTGACATGACAATCACTGTAATGTGATTACTTCAGTAACAAATGAGTTAAAAACATAACGCATAATGATATTATTATCTAGCTCCATGGTTCATTGGTCACTGCACTCGTCTTGCACTCAGGAGTCCCGGGTTCAAATCATGGCGAGGGCAATTACTTGTCACTTGGGTTTGGATGTTTTCGGGGCCCACTCAGCCTATAAAGATAAATGCACATTAGCGACATGGTGCCAGTATTGTAAGAAAAGTTCAAATTCAAAGTAATTGGATAATGATTGATACTGGAAAAATCATACATACAATGGTACAGTGAGCACCAAAGTTGTGACATAATAACAGAGAAACAACATTCTACTTTCACTTTCCTTATCCTATAAAAAGGAAAGTATTGTAATGGGCTGTAATTAGCGGTTGAAGTCCACTTTTTGGCGGTTCCACTTAAAACCAGAATGGAAAGAGCTAGAACTTGAAATTTGGTGCTATTTCATATCAATTTCATATAAGAAATTGAAAAATACAACTTGGGTTGATGTGTAATATATTACTGGCCGCTAATTAGAGGTTGAAGGACGCTTTTTGGCGGTTCCGCCTAAAACCAGAATGAAGAGATCTAGGACTTAAAATTATTGTATTTCCGCTCTGGGGACTTCAAAACGTGTTTTGGCATTGAAAACTCGACATCAAAAATTTCAGCCCATGACAATACTTTCTTCTCTTTTTATAGATAAGGAAAGTCGTGTGATGTTCACACCAGATTTTTTTTTTACTCATTCAGGAATATAACAATAAAATTTAGTTTTATTTTAATCATTTCAGATCAATGCAGAGCTCGCTCAACATCATCCTGCTATGTCCCCCAAAGATAGCAGAGTCTATCTTCACCACAAACCAAGATATTTGACACAGGTGGGTGTGTACGGATTGGTATTATATTATTTTTTATTATTATTGAACTGGTCACACAAGCGGATACGGGGGGGGGGGGGGTTGANGGATAGGGGGGGGGCGCTTGAAAATAACACCAAACCTTCCATATTTACACAGGCTTAGGACCGCCACCTAATGAAGTTGGCTTGCTCCTCTCGGTGGCTACAACATAACCCTAAACAGATACACCCTTTAAATACCTATCAAAACCGGAGAAGGCGGGACGATAGGGGTGATCGCCCCCACCCGACTTGAAAAAATTGAACATCAAACCGTTTTCCTCAAATTCGGTGTTTAAAAATACAATTTTTTCAACCCTCGATCGCCCCCACTCAACTGGAGACTTGTATCCACCCCTGCATAAAGGTGCATAATACCAGGGCAGGGTCTGTGGGCAAAAGAATGGAACTAATATGAAAAAACTCTGATAATGCAGTGCAGTGATAGTTTAGTGTAGTGGCCCTTGTAATGCTGTAATACCTTTACAAATATATGTTGTGAATGAATAGTATTCCATGTTTTATATCTATTTCTATCAATCGGTCAATGAATTGTATTCCATGTTTTATATCTATTACTATCAATCGGTCAATGAATTATATTCCATGTTTTATATCTATTACTATCAATCGGTCAATGAATTGTATTCCATGTTTTATATCTATTACTATCAATCGGTCAATGAATTATATTCCATGTTTTATATCTATTACTATCAATCGGTCAATGAATTGTATTCCAGGTTTTATATCTATTAATATCAATCGGGCAATGAATTGTATTCCATGTTTTAAATCTATTACTATCAATACTTCGTTCAATGAATTGTATACCATGTTTTATATCTATTACTATCAGCAATACTTCGACCAATGAACTGTATTTCATGTTTTATATCTATTACTATATCAATACTTCGGTCAATGAATTGTATTCCATGTTTTATATCTATTACTATATCAATACTTCGGTCAATGAATTGTATTCCATGTTTTATATCTATTACTACAAATACATTGTCCCGTACATAAATAAATAATTATAACTATCAACAACAACAAAGTTAACTCAAAAGTTAGGAGCCGCGGGTATTGTAAAAACCTTCTGACTAATGACTCAATCCCACCTCCCTTTCTATCTCCTTTTTTTTTGCTTTTATCCCCCACCCCCCGAGAAGTTCCCGACTTGTACAAAAACTTTAGTTTGTTGCAAAATAAGTAGGAAGTATACAAACTTTTTGTGAATTGTTTAGCTTCTAAAGGAATATACAAGAAAACTTTTGTGCAAGTCACACCATGGGACATCATAATGTAGAAATAAGTAGGAAGTATACAAACTTTTTGTTATTTGTATAGCTTCTAAAGGAATATACAAGAAAACTTTTGTGGAAGTCACACCACGGGACATCATAATGTAGAAATAAGTAGGAAGTATACAAACTTTTTGTGATTTGTTTAGCTTCTAAAGGAATATACAAGAAAACTTTTGTGCAAGTCACACCATGGGACATCATAATACAGAAATAAGTAGGAAGTATACAAACTTTTTGTGATTTGTTTAGCTTCTAAAGGAATATACAAGAAAACTTTTGTGCAAGTCACACCATGGGGCATCATAATGTAGAAATAAGTAGGAAGTATACAAACTTTTTGTGATTTGTTTAGCTTCTAAAGGAATATACAAGAAAACTTTTGTTCAAGTCACACCAAAACATGTACAAAATGTAGAAAATTCTATATTGAAAATTACAATATTTCATTACAATGGGTTGGTGGTATAGTTATAAGGCGCTCGAACTGGTCAACAGTAGGCGGTGGGTTCAAACCCAACTAAGCCATGGATTTTTCATCCTCATGAATTTGAGATATTTACCACTATTGGAGGACATAGAAGGGGTCGGGATTAGCAACATCTAGTCCGGCATCCTCGGAGTAGCATAATATGCTACCCAACCCTTTCACCACTTTCCGTGATGGACACGAACTGTAAAGTAGATTGATGGTCTTTGGGCAATCACTGTTGAGTGTTTGGGTTATCCTGGTGCGTAGAATAAACCATCTGAGAACAGCTTTTTGTAAGTCTAATCTAAAAAAATGTTCATAACTATTCAATCAAAAATCATGTTAATTTGTACAAGTTAAATCACTCATTTTGATTCGTTTGTTTTTCAACAGATTCTAGCAGCTCTAGCAGTGTCTCTAGGACCATTTTCCGCTGGACTCGGTAAAGGATATAGCAGTCCTGCCATAGCATCTTTACAAGGATATCGTGTAGCGCCTGACATTAGTGTGTCTGAACAGGAAGCATCCTGGATAGCAAGTTTATCACTAGGTAAGCTGGATAGTATTCCTGAGAATATTTTCGTACAAGTGGCTGTAGCGTTCGAATTTCTGCAACAATATTGGCCTTGGGTTCAAGGATTGTCTCGGGCTTGTTCACATATACTCGCTCCTTCAAATAAACCCAAAGAAAATAGTCGGGTACTGACAAATCTGGCGCTGGCCAATTAATTTCTGAAAATTATTCGCTCTATAAAAATTTGTCTTAAAAGATAATTGATTGCTGATTTAAATAATAAAATTCTATTATTCTGGTTCTTTGTTCAGTTCTGAATCTCTCTTTTGGCCGACCCTATATTTGTTTATTGAAATTATACTTCTTTAGGTGCGTTATGAAAAAATGATGAGAATGAAATTTCAAGATGTAACACAAAATTATCACCGCATCAGTGTAACACAAAATTAACACAGATGAAGTTAGTTATGAAAAAATTATGAAGATGGAGTTAGTTATGAAAAAATGATGAGAGTTAAATTTAAATATTTTATTTTCTCATTCTATATCCATAGAACATTGTGGCTCAGTGGCAAGGCCCCTATTTCATAGTTGGTAGGTTCTGAGTTCACTCCCGGGTGGGGTAGTATGTTTTTTAAAATATTAAAATTTATTTTTAAAAAGAAGTATAACTTCTCACGCGCGTAAATAAGTACACGCACCCATTTTTTTTCTTTTTTTTTTTCAGGGGGTGCTTTTTTTGGTGCACTGTTTGGAGGCATTGCAATGAAATTTGGTCGAAGAAGTGTTTTGTTAGCAAGTGCATTACCTTTATCACTATCATGGATTGGAACTGTGTTTGCCACCAATACGAAAACCATGTTTATAACGAGCTTTGTGGGTGGATTCTGTTGTGCAATTATTCTCACTGTTTCACAGGTTAGCAAGGTCTAGTAAGGTTGTCCGAAAGAACATTATTCGATGATATCATTGAAAGGTTTGTATCGATATTCGATATTATCGGATAGTCAAATATCGTGATTCCGATATTCTTGAATCTTGACGAATCTTGGCCATCCTAGTTCCTGACTGTTTAGCCATATCAACATAAATACGCAATAGAGGCATGACCGTAAAAAACGTTTCCTAACCTCTCCACTTGGGTTAAAATAGGTTAAAAAAAATTCAAAGAAATCATTTTTTTAAAAAAAACTCTATTTTTTATTGGCTATCATGGGTCCATGTTGGGCGGTTGTGTACATGCGCAATAGAGGCATGGGCGTAAAAACGTTTCCTAACCTCTCCAATTGGGTTAAAATAGGTTAAAAAAAATCAAAGAAATCGTTTTTTTTTTTAAACTCTCTTTTTTATTTGCTGTCATGGGTCCATGTTGGACGGTTGTGTTCATACGCAATAGAAGCATGGCCGTAAAAACGTTTCCTAACCTCTCCAATTGGGTTAAAATTGGTTAAAAATTCAAAGTTTTTGTAAACAAGCCACAAGTGGGCTCCCCGGTTACAAATCCATATACACATATACAAATGCATTTCGGGATGTATACCGAGGTCAAAAGTGGAGTTACAATAAACCAAACTCTCTCTATTCCAGGTGTACATTGTTGAAATATCTGAACCTGAAGTACGAGGAAGACTTAGTGCTGTACTTAAGATGGTTGGTCAAATAGGTGTTCTTATCAGTTTTGCTGTGGGAGCACTATTGAATTGGCGAGAATTGGCATTCATTGTAGCATGTGCCCCTTTAGCATTCTTTTGTGGTGTTTTATGTATTCCTGAAACACCGAGTTATCTTATGCTCTCAGGTAAGTCAAAAACATCGAGTTATCCCGAGTTAGTTCTGGATACACTCGGCCTCGTGAGGACAAATGAATAGCTACTTTAATGTGAGTAGTGATTAGTGGCGGCATTACAAGAGCAAAGCAATATATAAAAGAAATATATAGTGCAGTAATAGTTTAGTGTAGTGGCCATTTGAATGCTGTGATACCCACAATTTGTGATAATGCAATACTAATACGTTAACACAAATATTAAACACATTTTATATTTAGGTACATATTTATACTGCTCGCAAAGGTTTGAAGAGTCCCTCGACAATGGCAGATTTTTGGGTGCTATTATTATGTGACGAATATCTCAAATTCATGAGGATAAAATTCCATGGGTTGGCTGGGCTTGAACGCACACCCTTCTGTTCAGCAGTTAGAGCGTATTACAACTACACCAGCAACACATAAAAATAGAATTCTTTTTTCAAATTTGACTGATTTTGCACAAATTTGTCAGTTTTTTTGGTCTTTGAAATCGTCACGAAAAAAAACACAACTACCAAAGGGGATCAATAATCTATTGATTTTGGCCCTCAAGATGGTTGGTTCTTCGCACCGTGGCTACCCGTGCCCTCGGGCACGGCCAAAGACTATCAACACCGTTCCGACGACAACTCACTGTGTTTTTCTTCTGTTGGAGCTGTTCATCCCAGCCGTGCTGCACCAGATACTTCTTCAAAGAGCTGGTATATAAATCCTTGTTAAACCCTGAAGTATCTGATGATGTTGTTTTTGTTAACGTTCTCGACTATATCTCCTCCTCCGGGTCCAGGAACCGCACCACCTCCAACGGATCTGTCCTCAATGAAAACTTGAAGAAATGGTCAACATCATTTGGTGCCCCACCGCATTTGTTGGAAATATCTTGCACAGAGGGGTTTATTCTGGCCATGTAGTCTTGCAACATCTTGCACCAACCAGATCTGAGTTGGGAAAGGGTCGCTCTTGTAGATCTTGGGAGCGTCTTCTCCGATGCGTCGATTGGTGCCAAGCATTTGATGTATCTGATCGTTGTCCTCTATGTATGCTGTCTGCTCATGATGTAAATAATTGATTCAACTATCCATCAAACCCAACTAATCTAGAGCCGTCAGCATTATGGACAGATCCTGTTGGAGTGGTCGCCTTCCTTGGCCTGAAGACACAGTGAGAGTTATCGAGATCGTTAACAATAACTACAACATCTATTGATTTTTGGCACTCTCCCTTGAAAGAGTTGTTATGGAGCCAGAAGTTCCCAACGATAGCTCAGAGATGATTGTCTCTTTCCAGGTAAACACGAAGAAGCCAAAAGATCTTTGCGATGGCTAAGAGGTGACATGGACATTCTTCACGAGCTCCACTCTTTGCGGAACAATGTTTTGATTTTGCAGACAAATCGTCTTCCATCAAATAACGCTATGCATCCCAAGTATGTATTTATTACTAGCCGTCTTAGATATTATTCGTTGCGATTCCTTTAGAGGGGAGGGGCAGCAGTACCGTATATATACAGGGTGTCCCAAAAAGAGACCGCCTGAATATCTTTTGAACAGCTTTATGTGGAGTTTTGAAATTCTGCATGGTATTATACCCCAAATTAAACCACCTGATGATGTGACTAATTTTTCAGGGGCGGGTACCATGTAGTCCCCAGGGGGCCCAACTTTTGTTTTTTAAATACGAACCCCCATCTTGTGATACGTTTTCAGAAAGACAATAGAATTAGAAGTACTTTGCAAAAAAATTTACACGTCGAACGTGTTTGGTTTCAAAATGGCGGCCATTTGAAATTTCCAAGATGACTTCTAAGAGTTATGACTTCTAAGAGTGTCTAAAACTAGGCGAATTTTTTGCAATGAGATTTGAATGATTGCATAGGCCTAGTTTTAGACACTTCGCCTACTTTTAGAAATAATTAACCTGTTTTAGACACTCTAAAATAATAACATGTAAAATTTTAAAACTCCACATAAAGCTGTTCAAAACATAAAGTACTGGTTCACAGAAACACTGGTTATAATTTTTGAAATTTTTGGCACTATGAATTACCCCTCAAAAAATACTAATCTTCTATACTTATAAAACGCAAAGCCCAGTTGGTATACTGACTTTCTGATAATCAACGTAGCTCCACGATGGCTAAACCTAGAGACTTGAAACTTGGCACACAGATTCCTTTTAGTATGTAGGTGAGTAATAAGAAAGGAAAAAATCGAAAGTTCAAGTGGGAGCAAGTTACCGCCAAAAATGACACTTTTTTGGGGTCTTTTTGTAATATATAATATTTCTTCTTTGAATTTCCAGATTTTCCAAAATGTTCACCAAACCCGCTATGATCACTTGTGGCCTTGTGTTTTTTCAAAGATTTTCTGGTACTAATTCGTTCAATTTTTATGCAGTATCAACTTTGAGTCAAACATTTATACACATGAATCCTCATAGTGGTGCTGTCGCAGTGGCGTTTGTACAACTTATAGCATCTCTATTCTCAGGTTAGTTTATACACATTAATCCTCATAGTGGTGCTGTCGCAGTGGCGTTTGTACAACTTATAGCATCTCTATTCTCAGGTTAGTTTATACACATGAATTCTCATAGTGGTGCTGTCGCAGTGGCGTTTGTACAACTTATAGCATCTCTATTCTCAGGTTAGTTTATACACATGAATCCTCATAGTGGTGCTGTCGCAGTGGCGTTTGTACAACTTATAGCATCTCTATTCTCAGGTTAGTTTATANTCTATGTTTTTCATTATTTCTATTTGGTTCCACAGGTATGCTAGTTGATACAGGTGGTAGACTTCCACTTCTGATAGCAAGTTGTGTATTTATGTCAATATCTTTTCATTCCTTCTTCTATGTTTTTCATTATTTCTATTTGGTTCCACAGGTATGCTAGTTGATACAGGTGGTAGACTTCCACTTCTGATAGCAAGTTGTGTATTTATGTCAATATCTTTTCATTCCTTCTTCTATGTTTTTCATTATTTCTATTTGGTTCCACAGGTATGCTAGTTGATACAGGTGGTAGACTTCCACTTCTGATAGCAAGTTGTGTATTTATGTCAATATCTTTTCATTCCTTCTTCTATGTTTTTCATTATTTCTATTTGGTTCCACAGGTATGCTAGTTGATACAGGTGGTAGACTTCCACTTCTGATAGCAAGTTGTGTATTTATGTCAATATCTTTTCATTCCTTCTTCTATGTTTTTCATTATTTCTATTTGGTTCCACAGGTATGCTAGTTGATACAGGTGGTAGACTTCCACTTCTGATAGCAAGTTGTGTATTTATGTCAATATCTTTTCATTCCTTCTTCTATGTTTTTCATTATTTCTATTTGGTTCCACAGGTATGCTAGTTGATACAGGTGGTAGACTTCCACTTCTGATAGCAAGTTGTGTATTTATGTCAATATCTTTTCATTTCTTCTTCTATGTTTTTCATTATTTCTATTTGGTTCCACAGGTATGCTAGTTGATACAGGTGGTAGACTTCCACTTCTGATAGCAAGTTGTGTATTTATGTCAATATCATTAGCCGGATTTGGATCTTTCTGTTATTATCGAGAACATCGGCATCATCAAAATGACCAAGATAACGATTATGACTGGATCCCGCTCCTTTGTGTTCTTGTATTTAATATAGCTTTCTATATAGGCATATCCCCGATATCATATCTATTAATTGGTGAATTATTTCCTCTCGAAATTCGTGGACTAGGTAGTTCTCTTTCAATGGCGTTTAGTTATTTTTGTGCATTTTTAGGTGTTAAAACATTTATAGATTTTAAACAATCATTAGGTATGCATGGAACGTATTGGTTATATGCTGCTATTAGTTTATCTGGATTATTCTTTATTGTAACATGTGTACCAGAAACTAAAGGAAAAGATTTGGATGAAATGAAGGGATAAACAGAGGATAGAGCGAAGAATTGAATGAACAAAAAGAGCGATTTTGGGAATAGAAAGAACAAAAAGAGCTGATCAAGAATAGAGAGAACAAAAGAGAGCGGATTGGGAATAGAAAGAACAAAAAGTGCTGATTTGGATGAAATGAAGGGATGAAAAAAAAAGTGAAGAATTGAATGAACAAAAAGAGAGCGGATTGGGAATTGAAAGAACAAAAAGAGCTGATTGGGAATTGAAGGACAAAAGAGAACGGGTTGGGAACTGAAAGAAGAGAAAAAGAAAGCGAAGAAATGAAAGAAGAAAAAGATCTGATCAAGAATTGAAAGAACAGAAGAGAGCGAAAGGGAAATTGAAAAAACAAAACGAACTGCTCTGGATGGAATGAAAAGATGAACAAAAGAGAGAGAGAGGACGGAGAATTGAATTAACAAAAAGAGCTGATTCAGATTAAAACGAGCGGTGAAGGAATTGAAAAAAAAAAGTTTGAAATGAAATTATAAGAGAATTGAAAAAGAAAAAATTTGAAAAGGTTTTGGAAGAATGAAAAAGAACTTTTTTTTATATAATGTATTATTTTATAGTGGTGCGTTAACTGCCATGGTCATATGCACCAAAGAACTAATTTGGAATAGAAAAATGAGATTAGGGAATAAGTGAATTAGATTGGCACTCAGTGATATGAACTCATACATTATTATTTCATTCTCTGTAATATTCTAGACCAGGACATAGTAGACCAAAACAAATTTCTGTACAAAATTAGCTTCAAAAATATTAAGTAGTTTCGCCTAGCAAAAATATTGTTTTTTTTATATTTTTATAAGAATCCTAAAACTCAAATTTTTCGATTTAGCAGACTTAAATGGAAATTATTAACTTTTAAATAAATTGAAACAAAACACTTACCAAAAACACTATTTATAATTATTTATGAAGAAACTATTCGATTCATTATCAGTCTAGGTCCAATTCCATCTTTTGACTCTACTAGACTGATGATGAATCGAATGATTCGAAACTAGTTTCTTCATAAATAGTGTTTTTGGTGGATTAATAACGGGACATTGTGGTCTAAGAAAACATCTACACAATATGGGAATCTTTAGGGGAATAACCCATTGTGTACACTATGTGAGGAGGAGGAGGAAACAAATGAGACCGGCCACCGGAGTAATAACGGGACATTGTGGTCTTAGAAAACACATACATACACAATATGGGAATATTCAGGGAAAACCTATTGTGTACATTATGTGGGGAGGAAAAAGAAACGAATGAGAGTGGTCACTGGATAAATAACGGGACATTATGGTCTTAGAAAACACCTACACAATATGGGAATCTAGGGAAAACCCATTATGTACACTATGTGGAGGGAAAGAGGAAACGACCGCTCACGCCATCTTTGATTGCAGTGCCCTACTCAATTGCAGAGTGATTATCATCGGGTCACTAAACCCCAGAGAGGAACTCGTCCAAAACAATCTAATAAGAAGAAGACTGCTCAAACTCTCTGGGCAGTTGAACCTTGGCTAGAGAAATAAGCTTAACCCAAATACAAGCCCATGAGACTGAGTTGTAAGGATTCCACACCTTAGGGGATGAAGGTCAATGAAATGAGCACAAATCGAATACTGTGACGAAGCACAAGGTACACCTGTTGTTAGTATTTTGTACGCTTACAGTGGACGAGGTTCCGTTTACCTACATTCATTTGTCGCTCGCTGTAGCATGTGGTCGCTTCCAAAAGTTGGACAGCCCTTTTATGGACGCTTCTGCAGTCGCTTTAAAAAAAAAAAATCAGTGTTAGCATTTTGGTTTTATTTGTTAATTATTTTTTTTTACAAATTGAAGGCTGATTTTTAAATAAAAAAAAAATTGTCTTCTAAAATAATTCTATAAAAAAACTGCTTTAATTATTATTTAAGTAGACTTGTAATTAAAGATTTATATTTAATATTATTGTAGTCTTCCAAACTAAATTATTTATATTTATTATTTATTTGTATTATTTTATTTTTAGATCGAATCCGAGAAAAAATATTTTGTATCTTCAAAAAGTGTTTAAGAGTTCAAAAAATTACTGGTTGTATCGCGGGTGCTTTCATCTGTAACAGACATTTTCAAGTTGGTCGTTAATCTAAATATATAAATTAGAAATCTTTGTGTACCTATGTGGTAGAAGTTGTTCCGATAGAATAGTACAAACGGAAGCCAGGTATCGAAAAAGTAGATGGGAATGAACCCCCCTCCATTAAAAAAGTCATGGTCTACGATTCAAGGAAAATTATCTGAATTAAAGAAAATTCCAACTATTTTCGAGTTCAAGGCCAAATTTACCGAGTAAACTCGGTAAATCACGGTCAAATATCTTCAATTTTGTCGTGATAACATATCAACTTAAAACGTGAAAGTTTTAAGGAGCAGTGACAGTGTCGTGATCGGCAAGTGATCCGCCCGGCAAAACTAAAAATATTCTTCCAGGCAGTTGAAGGAACATGTTCATACTAGACCGGCAAGTGATCCGCCNGACATTTAAATATTCGACATCGAAGATGTCAGCCCATTACATTATACCTAGGTACCTATTTTTTTTCCGCGAATCAACTTTTTATGATGTTTACACCAGATTTTTTTTTTTGTACGGTTTCAAAATTTCAGATTTACCAGATCCTAATTTTTTTTGGTAGATTTCCCTCTTTACGTGCCGTGTTGAGGACAATAATTATTCTTAGATTAGTTTTGTTATATTATATCTTGTATTTCATAACTTGAAATTTGAGCAAAAATGAAAGGTCACCAAAAAATTTAAACTGAATTGAAATATTTACATTTTCAGCGAGCTATGTCCAGCCAGAGTATAGTGGCCAAGCGGTGGCCCGGCAAGCGGGAGAGTGTTGATTCCATTTTCTGGCTTAATCTCTTTTTAAGTCCAAACACTGATATTATATTGACGAGGCAATATATTGCCCAGGTCGATAGAAATAATTTGGACATACTAGGGTGGTTCAAAAGCTCGTACCAGATGAAGAAGGAAAATTAAAACCCACTGTGTCCTATTTTTCAACATAATCTCCCTTGACTTCAATACATTATTTACCTCTAAAAGAGCCGACCTGATTTTCATCACTCCCATTTTTCCCACGCAGCTCAGATTTCAGTTTTGAAAAGAAATAATAGTCGTTAGAGTCCAGGTCTGGACTGTAGGAGGGCTGAGATATCGCAGTGAAGCCACACTGACGCACAGCAGCCTTTGCAATAACGACGATGTGGACAAGGTCAAACACATCGTAAAAATTAACTCGTAACCTGAGAAAAGAAGTCCTGTGAAAATTAAAATAATCAAAATATATAGATAATTGACAATATCGATTCAGAGTTTAACTATGGTCTGATGATGACAGTCTGAGTACTGTTGAAAGCTCACCAAGTTAAGTTATTAGTTTTAATTTGAATGTTTTAATTTCTAGCTTTTAATTTTTCAATTTTAATTTTTAGATTTAATTTTCTAATTTTAATTTCTAATTTAATTAATTAAACTCTGAATCGATATTGTCAATTATCTATATATTTATATCTTACGATTCTTCTAATAATAATCAAAATATTTGTATAATTTTACCTCGTATTATCAAGTTCGACACGTAAGGATAGGTTTTGTTTTTACCGTCATATCTCGCTAAATATGTGAATTTTTCAACAAAAAAAAATGTTCTACCGTCCATTGTATTTGTTACCGGTCAATATTGGCCAAAAAGTTTTTTTTTTCTACCGATAATGGATGGGTTAAAGTCTCAAAATTCTTGATAATGGTTAATGGTCTTCCAGACATAGTTTAGATTTTACGTAGAGTTTATAGAGATATATATTTATGTGTAATTTATTATTTTGGTAAAAATAGAGAATCAGTGACAAAACTTGACCTGAACATAATTGACGATGTAAACATAAATATTGGTTTACCGAGCTATGATATTCATTGTCGCAAGACTTCCCCAATCAAAGCTAATGAATACTAGCTACATTAACGAGAGACGGCTGCTATGACTCGGTTTTTAATTTAGGAACATTACGTTCTCAGCCAACAATGTCGGGGACAGAGCAGTTCGCTGGGCAAAAGTTTAACTTATACGGGACAGGCTTGACGAACGATTTTTGGTTTCTGCGTTGAAAAATTAATCCTTTTTTTTAAGCCAATTCGAAAAGATTGTTATTGAAAATAATAGACCAAAATATATTATGTGTATTGTCAAACCTCATGCAAAAACAAAATATTAGTTTCTTTCAGTATTGTGTGTAATACTCTTTCTATATTTTTACCAGTCATTTTTTTAAAAAACAAACAAAACTTCCCTTTTTCTACATTTTTATTATATAATTAACTATTTTTATTGTCCCATCCTCTAAGAAATAAAAAACAGTGGAGGTAACATAGTATATGACAGGGGTGTTTTCTCATTGGCGAACCACTAAAATATCTCGAGAACGGGTTGGCATTTTAAGATGCAACAAAAAGCGTTCATGATGGATCTTAGTAAAGAACTATTGTGTCAATTCAAAGATTTCAAATTTGTTTCCTGAGTTGTAAATTTTTACCCTATCTTCTATTGAAAAAAAAAAATGGAAACAGCATTTTTCCGTTACATTTTTCAAACCATTATAAATTTTCAAGATTAAATTAATACTCACGAAAACACACTCTATGTAAACCATACCTATGAAATGTATGATACTCCATCATACCTATGAAATATATGATACTCTATCATACCTATGAAATGTATGATACTCTATCATACCTATGAAATGAATGATACTCTATCATACCTATGAAATGTATGATACTCTATCATACCTATGAAATGTATGATACTCTATCATACCTATGAAATGTATGATACTTTATCATACCTATGAAATGTATGATACTCTATCATATCTACAAAATGTATGATACTCTATCTTACCTATGAAATGTATGATACTCTATCATATCTATGAAATGTATGATACTCTATCTCTATAAGTTCTCAAGAAACCTCCCTAAATGCGCGCCTACACTAAGCGGATCAGAAAAACTGAATTAGTGAGGACGCGTTGTTCGACCTTGCCAACGCGTCCTCACCATGTCCGGTTCTACGCACCAGGACGACCTGGAACGCATATCATCACAGTTCCAGTCGAGGGCCATCAAAATCTTTTCGGTTAAGCTCATATCAATCTGTTTCTACCATTTCAATTTATCATGGATCTATAAATATACCATTTCAATTTATCATGGATCTATAAAACCCGCTACTACTACAACAACTAACATGCCAAAAGTCAAACCGAATCTTGCCGAAGGCAACCCGAAACAAGTTGACCCGTATTAAAAAAACTGATTTGAAACGAAATCTACAATGTGGATGTGCCGATCAGCTTCAGGCAACCGGAAGACGTAGTTGAAAATAGCTTGCTGTGATTTTAGGGTGGCTAGAATCGTCTTCAGCAGTATTTCAATTTTTTTTTTTTTTTTTTTTTTTTTTTTTTTTTTTTTTTTTTTTTTATCCTGCATATCCCACGTCGTTCTTGTATTCCAAGCTCAGATGCTTAGCCTCGACCAGAATCAGGTATTTCATAAAAACGCTAGCTCTATATTTCCTTAGACTTTTAAATCTCCCGCAGGGAATTAGAAATTAAAGTTATTATATGGAAAAGGAGACAACTG
Source organism: Pachypsylla venusta (assembly GCA_012654025.1). Classification (NCBI taxonomy): domain Eukaryota; kingdom Metazoa; phylum Arthropoda; class Insecta; order Hemiptera; family Aphalaridae; genus Pachypsylla; species Pachypsylla venusta. The sequence continues at coordinate 7,840,974 of CM022876.1, read as the reverse complement.
CCCTGATGAATAGCACATTCGTGCAGTGCCGGGACAGATTGCTATCATATAGCTGACAGTGGGGCAGAGAGGGGAGGGTGGGCTTAGTTGTTAAATAATCGGTGGGGTTTCAACCCCACCATTAGTTAGAGATTGAGTCCAACATAACCTCTACGCCACTCGACTGGGGTGTTTGTCTGGCTGCGGTTGGACAAATATCTTTCCGGCCGAGAAGTAGGGTGTATCTTTTGGAAATTCCCATCCTCGTCTCCCCCGGTTGTCAGCAAATTCAGTTAGGGATCAATAAAAAAAAAGACTTAAAATAGTAGGTTTTGGGCAGCAATGGCGATGATGATTGCAGCCGAAGCTGTTAAAACCACATCATCATCATCATCACCTATCAACTGAGCGATTCGGGAAGACAGAATACGGTTACGTATTCTGTACCGGTTTGGACGTCATGCCGAGTTATATGAGTTGAATCGACGGTACCGGCATAGGCCCACAGTCCTTAATCGGCATAGTCCTTCATATTTTCCATGGCTGTACACTCCCCTGCATTTAGATAAATTAGTCAAATTTTGTTTCCAACAATATTATTAACTCTATGCTGTGTCCCCATTAGATAAATAGATTTAGTTTACAATTTGAACACACAGCATCAGCAATACCCCCGGTTTGATTTCGATGACCAAAAAAAAAAAATGTTCAACCCAATAATTATATGTAGTTAAGTAATTTTTTAGTTGTTAAGAAGAAAATAAAATTCTAACACAATGCTCACTCAACTTTCTCTATGTAAAAAAAATATAGACTTTAAAAATAAAAAAGCTTCATTATTGTATACAAAATGAGATGTTTTTTTTAGATTGATAATAATGGATGTATAATTTGCCTATGTCTGGCACGCAAAAACGAGCAGGCGAACACGTAGACATATCATAAAAATTAGTATAATCAGGCTAAAAAGAATAAATCAGCCGAACAGGGAATAGTAGGATATTTCTGGTCGGAAAAAAATTCCGATTCGTCTGTGAAATCCTGCTAGTTAATAGCTATTGATGTAAAACAAACATAAAAGTACTAAAAACAAATCACTTACCCAACTGTACGACCGACGTAAACGATTCACAGTCCACTAAAAATTGACCGGCTTGAACAGCTCCCAGTGCCATAATTCTTTTAGTCAAAAATTCTATTGTTTGTGTACCTGAACGATTTTCTTGAACTGGAAACTGTTGAAGTCTGGAAAGAAGAAAATATTCGGCGAATTTATACGGAACCCTTTGTGTATGAAAGACAGTAACGCCGCCAGGATAAGTCAGGACCAAATGGGACCTGGATACTAAATATCATTCATTTTGGTCAACAATGGCACCAGTTACCTGACCCGTAACTAGGATTTCTTTTCGCGCGAGGGGGGGTTGGGGTTATATGAAGTTGAAATAGCAAATTAACAATATTATACTGATTTTTAAAAATTTCGGGGGGGGGGGGGTGTACNTCCTGGATACGGCCCTGCCAGTTACAGTGCCACTTACGGCGAATCAACAGATATTTTTTTCCCATCATATACTGATGGGAAGAGGGACTTTTTTTGGATGATTCCATTATTTAAATATTAACCCAAAACGGTAACAAAAAAGATAAAACAGATAACTTGACGATAAATAGTCAAATGCTTTATCATGGTTTTACTTGACATGATATACCAATTCTACCATATGTGTTGCTTTGTATTATTTTACACTAGGGATCAAGCAATCTCTTCAGGCTTGAAAGAAGAAATTAATCAATTTGATATATCATCTTAAAGGCACAATGCAAAAAAGCCTTTATGAAGAAATACACATTGATAACCAACAAGAACATAAATCTAGAAGAAAAAAAAAAAACATTAAAACCTTTGTGTGGAGTATGCTTTTATAAGGATATGAGACCTGGACCCCAAATCAAAATGAAGAAAGTAAGATGAACTCAAAAACTAACAAATGAAGGAATCCTAACAAGAGTTAAATAAAAGAGAGAAATTTAAAGATCTTAAAGAAAGGATAATTAGAATTTATTGGACATCACCTGAGACATGTAAACATTGTGAAGATTAGTGTGGAAGGCATGATTGAGAGGGAGCACCTAGGACCAGGAAGAACACGAACAACACTAATATTCAAGAACTTTTACTGAGATGGAAAGGAAAGCTATAGACAGAAATACATGGAAGATCATAATAAAAACGTATAATTAATACATAATATCCAAAATGATCATGATAAAAAATAATACCAATCGAAAAATTGAAGAAAAAAAATTCATCTTACACTGTGACCCCCATTCTTATGATCTCAGGTGGTTTTCTTTACTTTTAAAAAGAAAACCACACGAAATAATTCGCCTTTGTACCAATCAATAGTTTCTGCCAAACGTTTTATAATCTGAAAGAAGAAAAAAGTAGTACATATAGGTATTTATTTAAAACAAAGTGTCTACTAAATACATAAAGAAAAAACTCTGTATAGAATGAGTGATGAGACAGGCGGTAGCGTCAAGTTTCAGGGATCAAGTAGACCTTGATAACATAAAGGTCAAATGCTTTTCTGTTAAGTAGGAGGGAGTGGATTCAATCCCCAGCAATGGGAAAGGATTATTATGCCTAATAATTGGAGTATATGATCAGAAAAAGCTCTAAGGATCAGCATTAATCTCACGTAGTAGTTAGATTCTACTCAAAAGTCTATTTTTTAACGGAACAAAATAAGATCTAGTTATTTCTATTGTTTGTGCACTACGATAACTCTCGAAGGGTTTATCCAATTTTGATGAAATTTGGGTACCAGACAGATACTATTTATTTTTTTTGGAGCAAGTTACAAACTTAAAATGTGGTTTAATATAATTTAAAAAGTCTTTTAAACGTTTAAGGGGTGGGAGATTAATTAATTCACTTTAATTTTAATTTATTTTGAAAAAAACAGGTACCAGACAGATACTATTCATTTTTTTTGGAGCAAGTTACAAACTTAAAATGTGGTTTAATATAATTTAAAAAGTCCTTTTCCAATTTTATCAATATAAGCGTTAAGATGAACGTACCTCCCAGAGATCGGGCATGCCTCGATTAAACTTGTTCTTCTCATAAAGTCGCTCCCTAAAAACTCTTGCGCTTTCTCCAAAGTTTCGTCGATTTTCAAGCAATAAAATTGTGAATTAAACATTTAAAAGTGAGTTTTCTCGTATTTTCCACCATTTAATCGTGAAAATTAACCTTCTACTTTCAATTAATCATATTAAAAGGTTAGTTGCTCAGAAAGAAAATAATAGTATCTGTCTGGTCCCGAAATTTGTTATGTATATTAATTTATCAGGCTGATAATATTTTGGGCCCTAATGGGATACCCGGGAAAAAATATTGGCAATTTTAAGTGAGCGATGTCTACAGATCACAGTAGCAAAAAAGCAACTTACGACACGCAACCTTTTTTTATTAGATTTTTGATTCTACGTAAAACAAAACGCTAGCATGGTAGCATCTATCGGTGCGGTAGCCGTCTGGTCTGCAGAAATTACAGGGAGTGAAATAATATTTTGCGCGGCAGATTCCGAAGGTTAATTATTGCAACTAAAAAAACACAAGACATGAACCCGCAGCGACAAGAGATTGTACAAAAGTATTACTAAGTTTTAGTAGTCCTCCTGGTCTAGTGGGTATCACTCTTGTTTTTCACGCGGGCAACCCTGGTTCAATGCTCGGCGGTGTCGATTTTTTTTCGACTTCATGCTTGATCTCGGGGTGCAATTGGAAAAATTATTTGTACATGAAGCTCTTCGTAATGCTGTGATACCCACATAAATTGTGGAGAAACTTTTAGGCTATATCACAAAGATTTCATTTACAAATTTTCTATTTACTTACTGATGTTTATAACAATCTATTCTCTTGTGGCAGTTAGATCTGCCAATCTTCCAATCCTCAATAAAGAACAATACATGAGACTAAATGTTTACACCCCAAGCTATAAATGATAGAGTTTGCTGTGGGCAAAATCCAATAATCAACGAAACTATGGAAAAAATCGAGAAGAACGCTATTCGAGGGCCGAAATTTCAAACGAAAACTGATTTTCAAAAATAATCGCGGGTCTGGTGGAATAACTATTGTGGAATAACTGATGAAATTTTCTCTGTGTGCATGTTGCCAAATCAATTTTTAACCGGAAAAAGGAATAACAGCGGGGAGTATTTCAGGGTAAGATGTAGGATTAAATGGAGAAGGAAATTATTTATATTTTAATTATCTAGTTCATTAAATTAAAAAATGGATCTTTGGACCCCACCCTCATTTTATAGAAATTAAACTTATTACCTATGTGTATCATTGGCATAATTTCGATTAATATATCCATAAAACTATTATTTTAATAGACATTTTACGAACAGCGACCTGATGAGAAAGCTCAATTTATCAGGAGATTTATTTTGTGAAAGAAACCGCCCATTATTTAAAAAATTTCGTTAAACAAAACAAACAAATTCAAATGTCAAGTCTGCAAAAAGGAAAATGATGAAATTTTTTGTCAAACCAGAAAAAGTTAAATAGAAAGAACCGTCGGATTTTTATCAGAAAAATAAAATGTTAAAGTAAGAACAATAATACTTTATAAAATAACAATTCCAGCTTCCATTGCAATCATAAATTTTTGGAATTTACATACCCTAACTTGAATTTATTTATTTTGAAAAAAAAAACTTTTTCTTCCGTATTTATTCAAACTTTGGGAGAGGCTGGAGTATTTTTAATGATATGACCCTTCTAAGCAATCAAGAAACGTCATTATCCCAGCAGTTTACGAGCGGAATTTCGGATTCTGAGGACTATTTTTTCTTCAATTTCAGCATGATAACAAAGCATTCCTACCTTCGACAATGAGGAAGCAATAAGCAAAATTCGATCTAATATTGCTTGTTAAAAAATGTACCTGATTTTTACTTGGTACCAGACAGATACTGTTATTTTTTTTTTGGAGCAAGTTACAAACTTAAAATGTTGTTTAATATAATTTAAAAAGGCTTTTTAAACGTTTTAGGGGTGGAAAAT
>CM022876.1:7775363-7794817 GCA_012654025.1 Pachypsylla venusta | reverse complement strand
TCTCTCTCTCTCTCTCTCTCTCTCTCTCTCTCTCTCTCTCTCTATCCATCCCCTTTTCTCTCACCAAACTTCATCGCCGCTTTCTTTTCTTATGTTCATACATTTTAAAATAATAATAAATATAAAACTCAAATAATATAAATCTATGAAAAGGAATCTATTTTGCTTTCGTTTTATTTAAATGTGTTTTCAGTGTTAATAATTAGAAAAAATGTTGAATATTAAATACATAATAATTATACTTACATTTAATATTAAAAGATAAATAATAGTAAATTTAATAAAAGAAAAAAAAAATTATATCATTTTTTTTATTAATTATTTTATAAACTAAATATAATTGTCTTTTATGTTTAAAGATTAGAATCAAAATAGAATAGATTAATTTATTTTAATCATTAATTAAATAAGGTGATTTATATTGAAATTAATATAGTATAAAAGGACTCGTATTTTCTATATCTATAATAATTATTGTTATTTTTTTTACAAGTGTATTAATAATGAGGTACAGAAAATACCATATTATCTTCACTTGACTATAAAAATTACTAGTTCTTTGAACTGTAGATCTCACTCATTTAAAATGCCCATAATGAGGCCCTGGGTGGCAAATAGGGACGAAAAACTGATCGGATAATAATTCTATGAATATAACGAATGGTTATGCCAAGTTTCATCAAAATCGGATTGGGTGTTTGAGAGTCATGGTGCCATCAATTGACGATCCTCTGATAGTTTTCCTTCCGTTCGTTCGGTTAATTAATATTAGTTTTCTGAACTGTAGACCTCACTCACTTAAAACAGATACCATTTGGTCCAAGATGACTCAATAGGGCCCAAAAACGAATGATCTAATCCCATCAATATAATGAATGTCAGTATCAAATTTGGATAAGGCGTTCGAGAGTTATCGTGATACAAAAAGACAATCAAACAGGCAAGACGTTCAAGAGTTATTGTGGTACAAAAAGACAAACAAACAGACAAGGCGGTTGAGAGTTATTGTGGTACAAAAAGGCAAACAAACAGACAAGGCGTTTGAGAGTTATTGTGGTACAAAAAGACAAACAAACAGATAAGACGTTCGAGAGTTATTGTGGTACAAAAAGACAAACAAACAGACAAGGCGTTCGAGAGTTATTGTGGTACAAAAAGACAAACAAACAGACAAGGTGTTCGAGAGGTATTGTGGTACAAAGAACAAACAAACAAACAGATAAGGCGTTCGAGAGTTATTGTGTTACAAAAAGACAAACAAACAGACCAGGCGTTCGAGAGGTGTGTGGTACAAAGGACAAACAAACAGACAAGGCGTTCGAGTGTTATTGTGGTACTAAAATGCAAACAAACAGAAAAGGCGTTCGAGAGTTATTGTAATACTAAAATACAAATAAACAGAAAAGGCGTTCGAGAGTTATTCTGGTACAAAAAGACAAACAAACAGACGAGGCGTTCGAGAGTTATTGTGGTACAAAAAGACAAATAAACAAAAGAAAAATCGTGGTGTAAAACTTTGATCCTTCCCTTCGATCGATCAATTTTATTAAGATGTGGTAAGGCGCTTTGACTGGTAAACAATGGGGCGCGAGTTCAATCCCAGCCAATCCATGGAATTTTCATGATATATTTACCACTATTGGGGGACATGGAAGATGTCGGGATTATCAACATCTAGTCCGTCGTCCTCAGAGTAGCATAATATGCTATCCACCACCATCACTTTCTGTGATGGACATGGAAGGGGTCGGGATTATCAACATCTAGTCCGTCGTCCTCAGAGTAGCATAATATGCTACCCAACCCTTCCACCACCATCACTTTCCGTGATGGACATGGAAGGGGACGGGATTATCAACATCTAGTCCGTCGTCCTCAGAGTAACATGTCACCCAACCCTCCCCCGACACCATGAGAATAGTTCTAATTAACATCTTCACTATTAGTACACTGAACGGTAGACCTCACTCAATTCCGACGATTTTGAAGAGAAAAATAGTGAATCTATACTTATATGATTTATAAACATCTAAGTCAGAAGTGTTAATTTCATTATTCCCACTTGTATCTATTTGTGTATGGGATTCTACACGGCATCGCATCCCAGCACAACAAAATTAAGTGTTAAAAAAATATATTCAAATCGAACTAACTCCATATTTTTACTTTCCTTATCCTATAAAAAAGAAAGTATTGTAATGGGCTAAAATTTTAAATGACAAAACAGGTTTTGGGGTCCCCAGAACCCAAATCATTGGCCAGTGTGTGTGTCTATCTGTCTTTCAGTCTGTCCGTCTGTCTGTGAACAAGATATCTCAAGAACGGCAAGTGCTAGAGAGACTTGAAATTTGATATGTATGTCAGTTTTATTCCATGAACGGTAAAATAATCTTTTGGTGAAAATCGAATTTCATACAAGAAATTGAAGAATACAACTTAGGTTGAAGTGTATTTCTTATTATTATTATTGATTGTGGCGGCACACCAGTTTTTCCACGTCTAATATTTCTCATCCAGCCCTGAAATTGCCGAACCCCTAATGAAGTTCAGCAACGATTCTACTGGGTTAGAGTGTATCTCTATGAGTTCACAACCCGGGAACCCTAGCGTCCTGAAGCGTTGTACCGCCATATATGGGCAGCTCTTCCTCTCCACACATCCTGCACATCACTGTTCCCTTGTTGACTCCTATAGTTTTTAGGTGTTTCCTTAGAGCACAGTGACCCGTCAGCAGCCCAATCTCCAGTCTGATGTCACGTCTGCTGGGATTCGCAATTCTTTTCTCTGAGGGGGCCATAATCATCCTTTTAGAGAAAGGAAGTCCCGTGACCCCGTTCCAAGTCTTCTATAGCTGCCGTGGCCAAGCATTTCGCTATGCCAACCCCCGACTCCGGACCAGTGAATGGTGTCGAGGAACCGGCCCTGGCTAGCTCATCAGCTTTTTAATTTCCCTCAATGCCCTCGTGTCCAGGTACCCAATTTATATGGATCCTGTTCCTCCTAGACACCTCATTGAGGAGCTCTTCACACTCCCAAACCAACTTGGAGTTGGTTTGGTTTGCCTCAAGAGCCTTTAGGGCTGCTTGACTGTCTCTGTAGACCAGGTTGAAGTGTAATATATTGTTAGCCGCTCATTAGCGGTTGAAGGACGCTTTTTGGCGGTTCCTAAAACCAGAATGGAAAGAGCGAGAACATGAAATTTCGGCCCATTACATTACTTTCTTCTTCTTGTATGGATAAGGAAGGTCGTGTGATGTTCACACCAGATTTTTTTCTTTTAATGTCTGATGTTTCTATGAACGTTCCACAGTAAATATCGAACGGCTTGTTCGATTTTGATGAAATTTATTCTTCTTCTTTAACTTCACCCTTTCCCAATTCTATTTCGGGTTGGCGTTGCTTTCCTTAATTCTACCATGTCACAATCTTTTGCTCGGTGTCTACTCTCTTTATCTGTACCCTTTCCCGGCATGGTAACCCTCTCTTGCTTCTCACAGAATCTGCGCGGAGAAACTCGCGTTTTCCTGATGACTTTTTATCATTTGCATAAAGCAGAGTTTTTTTAAAGGCTTAATGCCCTCCCTAACACCAAACCGTCTGTATTTACACGGACTTAGGACCCACATCTAATGAACCTGTCCCCTCGGTGGTTACATTAGTATGGACATTGTTCATTAAATAGGTGATTAGTTTTTGGCCATAATTGCAATACCTAGGGCCAAATTTCTACAGTTCACAATACCACTTCCCAGGGGCGGATCCAGGATTTTAGGGTGGGGGCTAAGGATATAAAATGCATTTATTGGTAATAATGTGCCATTAAAGGATTTGTTTCACCTATTGCAAGAATTTTTGAGGGGGGCTCTCCCCCAGTTCCCCCCGTGGAAGTGTCCTCTATTTCTTTATTCAAACGGATAATTAGTGCCCATAGGAACGTATGATAAACAAATACTAGATGTTCTGTGTACCTCATGGGTCTTGCGGTGTCCCAATGGGGAGGGGGGGCTACAATTCTAAGTATTGAATATGCATACCAAAAAACGAATAAGGCGTTCGTGAGTTGTCTTGGAATAAACAGACAGACAAACGCGCAAAAAAAAATTGTGGTGTTGGAAACGAGATTCGATTAAAAATTGACCGACCTAAAGCGGTACTTTTGCCATCTAGCGTTTACCAACTCTAATTAAGTTTAGTATATAAATCACCCACAGAACCATGACAATCACTGTAATATAATTACGTCAGTAACACAAGAGTTACAAACATAATGATATTACAGAGTTGCTTTCCGTGTTATTATACACCATCAGCTCAGGTGGACTCAGTCCGTGAGGATGTCACCCTCAAGTAACTTCTTACACTCTCAAGTATGATTTACTTTTCTTCAGGGAAAGTTAGTCAATAAATGTCAATTATTAGCCTCGAAGAACAGATGTATGATGGCAATTAAAAACAGTAGACTACAATTTATTTGGTTCTGCTGTCTCATATATCTGCCTACCATCGGACACGATGATGCCACTATTGAATTAATGAATGTAAGTCCCACTGAGGTCCTAAACAAGTGCATGGGTTGGTGGTGTAGTGGTAAGACGCTCTGACTGTAAGGCGTGGGTTCAAACTCAGCCAACTCATGGAATTATCCTCATGAATTTGAGATCTTTATCACATAATAATAGCACCAAAAAGCTGCCTGTGTCAAGGAACTCTTCATTCCTATTCGGACAGTATATAAGGACTATTATTAGTATTACTGCCGGTGTCAAGGGCATGCGCGGATATGACCCTCTTTTTGGGGGGGGGCACAATCGTACTATATACCTAATATTTGAAGGGGGACTCGTGACCTAGAAGCCGGGGGTTCGAGTCCTCAGCAGTACTTTTTAAAGCAATGTTTATCGAGGTACGATACCCAATTTGTTGTAGATCTTACCACAAATACCTTTTATAAGCGTGATGACGAAAAAAAAGTGTCATGACGGATGACAAAATTTTTGACGATTTTTTATTTACGTATTTCTATTTAGTCTAAGGATTGGGAATTATGTAGGGGCCCTTGCCCCCCCACTCTCAATGGGATAAAAGACACAGCGGAAATTCATTCATTTTGATTTTTAAATACGTGATTAGGTATTATAATGAAATTTGAGAAACACCGCCCGCTTAAAAGAACTGGGGGGCACGTGCCCCCCCGGGCCCTCCCCTATACCCGCGCATGGTCAAGGGACCCTTCAGTCCTATTCGAACGGTATAAATAAGAGACTATTATTATTATTACTGCCTGTTTCAAGGGACTCTTCAGTCCTATTCGGGCAGTATAAATAAGATACTATTATTATTATATTATTACTGCCTGTGTCAAAGGAATTTTCAGTCCTATTGGGGCAGTATAAATAAGAGACTATTATTATTATTACTGCCGGTGTCAAAGGACTCTTCAGTCCTATTCGGGCAGTATAAATAAGAGACTATTATTATTACTGCCTGTGTCAATGGAATCTTCAGTCCTATTCGGGCAGAATAAATAAAAGACTATTATTGTTATTACTGGCGGTGTCTATGGACTCTTCAGTCCTATTCGGGCAGTATAAATAAGAGACTATTATTATTACTGCCTGTGTCAAGGGACTCTTCAGTCCTATTCGGGCAGTATAAATAAGAGACTATTATTATTACTGCTGGTGTCAAGAGACTCTTCAGTCTTATTCGGGCAGTATAAATAGGAGACTATTATTATTATTATTACTGTCGGTGTCAAGGGACTCTTCAGTTCTTTTCGGGCAGTATAAATAAGAGACTATTATTAATTTATTTAAATAATGCTAGAGAAACGGAAACTGCACAAAGAAACAGACATTGATTATTTTTTAGAAATGCATTTTATATTATGCAATAGAAGTGCATCATACTCTTAATTGCATCGCTAGACCTGGCGATACCAGCATTAATTCACCAAGGCAACCTCTGAATAAGCAAGGGCTTTCCAATTTATTTTTGCACTGACATAGAATCTTATTGAGAATGAAAAAATAAAACTAACGTAGTAACTTCAGAGAAATCGAATTTTCACTTCTATTCACAGCCTCTCATCTTTGATTGCAGTGCCCTACTCAATTTCAGAGTGAGTATCATCGGTTCACTAAACCCCAGAGAGGAACTCATTTAAAACAATCTGGTAAGAAGACCGCTCAAACTCTTTGGGCAGTTGAACCTTAACTAGGGGGGTGTAGCTCTATTAAGGTGAAATGAATGCTACATGAAACACTGAGAAGTCGAATAAGTGAGTATGCCACAGTCTGAGAGCAGCCTTACTGTCTTATTTAGTTTATCGATAATGCAAAACCCAGTTGGTATACTGACTGACTGATCATCAACGTAGCTCCATGATGGCTAAACAAAGAGACTTGACTCTTGGCACACGGGTTCCTTTTAGTATGTAGGTGCGTAATAAGAAAGGAATTTAAAGTTCAAATGGGAGCAAGTTACCGCCAAAAATTACGCTATTTAGAGGGTCTTTTTGCAATTTTTTCCTGGGCAAACTAAAAGAGATAACGAAAAATGACCGAGAATAGACCCCCCCAGAACAGTATGTAAGGACCCCATAAAAAATATAAAATTTGAAAATTTCCGGTTTCTCCCCGATTTATGGACGGTTTTCACCACCAAAAAATCGGAATTGAGAAGTACCACTTCGGAATGAGTGAGGAAGTTGAAATTTGATACAAAGGTGTTCCGAAGTACAAAAAGTAATATCTTTGAGGAAAATATTGAAAGGAGCCGTGTTCACTCTGGGGTCGGTTCCACCAAAAATCTAAAATTGAGAAGATTTAATTTCGCGATCTCGAAATTGTTGTTGAATTTTGTAACCGTAGCGAAGCACGGGAAAACAGCTAGTATGCTACATAAACTGTTTATGCGAGTGCCCCAAGTCGTACTTCTAACGCAATGCAGCTACAAACACTCTCACACAAATTTTGTAAGCATCAGTTTTGACACTGACCTCCATTGAAAATAAAAATAATATTTATCTTATATTGATTTTGAAATTTAGAATTTAAAAATAGATACGGTGTTATTGGGGTGACGTCCTCTTTGTGGTTCCTCTGACCAAAGGGTGCCTTGAGGCATGGCCGGAGAAAATAAGCAAGCCAGCTTCATTAGGTGACGGTCCTAAGCCCGTGTAAATATAGAAGGTTTGGTGTTAGGAAAGGGCATCCAGCCTTAAAAAAAACTCTGCTTCAAGCCAATGATGAGAGATCATCCGCAAAAAGCGAGTTTCTACGCAGCTTCTATTGATACTTTGAGAAGCAAGCTAGGGTTTCCTTGCAAGGAAAAGGTTACAGCTAAATTTAGTGGGCACCGAACGAAAGGCTGTGGCATGGTAGAATTAAGGATAGCAGCGCCAACCCCAAATGGAATTGGGAAAGGATAAAGTCCAAGAAGGAACACAAGTCTATTATACATTTTTGAACGTTTAAAAAAAAAAAATTTATATATATCTTCTTCTTTCTAATATATAAAATTCTCGTGTCATGGTATTTGTCACCATACTCCTCCAAAACGACTTAACCGATTTTAATGAAATTCTGTATGTACATTCGGTAGGTCTGCGAATAGGTTTTTATCTATAATTTAATAGAATTGAACACCAAGTTTGGTGGGTAGGGCGTGTTGGGAGTAGTATTGGGTTTAAACTTGCGCAGACTTCAACACTAATTTTTTTTTTTTTTTTTTTTTTTTTTATTTNCCCAATACTACTCCCAACACGTTCTACACAGCTTAACAACCCGTTACTACTCCCCATGTTCTCTCATCTTCTCGAAACGTATAGTTCGGGTACTCAGCTAGTAGGTATATATATCTTTATTTATATAAAAGGCAATGGAGTGACTGAACAACGTAGAGCCCAAACTAATAATGCTACAGACTTGAAATTTGGCAGTGACCTTCGTTGCACCATGCTGCAAGTGTGCACTAAGAAAGGATTTTGTAAAATTTTAATTTTAAGGGCAGAAATCGCGATAAGTAAACAATCCCCATAAGAAATACATTGTAGCGAGGGAGATAGCATGATACATGAATATGTATACATACAATAGCGTACACGCCTATGTATACATACAATAGCGTACACGCCTACTTTCACAATTTTCGAACTATGATATGTATACCACATGTAAAATATGCGCGGGCGAAGCCGCGATCGGGGGATGCTAGTTTATAGATAATGTCTTTTTGATTTTTATGGTCAAATGATAATGTAGTATTTTAATAACTTGAAATAATAATCAAATAAATAGCAAGAAGAACATTAAAATTAATATTCAATTCTCTGGAACGATAATATCATATCTATATTGCAGATAATACCTAATAATTTAGACAATGCAATCATCCCTCCATCTGTGTGCAGCCATTTGAATCTATAGAATTCTTTGAAATTATACCATGTAAGTATTTTTCATTTAAAATTAATACCAGTCCCATATTACTAGTATTGTGCTTGTAATTTGTATATATACTATACAGGGGTTTTGAGAAGATATACAGCCATAGACGGAATATCTTGAGGACGGATTGTCAAAAAAAGTTCATGAACTGGTTTTTATTTCTTTTCTTTTTCTTTTCAGTATTTCATACTATACCTAGATGAACACAAGATATTTGATAGAAAAAAGAAGATTAGTCTGTGGAAGAATTCTAGAACAGCATTAGAAGTATTGAACAACACAGAAAAAATCAAATAAAAAGAAGACTAGGCTGCCTTAGAATAAAAGAATAACTGACAATAAATAAAGAAGACTAGTCTCTTCTGAATGAATAGATTAACATCTATTCAATTGTATTTTATGTGATCTCGAAATAAAGTCTGAATGTTTTTATATTTATTAGCGCATTAACCTAATCCCAATTGTAATTTCTATTTGATTATTTGTTGTACTATTTATTCTTAAAAATATTATTATTAATAGTCGAATATTCATATTTTAATGAAAGATACAACCCGTACACGTATTTTCAAGAATCTATTAAATCTATTTAAAGTATAAAAATTTTCATTTTATAGTAAAATATTGAAATCTAGTCATAATCAGATCTAGTACTAAAAAAAAAAAAAATAAAAGANAAAAAAAATATGAGACAAATGTAGGATTTGATTTGGGTGTATTTATATTTTTGAAAGAATATTATTTGTTTAAAATTTTTACTTGTACGTAAAAAAATATATAAAAAATGTCTTCATATTGTAGAATAACTGGTAAAAGTCGTGGTTTACCAAAATCAAATTATTTTCCAATATTACCACCTATATCATCTTCGGATGCTAAAAGATTTTGTAGAATTACTGGTAAATCATATGGATTACCAACACATCATTTCTTACCTGTACTTTTATTTTCTAAAAAGAAAAAGAAAAAAGTTGATAAAAATCTTCATGAAACTCTCGGTACTAAACATAGAATCGTGCACGGATATCGATATGTAGTTCCTCTTATTGAAAACTCAAACGTACTAATGAAATTATTAGAAAATAAAACAAATGATTTTTTACAAATCAATGATCTTCTTCATTCTAATGTAACAAATTTAACAAATAAATTAACAAATAAAATAAAAACTTATGATATAAACACGAAAAAAACAAAGAGAACAAATCATCAACAAATAGATGAACTAATAAATGTATTTAATAATGAATTTATAAGTGATATGTATAGAGATAATATAAAAAATGTACAAAACAGATATAAAGATAACGTTCTTGTAAAATTATTAAGTTCACTAAATCGAGGACAAGTAAAAGATCAATTGAAAAATATTGAAAATCAAATACGAAATGCACTGTTAGATAATCAAGAAATGGAAAAAATACTTTTGAAATATGATCAAAATAGATTAAACAAAACAAGAATTGATTATGGAATCATTGATGTATCTAAATTTCCAATGTTGATTGATGTTAATGAAATTATTTCAAATTTAAATGATGGTAAGATTGTGAATATTGATGGAAAAGAATATATGAAAGTACAAACTAGAAATGGTGAGAAATTAATTTTAGGACAAAATATTATTGTGAATGGTAAAAGTAAATTTGTACCAGGACAAACAATCGAAAAAAATGGTGTTCTCAGATTTGTAAGTGGAATTGTTACAAATGATAATGGGAATGTTAAACTTGTTACTGGTCAAGTTGTAGATGTGAATAATAATGTGAAACAATTTGTGAGTGGCCAGTTCGTCGAAACGATGAACGGTCTTGAATTTTTACCCAGCCAGACGGGTTCGGGATCTGTAGGATTCACCGCTTCTCACATTCGGGATCTGTAGGATCCACCGCTTCTCACGGTATTTTGAATGCAGTGGGCGGTCCTTTGTCTGCTCAGACCTCTAAGAACGTTGAATTGCAGCAAGCTGTAAATAAAATGGACACAAGTCAGCTGCAAAAGACCAAAGTTGACAATGTTCTGAAAGATAAGACCGAGAAATTACCAGAGGCGTTTGAGATTCAAGAGATTGTTCAGAAAATCGGTGACCAGGTCAGGTAGTTGATTTGGGCAACAATCAGAGACAATTTGTGAAAGGTGAATTTGTTGATACCTCTGAGGGTCTTAAGTTTATATCATCTGATATTTTTGATTCTTGCTCAACTGGTTCTTCATCGCAGAATCCCGTCATTAAAAACGCCACAGAAAAACATTATGAATTTAATCCATTAGTTGTAGATTATATCGACAATCTCAATCATCGACTTCTTCAAAATTCTTCCTTTTCTCAAAATGATGTTAAAATCACAAAGAACCTTCCTCTGTTCAATGATATTGATGATGTATTACAGAACATGGAAAATGGTGTAATAACAAAAACTAATGGTAAAAAAATTCTTTCCGTTCCAACAAAGTACGGTGAAATATATCTTATTGGACAACATCTAACCTTAGAAGGTAAATCTATCTTTATTCCTGGACAGACATTAGTAGTAAATGGAATTGAAACATTTGTACCCGGAATAGTTACATTAGAAAATGGAATGCCAAAATTAATTCCTGGACAAATCATATCTGAAAATAATAATAAACAATTTGTTGTTGGACAATTTATTAAAAGTGATACAAGTATAGATTTTATCGAGACGATTCAGAATCAAAATGGGTTTGAATTTATTCGACATCATGTTAAGGATATTGTTTCTAAAAATTTGGGAATGAACGGGAATGATGTTTCGGATCGCTTATCTAAATTCGAACATATGGAAGAAGAAACAGATGATTTTAATGAAGACATTGAAGAACCATTATTTGTATATAAAGTAAATGAAAGAAAATGTAGTCTAGTATTTCCTGCTAAGCTTGAAGCTGCTGTTCGAGATGGTGATATATCTAATGTAATGCTATCAAAAAATGATGATACGATTCTATTTAAAATGAAATATGGAAATGATATTACTGTAGATATTAAAGATGTACCTATTAAACAAATACAAAAAATACAATTATATGATGGTGAAGGTATTAGTAAAGAAAAGAAAAATAAATTAGGTGATATTACGAAGAAGTTTGAAAACAAAGAAGACAATGAGAATAAAGAAGAATCAAATATTATTGATGAAACAGTTGTTGAAAGTTGGAATAGTATTAACATGAATGATCAAAACGATTCGTATTTTGATAATAAATCAGTCGCCAATGCAAACAATGTTGACAAAAATGAAAAATTGAAAACATTAGATTTTGAAAAATTCCAACATGGTATTATAGAAGATATAGACTATAAATTAATAATTAGTGAAATGCCGGAAAGTTTAAATTCACTTAATCTATCAAAATTAAATTTAACACAAAGTATACCGGGTATTATCCAACAACCTCTTTATAAAGATAATATAAGTTCTATTAGTATTAAACCCGTTTTAAAACCATTTAAACCTTTACATGTAGCCATTAGTAATGAATTAATAGATTTATTACATGACTTACCACCTGACAAATTAGAATTAACAAACATTGATGAAATTTTTAATGAATCAAATATAAAATCATTACCAGACATTGTAGATATTATTGATATTGTTAAAAATATAAAAAATGGTAGAGTTGTTCAAATTGGAAATAAAGATTTATTATGTGTACAAACAAAAAATGGAGAGAAATTAATATCTGGACAAAATCTAATTGTAGATGGTAAGGAAATATTTGTTCCAGGCCAAACTATAATTGATGAAAATGGAGATTATTTCTTAAGTGGAATTATAATAAATGATAATAACGAACAACATATTCTCCCTGGTGTCATAACAGAAGTTGACAATGAAGATGTGTTTGCTCTTGGTATGATTACAAATACAAGAAATGGTGTAGAATTTGTACAGGGACAATTTCTAAATATGAATAATGAAAATAAATTTTTTACCGGACAAACTGTAATTACAAATGAAGGGCTTGTATTTGTTCCTGGTCAAATTGATCATATTAATGGTGTTAATAAATTCGTTCCTGGTGAAATCATACTAACACCGAATGGTTTAGAATTTATAGAAGGACAAATATTTAATCAAAATGGAGAATATAAGTTTATAGCTGGTAAAGCTATACTAAATAATGATGGTGTTTATGAATTTATTCCTGGAAAAACAATTAAAGTGAATGATGTAATTAAATTTATACCAGGTGAAATAATAGAAACAGATGTAAGTAAAGAATTTATTCCAGGAAGGTATGTTATGACTGAAAATATGAATGAGACTACATTCTTACCTGGAATTATAAATGAAATAAATGAATTTATTCCTGGTATGTTTGTAAATAGTCCTGAAGGTAAGAAATTTATAAAAGGTCAAGTTGTACTTAACGAGAACAATGAGAAAATATTTATTCCTGGTCAAACTAAAATTGTAAACGATGAAGTTATTTTTGAAAAATATGAAGCTGTTAATGATTTGGAAAGTTTCAGTGATATTGAAAATGATTATAATAATATATTTCATAATCTTAGTGATGGAGAAGATAATAGTGCAAGTCATGAACTCTATGGACATATGATTCAAACTGAATCAAGCATAGAATTTTATCCTGGACAAAATACAAACGGGTTACCGAATGGTAAAATAATACCAGGGAAAATAATAAAAAATAAAAAAGATATACAATTTGTACCTGGTACACTTATTAATAATAAATTTATACCTGGTCAAATGATAGATACAGAAGATGGAGAAAAATTCATACCAGGTCAAATAATAAATACTAAAAATGGACCTAAATTTGTACCTGGTCAAATAATAGAAACAAATCAAGGTACGAAATTTATACCTGGACAAATCATAGAAGTTGAAGAAAATGGTGAAATTATTCCTAAATTTGTACCGGGTCAAATATTAGATACAAGAAATGGTCCTGTCTTTATACCTGGTCAAATTATTGAAACCTATGAAAATAATGAAATAGTAAATAAATTTATACCTGGTCAAGTAATAGAAACAAAGGAAGGTCCTAAATTTGTACCAGGTCGAGTTATAGAAGTTGGAGAAAAAATAACTTTTGTACCTGGTCAAATAGTTGAAACTACAGAAGGACTCAAATTCATAGCACCAGATTTACAAGATGATAATATATCTGGAACATTAGAATATACAATTCAAGGATTTGAAATCAATAGTGATTTACTTGATCATAATTATGATCATATAACAAATATTAAAATAGATAATAATGTTTTAAAACAATTGAATCAAGCTGGAATGTCATTTGGATATGAAATACAAGCTGATGTACCTCTTGTAGATATTGATGCTACAAATCCATGTATAGATATTGCTCATCAAATTGTTAAAAAATTAAAATTAGATAATATTGATGCTATTAAATTATCTCATATACTCATAACTTTATCAAATATAATTAAATGTGATGTTAAATTAATAAATAATAATTCAAATGAAATGAATATAATCTCAGATATAATAAATGAATTAAAATGTATGAATGGAAACATTTCAAACGAAATCAATAATGATCAATTGTATAAAAATATAAACGAAATCGTTGTACAAAAATTGGAAGACGGGAAAATAATTAATTTTATAGATAAACTACATGGATTCATTATAAGTAAACCAGAATTGTTTAGGAAACCAAATAAACTTAAAATGATAAATGATATACTGATAGAAAATAATAACGAACAAATCGTAAAAGAATTAATACAAATGCTAGAAATGGATGAGGAAAATGAAAACATTTGTAATGCATTTAAAACTATTATCAAAAATGATGAGAGTCTAAAGAATGAAATTATAGATAATTTAAAAGAAAATATTAAAAATTGTATTAATGAATTACAAGCAAATGAAATCATACAAAAAACTATAATTAATACAGTTAGACAGATTAGTGAAAACGATGTTAAAAGTTTATTAAATCAACCTGAGAGTAATGATTTGAAAGATTTAATTTTACAAGCTATAGGATTAGCAAGAGCATTGGGTATAAAAGATACAGCTAATACATTGCTAAGCGTAATCAATCAACCACATAAACTACATGTATTAAGAAGAGATGAAGTTACTTTAGATATATTAAAAAGATTAGTCGTAATGAAAAAATTAGCCGTAAATAAAAATATAATTAACTCACTAAATCAATTACAACTTAATCCAGATTTATGTAAAAATGATTCTATTCTTTGCGAACTTGTTAGAGAGAGCGCTTCTCTTATGGTAGTACCTGAAGAAATTACAATGTATCGTTCATCTAATGAAATCCCTGCTAGTATTCTATTTAGTGATAATAATTTAGCGAGTGAAAATTTTCTTAGTAAAACAAATATGTCAAATAGAAATATATTAGTCATTGTTAAACATGGTTGTCAAGCTATATTTCCTAAAGAAGCAAGTCGGTTAGTGTTATCGGGTCAAGTGTCTTATACTATGTTAGATGAAAAAGGTGTATTTCATTTTAAACCGATGCATGTATTTAGTGCACTAAAATTACCCACGTTAATTACAAATCGAAAATATAATCGATATTTTCCTGATAAACATAATAATGATGATAAATATTCCATAGGGATTGGATTTAATGGTGTATCGAATGCGTTAAAATCTAGTTATCATACGATTCGAGTAGATAGTAAAAGTTCGATTAATCGATGATTGATGCATTGATTTTATTAGATTTAATATACAGGGTGTGGCAGAGGAATAGGGTGTTTTTGAACCGGACTGTACTTAGGCGGTATGCAAGCGAAGGATTGGAGGCTGGAAGCATTCTACTCGTAGGTCAACCCCATTTTTTTATTTTTATGGTATGGTGTGCGCTTGGGAAGGCGGGAATCATCGGTCCCTACTTCTTCGAGGAGAATCGGGCTACCGTTACAGTTATATCGGAGAGATACATAGCAATATTGAACAATTTTTCATTCCCAAATTGAGAAGTAGGGGAATCGCTCGTAACGGGGTATGATTTCAGCAAGACGATGCCATGGCACACATAGCTCGAGCAATGATGACTTTTCTTCGTCCCCTATTACCCAACCACGTCATTTCAAGATTCGGTAATGTTTTATGGCCTCCTCGGTCCCCTGATCTATCCACATGTGATTTTTAGTTTTCCTTATCCTATAAAAAGGAAATTATTGTAATGGGCTGAAATTTATGATGTTGAGTTTTCAATGCCAAAACACGTTTTGGGGTCCCCAGAGCCCAAATCTCGAGTTTTAGTCATTGGACTAGCGAATTTCGAGGTGGGGCATCTGTTTTTAACTTACCCGCGTGCACCTCTGCCTACGAACATTTTGATGTTAGGTCTTTGCCTAATGTACTGTAAATGTATCTGAGTTTATACCTGTCTAATAAAATCTTTGTCTAATAAAATCTTTTTCTTTACAAAAAAACAAGATATTATTTATTATTTCTTTAATAAAAACGCAATCGAATATTCTATTTCTATAAGAATAATAAATGCTATTATGATTATTTTTAAAGTTTTACCCTGTATAACACAGAAACTGTGCATTGTTCGACCTTGAGCCCACAAAAAAACAATAATAATTATGATTATTTTTTATTTTTTTAAGGAATTTATTTGTGTTAAAGCTAATGAATGCTTTGTCACAATGCACTCCCCCATGTTATTACTAAATTTATTGTCTTCGCTTGGATTCGAACCAACGGCCTCCTGGTTACAAATCCGTCATTCTTACCAACTGAGCTACTGAGGCTGATTATTATTATTATTTTTTTTTTTTTGAAAAAATATAAAAGTATGGATATATTTTTTAAAGATTCTATTGAAGAGAAGAATCTTTGTGTTATTATGTCACAATTTTAGTGGGCATCATAGCATTACAGGGTATTCTCAACAATCACTCTTTTTCTAGGTACCTAATTTATATTTACATAATAAAATATATATTATTGTATTTTTTTTTTATTTTTTTTTGGTGTGTGTGTGTAAGATCTCTCTCTCATCAAATTGCTCTAATTTTTTACCACCTTAATTTTTTGTAGGTATACCTAATTTATATTTACAAAATAAAATTTAAATTATTGTATTATTATTACTTTATTTTTTTTTCAAAATTTATTTCAGAATTTTGTTCAGCAAAAATATTCTTTCATTCACAATTCCCTAAGAATTCCATTTAGGTTCTATATTACTACTAGCTGTTTTCCCGTGCTTCGCTACGGTTACAAAATTCAACAAGAATTTCGAGATCGCGAAATTAAATCTTCTCTATTTTAGATTTTTGGTGAAAACGACCCCCAGAGTGAACACGGCTCCTATTTAGAAAATTCAATATTTTGCTCAAAGATATTACTTTTTGCACTGCGGAACACTTTCTTATAAAATTTCAGGTTTCTCTCTCATCCCGAAGAGATACTGAATTATGGGTTTTTGGTGGAACCGATCCCCAGAGTGAGCACCACTCCTAGTTCGAAAATTCAATATTTTATTCAAGGATATGACTTTTTGTACTGCGGAACACCTTTGTATCGAATTTCAGCTTTCTCGATCATCTTGAAGTGATACTACTCAATGCCGATTTTTTGGTCGTGAAAACCATCCATGAATCGGTCAGAATCAGGGAATTTTCCATTTTTTTAAAAAAATTATGGGGTCTTTATATACTATTTTGGGGGGGTCTATTCTCGGTGATTTTTCGTTATCTCTTTTAGTTTACCCAGAAAAAATTGCGAAAAGACCTTCTAAATAGCGTCATTTTTTGCTCCCACTTGAACTTTAATTTTTTTTCCTTTCTTATTACGCACCTACATACTAAAAGGGACCTGCGTGCCAAGTTTCAAGTCTCTACGTTTAGCCATCGTGGAGCTACGTTGATTATCGGTCAGTCAATATACCAACTGAATTTGCGTTTTATAAGTATAGATAGTAAAGTTCTTCATGAATCCCCAAAGTCAGCTCACTAAGGTCCAACAATATGCGAAGGAGTTGCTTCTGAGGGATTATTTATTTTCAAAAAGGTGTCCAAAATATTTATTCCTACATTCATTCTTTCGTTTCATCATCAATCATCATCATCATAGGTTAACAGTCGTGGGGCTGGTTTGCAACAACTCGCCATGAGTTCTCTGAGTTGCTGATACTAGACAATCCTTACGGATAATGCAGTAGCTTCAACTTGCTTTCTGCATGGGTAATGGAAAGTATATCGTTTCCGACCCTGCCCTTAGTCGCCTTTTACGACTGGCATGGACCTGGGTGCCTTGGAATTATCACCCCCTATAAGTCCCCCTTTATTCGCTCCGTACGCCAACACCTTCGGATATTATATACAGGGTGATTATTCGATAAGATGATGTTTTTTTTGATGACTTTATAAAGTTTTCTGTTGCAAGAATTATTTTAAATATTTTATTTCATATTTCATTTCATATCTATTTTGAAGAAGTCTGTAGACGAAAATTAAAATATTTAAAATAGTTCTTGCAACAAAATTTTTTATATACAGGTCGAGTAATTTTAAAGGACATATAGTCAAATATCTCGGAAACCGTTAGAGATAGGAAGAGAACGTTCGATACAAACCACCATTATTTTTAAAGGAGAAATTCAATGGCGACCTTGATAAATTTCGTCAAGGGCGACTTCAAGGATATTTTAAAGTCAACTCTGTTTTTTTTTTAAATAGATTCCCGTATTTTTGATTGTGGTATTGAATTTTGTATTTTGAAAGTTTTTTTTTTTTTTTTTTTTTTTTTTTTTTTTTTTTTTTTTNCTTAGTAAGAGATATCTGACAAATGAATTTGTTCCGGCGCTCTGTCGTGCTCTCAGATATCCATTATAGGTGAGATATATTCCGCGGAGTGAGTTCTACAGCTCACAGAACCAGTAGTAATCACATAGACCCCCCCCCACTCCCCCGTCCACAGTACCCATGACATACAACTCGAGTTTGTTGTCTCTGGGGACCTTCAAAATAATTTAACGAATAATTTAATTAATTAACTTTTTATTCTATAAAGAAAGTGAACAACCATCCAGCGTCTAAAGATAAGCAACGTGCATCGTAGCTTAACTTCAGTCATTTTACGTTTGCAATTTTTCATCGAATGGATGGTAATAACCTCAGCTCGAAAGAAATATTGCACAAAAAGACGTAGAAATAATACACTCGAATATATCAGATTTAAAAAAAGGTTGATTTTTATTAAAATAAAATGTGTATTCCGATTTTTTCTAAATGTTAAAGTATTATTCAAGTCACAAATGAAATGATTGACATATTATCAGGACTCAAATAATATTTCTATGGTCAGATGCAAAACCCCCCAATAAGTATCTTTAAGAGATTATTTAGTCGGGTTTATCAAACGACCATAGAAATATTATTTGAGTCCTGATAATATGTCAATCATTTCATTTGTGACTTGAATCATATTTTATCATTCAGAAACTCGTAATAAACGACTAAGACCTGCATTCACAATACACTTGGCTGGAGCCACTATCAATACACTGTATTGTTCCTTGATCATTAGATGTTGTTTTTATTTTTACTATACATGCATGGGTTTGGCTGTTACAATTTGTAGCAACAATACTTGACCAAGAGCTAGAAAGACCGCAAGCTTGCTTAACTTGAGTCATATTAAATGTTCCACAGGTTGAGGGTTGGGTGTCGGGAGGTACAGCACATAATGGTGTAGCCATGGAAACTGGCACAAATGTACCTGCAAAACGATTTTTTTAAAGGATGGGTGCCCTTCCTAAAACCAAACCTTCTGTATTTACACGGGCTTAGGACTGTCACCTAATGAAGCTGGATTGCTCCCCTCGCTGGCTACATTTCCTAACAGCAAACCTTCTGTATTTACACGGACTTAGGACCATCACCTAATGAAGCCGGATTGCTCCCCTCGCTGGCTACATTTCCTAACACCAATCCTTATGTATTTACACGGGCTTAGGACCGTCACCTATTGAAGCTGGCTT
>CM022876.1:7709971-7741535 GCA_012654025.1 Pachypsylla venusta | reverse complement strand
GTTAATATCTTACTCTCAAGATGGCTGCCTCTATGCACCAGGACGACTGCCATGGAGACGTAAACTAATACCAGGTACCTATTATTAGAAGTAGGTTAATATCTTACTCTCAAGATGGCTGCCTCTATGCACCAGGACGACTTAACACGTACACTGAAAAAACCTCTGCCAATGTGACACATGCGTTTATTATTTTACTGGCTAAAAAAATACCCCCCCCCCCCGAAAAAAAATCTAGGGTGTAATTAGACCCTAAATTTGACATACATATACCAAATGTCAAGTCTCTTACCATTCCCTATTTAGAACGGTATATTTGATTGCACCCAAAAGTTTCGAAGCTGAGACCCCAAATAAGTATGACATATACATACATATAAAATTTTAAGAATCTAGCTCTTACCATTCCCTTTTTATTCAGCAACACTGAAAACCCCTAAAAAGGGGCAAAAACCGCTCATGATATATTCAATTGCATCCAGAGTTTCCGTGCACAATTAGAGTCCAGATTGGACCTATATACCAAATTTTCATCCAAATCTGTCAACGCTAATTGGCAAAAGTGCCTCTCACGGCGGAAAATGGATTTTTTTTTATTCTATTTTTTTATTCTACGTACCTTGAAACGTAAAATATGAAATTTTAAGCGGTGGGGGCGGGGGTATTTTTTTTCGTAACAATTCAAAAGGTTCATTATTGAAAATATTAAACCAAAATGTGGCCCCCTGTTTACTGTACACGGAACCCTATATATTCGAGTCTGAATTTGATTTCAATTTTTAACCTTGACAAAAATAAAATGAAAAAGTAAATACATAATATGCCCATGTCAAAGAAAATGAGTAAAAACATTTAAATTTTGTTAAATTGTTTTTAATTTTTCTCTTTGTTAAATGTGATGACTATTTACGTCCAACCCATCCGTCCGTGCCCTCTGCCTGGCCTGTCAAAAACATTTCTCTTTGAGCCAAACCAATTCATTCATAATGTAATTATTATTCTAATTAGAATGACAAATAAAAATTGCAATAAGTGCATGTAGCAATAATACATCTACCGCACACACAGAAATACAGATAATTTCAAGTGCATCCAGAATCTGAATATGAAGTAATAATAAATGTGTTTTTGGACAGCACTTTACTTATTCATTTTTAAATGGATTAGTGTATATTGCTTTGTGTTATTATATCACAAGGAATATTTTATATATTTTTTTTTCGTGTTATTATATCACAAGGAATATTTTATATTTTGGTTTATTATTCTCAATAATGAACCTTTAGAATCGTCACGAAAAAAAAATTACCCCCCTCAAAATTTGATAGTTTTCTTTGTGTTATTATATCACAAGGGATATTTTATATATTTCTTTGTGTTATTATATCACAAGGAATATTTTATATTTTTCTTTGTGTTGTTATATCACAAGGGATATTTCATATTTTTCTTTGTGTTATTATATCACAAGAAATATTTTATATTTTTCTTGGTGTTATTATATCACAAGGAATATTTTATATTTTTCTTTGTGTTATTATATCGCAAGGAATATTTTATATTTTTCTTTGTGTTATTATATCACAAGGGATATTTTATATATTTCTTTGTGTTATTATATCACAAGGAATATTTTATATTATATTTTATATTTTTCCGGCACAACCCACGTTGGGTGAGGTCAATGTGTGTAGCTGGTTTGCAAGTTTTCAGCGAATGGAGGGTAAAACTCCAGTCTCGAATGACCAATAGATGTTAAAGAGACGTTAAACCAAATTAAAAAAAAAAAGGTGATCTATACAGGATATTACTCAAAGATATTTGGAGTGACCTCCTCACGGCCCGAGTCCACCTGAGCTGATGGTGTTAAATTATAATGTAAGCTTCCTTCTGATTATTTCTACATTTCATTGTGCAAAAGCGGGATAGGGAAGACAACAGGAATCCACCCTATACATGAATTCATTCCTGAGACAAATTAGTCTACCTGTAATGGAGGACTGGGAAGACAACAGGAAACCACCCTATACATTAATTCATTTCTGAGACAAAGTAGTCTACCTGAAATGGAGGACTGGGAAGGCAACAGGAAACCACCCTATACATTAATTCATTCCTGAGACAATGTAGTCTACCTGAAATGGAGGACTGGGAAGACAACAGGAAACCACCCTAAACTAGGGGTGGGCTGGGTTTGAACCAGAAGGCTGTCTTAAACCAGAAGGCTGTTGGTTTGAATCTGACCCCATCCCCGCCTACTGGTCACAATAGATCTAAATAAAGGTCGCAGTGATAATTGCAATCTAAATAGAGACCTGCAACCAGTTTAATAAAAACCAAACCAATTATAAGCGAATGTCGTTGTACAGATAATTAAATGAAAAATCGCGTTGTTAAAACCAGACCTCACTTTGTTTGGTCAATAAAGACTACGCTACCATTGACATTTAAGAGTGAGCAAAATATGAATATTATAATATTTACTCGTATGTGAAGTTTCGCAATTAATATAATGACCCGTAATTATGTCACCCAGAAGCGGCGCTTTTTTCATGTCAAGGTCACCGTTTAACAAACATATCTACCCCTTCCCAGAATGATAAACAAAATCGAACAAGTGCACTTTTTAATTTCATATACTTAGAGCAAGTGCATTTTTTCTTTTCATATAGAGCAAGTGCACTTTGTACTTTCATATAGAGCAAGTTCACATTTTAATTTCATACATAGAGCAAGTGCATTTTGTACTTTCAAATAGAGCAAGAACACTTTTTAATTTCATACATAGAGCAAGTGCACTTTGTACTTTCATATAGAGCAAGTTCACTTTTTAATTTCATACATAGAGCAAGTGCATTTTGTACTTTCAAATAGAGCAAGAACACTTTTTAATATCATATAGAGCAAGTGCACTTTGTACTTTCATATACAGCCTGTCTCAAAAGTCCGAGACCACCTGAATATCTTTTGAACGGCTTTTTGAATATGGAGTTTTGAAATTTTGCATGGTAATATATCCCAAATTGAACCACCTGATGGTGTGACCAATTTTTTAGGGGCGAGTCCCATGTGAACCGAATTTTCGGAAAGACAATAGAATTAGAAGTACTTTGCAAAAAATTTCACACGTCTAGCGTGTTTGATTTCGAAATGGCGGCCATTTGAAATTTCCAAGACATTACATCCAAGAGTGTCCACTCTCTTTAGCTTTAATCCTCGCTTGCTTCTCACAGTATCAATAGAAACTCGTTTTTTGCTGATGATCTCTCATCATTGTTTTAAAGCAGAGTTTTTTAAGCCTGAATGCCCTTCCTAACACCAATCCTTCGGTATTTAAACCCGGCGTTCTTATTGAAGCACCCTATATTATACCCAAAAACGTCCAATTTATCCAAAACCCTGGGCATCTAGATTCGGGGCTGTACAAAATCACCTAATTACACCTGTCCTAATTACAACCCACCCACGGTACCGTTAGTATCTGAAAATTGATAATTTTTGCCAAAATAATATTGAGATGATATTATATTTTATTTATACAGGGTCCCTCAAAATTGATTAAATGATCAATCAAAAGAGAAAGTAGCAAGGATATAATTATAATTTCGGAGGCTTGTAACTACTACGCAAGTCATGTTTTGCCCCCCCCCCCAAAAAAAAAAAAAAATTCACTAGGGATCCCCTAACCCCTACAATTTTTAGATAGATGGATAATATGTTTGTTTATTTTTACAATGCAATTTACTTATTCTAATCCTAAGCTATACCTGGCTTCTAAGATTAGAGGTTTACAATATTAGTTACAAATTATAATGAAAATTCAAAAATAACAAATTTTAAATAATTAGTAATTTTTTACGTAATTATCAAGATAATTAACTAATTAAAATTAAAGATATTTGTCTAGTAATTTCATCCTTTAATAACCCATAAGTATTCAAACTCAAATTTTCTTTGGAGACCGACTTCAGTATATGCGGTACGAAATAGTCAGGAACTCGCTTTCCAGAATTAAAATTTATTCTATGTACTTTAAATCGTTGGTTTCTTATTGGGTAACGAGTTTCTTGTTTTTGTCTGTATTCTAAACATCTGAGTATCTCCTGTACTTTTAGGATTCTTTTCAAATAAATACTATTTCTTGTGAAAAAAGATTTAACAACATTTTCCTGAATATTTCAAATCGGTTTCAAAGTTGCTTTCGAAGCAAAACCATTACAAGATATTGCATATCTCAAAAGAGTTTCAAAAAGTGATTTGTACAAAATCCATCGAACCAATTCAGGTACACTAAACTTGACGTAATTTAGTCTACAAGAAACTGTTCTCAGTTTGGATGCGAGATATTGTAATAAATATTGTAAAGAGTTCCTTCAAGAGGAAAATAAAATAAAACTCAGATTATTGACAGATTAAATAGAATAATAATAATAAAAATAAAAAATAAAACAAACAAACACGCAATCAAATAAAACATAATATAGAAATTATGCACCCGAAACTTGTCTCGCGGGGAGGTGTGGGGGTTTCGGGGTACCTTAAATTCTTGACGACCCCCTACATTTCTGCCGCGGGCCGTAGTTTCATTAGATTTCTTAGGAACGAGATTAGAGAAAGACCATTTTCTTAGAAGTTAGCCTTAGCTTAGGAGATAATAATATTATATAGGTACTTAAGGAAAAATTGTAAAAATAAAGATAAATTGAAGATATTGTACATCGCAGTTAAAATTAAAACTATAAGTCAATAATAACACCCAGGTACATTTCTTCGTCGCTATAGTCCAGTTCAACACAATCACAAGATACCTCATAGTCTCTTTAGTGTAGGCAAGTCCTAGTATGACATTTTATTTTAACCATATTTTCTTCTTGTTTTTTATAAGGACTTTTTACAATCATAACTTTGGTTTTACTAAAGTTCATAAAGATCTCGTTATTAAAAAAAACATTTTTGGATTAATATAATGTCGTCCTGCAAATTCTTAATGGCCATATTTAGAGAACTATTTAGAGATATTACGGCGAGATCATCAGCAAACTGGAATAACAATGATTTAGTTTTTAAATACTTCATGACCATAGCATAAATGTTGTAACCCACGGGACTGAGAATTGACCCAGTTACCAAACCATAAGTCACCGGGTTTTTTTAACATACAAATACTCTTATTTTTGTAATCTGGTATTTGTCCTGCATGTAGTTTTTTTTATTAAACTCAAGACTTTTCCGCAGATTTCGGCATTGCGTAATCGCATACGGCATCAATGTATGCGATTACGCAATACTTTTTTCTTCCAGAGTTTTACTTATTTTTGACTAGCTGTTTCCGTGCCCGTGCTTCGCTACGATGCATATATTGCTAGTTTTGTTTTTCAAGGACAATGGAAATTGGGGGGGGGGGCATTGGTTTGTGTCCACNGGGGGTATTGGTTTGTGCCCAGCCTGCAATATATTGCAACCTTTAAAACCCAACCCCGTTTTGCCAGGCGCCTTACAGGCACGGCCATTCTGACTATTAGTATTTTCTAAATTTTATTTTATCCGTTCTCGGTTTCGAACCTGTAACTCTGGAATGCCTGGCGATACCTTTGCGGAAAATGTCCTAAAATAAGGACTAAATGGGCACCTAAAACTTTCTCGCTTTGAGTAGAAATGTTGTCGCGACAAATTTTCAGATTGTCCTATTTTGGTGAATAAACTATAAATTTGGCCATAACTCGAAAACGTCTTGACATATTTTAGTTCTGATAGTTTTCCTGGGGTCGCAGGTCATGATTTTGTAGGGGTCCATTCCCATCAATTTTTCGCTATCTGCTACCGTTTGGGCTGTGGTATTGTAACAGACAACCCCTCATACATAGGTACACACAAATTTCTGATTTATATATTAAGATGAGAAAATATCTAACAGACAAATGGTACTTCGCCCTGGACGGAACCCGTGTTGAAAATGCGGCAAATTTTTTTTTTTTACAAATTGATGATTCAAAAATTCATTTGATTGCTGGATGAAAACATTCTGGTTGTAATCTGGTGGCCTGTATTACTACTAACAAGAAAGAAATTATTATTTGATAAATTTTTAATTTTTAAACATAATTGCTCACATTCTTTTAGATCAAGGATTTCCAAACTTTTTGGTACCGCGCTTCCTTTTCTTGAAATGAAAGCCTCCCACGCCCCCCTCCCCTGTACATTCTAAATTATGAATGGGTATTGGGTATGGGTGTTGCTGAATGCTATCTCATTCAAAACGCTTATGTGTTGCCAAATTTTCTAAACTTCATGTTCATTAAAATTACTTTTGTAAAAAAATTGTGTACATATGTTTCAACTAAATGATAATAATTCAACCGGTCTCGTGCTCCCAATTGGCTTGCCTTCACGCCCCCCAAGGGGGGGGCGCAACCCCTAGTTTGGGATCCTCTGTTCTAGATCATAGAATAATTTTTCAACAATGTATTCGTTGCGAACAAAAACCGCAATACCTTCGCCCCTACCATTTAATCTACATTTAAAAAATAATTCTAATGAGTAGAACGAAATTTCATCCTCGGAGACGTTTATCTCGGTAAAGAACAATTATATCTAAACATTGTAACACGTTTGACAGATATGCCTGGAACGTGTTCCAATGTTTTCGCAAACTTCTTATATTAACATGAATAGTATTCGGATTATTTTTCAAATTTACCATACAAACTCTTCCACAGCATTGTATTTGTTGAAATTAATCCTACTTGGTTTGACTATGTTTTGAAAATAATTCATTATTGAACCCAACTTAATAATACAAATTAAAAGACAAACAATTACAAATAGCAGACTATACCTAAAATAGACTTTACTTGTTCATGTCTTCTATTTTCTCGATTCTGATGACCTTTGCATTCGCATTTTTCTTTAAAAGAATTTTTCCTCTGAGACCCAAAGGGACATGAACTGTTTTTCTTTCCGTATTGCATTTGCTTTGTATTTCATATACGGGCTGAGCGGCTCATTCACAAACACGTAATGGTCATCATTTTCATTCATAGTTAAGTCCTTTGCTTTTGGCTTCATTTTATTTGATGTTTGAATTCAGAAGCCACAATGACCGCCTTTGTTTTCTCTGGTGCACCAACCAATGACCGTTTCGTGGTGCAATTGGCTGGAACCGGGATTTGTACACTGTACAGCCTTACAAAACGCTTCCATTTTTTTTTCCATTTGTCATTGTATCTGGTATTCCAGCCACCTGTAGATTATGGTCCAACGACCTTTGCTCCATTCCCTATTTAATCCCCTTTATGAAAGATATTAAAGGTACATGTCCTAAAGGACTTTAGTTTGGGTCCGTCAGGAATAGATGTCCCTGAGAAATCTTGTTATGGACATAGTCAAATATCTTGGAAATTGTTAGAGATAGGAAGATATTGTTCCATACAAACCCCCCTTAATTTTGGAGCACAAATGTGTTAATTTTAGTGAAATATCAAGAGTTTATGCACAAATATTTGTAAATAGGCGTGCCGTAATGCAACACATGTTAAATATCTCTTACTAAGAGCACGTCAAGAACAAAATTATCTCGCAAACTGTAAGTCAAATCGGAAAAAGTTTTAAAGAAAAAAATATACAAAATTCAAAACCACAATCAAAAATGTAGAGTTATTTGAAATAGCTCTCTACCTTAGAGAAAAATTCAAGGCTGTCAAAAAATAAGGGAGGTTTGTATTGAACGTTTCCTTCTTATCTCTAACGGTTTCCGAGATATTTGACTATATGTCCTTTAAATTGACCAAGTAATGACCACGCCCGGGCGTTGCTTACCTTCAGTGATCTGACGGGAACTGGTGTATTCAACGTGGTATGATCGTTGGCTAATAGGATCCAAATTTCAGATCTTGTCTCATATATTCAGTATGAACTTAGCATCAAAATGTTCGGATTCAATATGCCAGTAAATATTTGAAACTCGTTAACTTTTCGTATAAATTTTACTTGAATAAAGTTTATTAAAATTTTAGCATGAGTCTTTATGATTATGGAGGCGCCATTTTGGCAATGGCGGGACGCAATTGTTTTGCAATTGGTGCGGATCACCTTTTTGTTCAAGGTGGCCTTACAATTGCGGAGTACGAACACAAGATCTCTCAGATATCGCCTTATTTGTACATGGCAACACCGGGCCTTTACGCAGATGGTGTACAGTTCACAGGTAACCTTCTCTCATAATTCCAGTAATATCCGATTGCCTTTTAATTCATGGAGCAGTTTTGGGAAACGTCATAGTTTTACATCTACTCAATTGTTCCCCCGACCCCGAATTCCATGATACTAAGATACATTCTGCAGAAATTGCTGACGTCATGTGTGTCGCGTTTTTTATGGTTACTTTATAAGTAATTCGTTTTTACTTTCCTTATCCTTTAAAAAGGAAAGTATTGTAAAGAATGATTAATGCCAAAATACATATGAGGTCCCCAGAACCCAAATTCCAGTTTCGGCCATTGGTCCCTGTGTTGATCTGTCTGTCTGTAAATCTATACTTATAAAACGCAAGGCCCAGTTGGTATACTGACTGACGTACTGACTGACTGATAATCAACGTAGCTCCACGATGGCTAAATGTAGAGATTTGAAACTTAAAAATATCGAAAGTTCAACTGGGAGCAAGTTACCGCCAAAAATGATACTTTTTAGCGGATTCTTTGCAATTTTTTCGTATACAAACTAAAGTAGATAACGAAAAATGACCGAAAATAGACCCCTCTCCCCCCCCCCCNCCCCCCCCCCCAATTAGTATGTAACCGCATAAATAATATAAAAATTGAAATTTTCCCGTTTCTGCCCGATTTATGGCCGCTTTTCACCACTGAAAATCCGGAATTGAGCAGTATCACTTGAAATTCGATATAAAGTTAACCTGGGTAAACTAAAAGAGATAACGAAAAATGACTTAGAATAGACCCCCCCNACCCCGCACAATAAGTATATAAGGATCCCATAAAAAATATAAAATTTGAAAATTTCCGGTTTCTCCCCGATTTATGGACGGTTTTCACCACCAAAAATCCATAATTGAAAAGTACTACTTCGGGATGAGTGGGAAAGCTGAAATTTAATACGAAGCTGTTCCGCAGTACAAAAAGTAATATTTTTGAATATTACTTCCACCGGTTCCACCAAAAATCCAAACTTGAGAAGCTTTCACGTCGCAATCTCGAAATTGCTTTTGAATTTTTTAACCGTAGCGAAGCAAACAACTAGTAAAAAATGATATATGACAATTGATACATCTAGTTGTGGGCTGAGGCTTAGATACTACCGAACACGATGATGCCTCTTACCGCCTAATGATGATTTTTAGCGTATGGAGCACGCTTACACAAATGAGCAGCTGGCCGCTATTTCTCGCTTCAAACAGTACCAAACAGTGTGATTGGCAAACATATTTGATTGCTTTGACATCGAAATTTGTGTTTTAAATGACGTGTTCTACCCACCCTAGTTATGTGTTAACGTGTGTTCAGATTCGCTCTGTAATTTGTGTTGGAAATGACGTGTCCTACCCACACTAGTTCTGTGTTAACGTGAGTTCAGATTCACCCTGTAATTTGTGTTAGAAATGACGTGTCCTACCCACCCTAGTTCTGTGTTAACGTGGGTTCAGGTTCACTCTGTAATTTGTGATGGAAATGACGTGTTCTACCCACCCTTCTGTGTTAACGTGTGTTCAGGATCACCCTGTAATTTGTGTCGGAAATGACGTGTTCGACCCACCCCAGTTCTGTGTTAACGTGTGTTCAGGTTCACCCTGTAATTTGTGTTGGAAATGACGTGTTCTATAACCATTCTAGTTCTGTGTTAACGTGTGTTCAGGATCACCCTGTAATTTGTGTTGGAAATGACGTGTTCTACCCACCCCAGTTCTGTGTTAACGTGTGTTCAGGTTCACCCTGTATATAATGTGTTTGTTTATTGCCCTGGCTATGATTTTGTTGCGCGACAAATTCTCGTGTGACATTTTCAATTGTTTCTTACTGATCACCCTGTATATAATGTGTTTGTTTATTGCCCTGGCTATGATTTTGTTTCGCGACCAATTCTTGTGTGATATTTTCAATTGTTTCTTACTGATCACCCTGTATATAATGTGTTTGTTTATTGCCCTGGCTATGATTTTGTTTCGCGACCAATTCTTGTGTGACATTTTCAATTGTTTCTTACTGATCACCCTGTAACGACAAATTCTTGTGTGAAATTTTCAATTGTTTCTTACTGATCACCATGTATATAATGTTTGTTTATTGCCCTGGTTATGATTTTGTTTCGCGACAAATTCTTGTGTGACATTTTCAATTGTTTCTTACTGATCACCCTGTATATAATGTGTTTGTTTATTGCCCTGGTTATGATTTTGTTTCGCGACAAATTCTTGCGTGACATTTTCAATTGTTTCTTATTATTTTTAGTGCAATCATTTTGTGACAAAAACAACAATTCAAAATAATTACTTTGGTACACATTAAATTAATTTGTTTATTTTTCGCAAACAATTTAGTTTTTAGGATGTCATTTTTAGAGTTTGAAAATACAAGCTGAACTTTGGTATTGGTAGGGGGACGGACTATATAAGCCTTTTGTCCCTGCGACCCTAAATAGTTCTTTTGTGTTTTGCCTCTTAATTTACTAGAAGAGATCCTATCCCTTGATGAAGGTACGGATCCTACTAGGACTGATTGTTTTCACTCTCCTCCTCCTCCCCCCCCCCAGTCTATTATGAGAGAAAGTTCCTTAAGAATAATAATTTTTTTTAAAAAAAGACCGTAAAATAATTCATACGGCGCAACGTTTTCTATACAGTACGGGGCTGATTCCAACAGAACGTTTATTAACTTTTAAATAAATAAAACAAAACACTTACCTTACCAAAAACACTATTTATAATTATTTATGAAGAAACTAGTTTGGAATCATTCGATTCATCATTAGTCTAGTTGAGTCGAAGGATGGAAGTTGACTGAGGATTGTTCATCGCGTGCTGAGTAGTGGCACACGATGTACCATCAAAATATTTAGTGTCTATGTCTAACACTTTTTTAAATAATAAAAGTCAATAGAAGAAAATTAAAATATTTAAAATCTTTCCTTAAACAAAAAAAACTTTTTTTGATTTTTTTTTTTTTTTTAAATAAAATATTGTCACCAGCTCTATCAACTTCAGCTTGACTATTTAGCAATGTAGATTTTTCACCGTTATTATACTTTTGATAGTATATCGCCTCACACTACTCAGTACGCGATGACCAATGCTCAGTCAACTTCCTTCCTTAGACTCGACTAGACTGATGATGAATCGAATGATTCGAAATTATTTTCTTCATAAATAATTATAAATAGTGTTTTTGGTAAGTGTTTTGTTTTAATTTAATTTATTTAAAGGTAAATATTTTTTAACACTTATAATTAACATGTTATTCAAAAATTTAGAACGTTTATTTCATATTATTTATTTTTTGATTTCAGATTATTGGTTCAATCAGTTGATTCGGATGAAACCGGTTGGGTACCAAAATCAGTTCTGGTAAAACAAGAAGTTCAAAGTTATGAGCATGAACAAATGGAATTCGAGGAGCAATTTGTTATTGAGACCTCAGGGGACGGATCCACAGAAACTGAGGCTCTGTATTGCAGAGAGTAAGTCGATACCTTGGACTTGTCTTTGGAGGAGGTCACTTTACGGGCTCCCTCCACTGAAACTGATGCCCTGTATTGCAGACAGTAAGTCGATACCTTGGATTTGTCTTTGGAGGAGATCACTTTACGGTCTCCCTCCACTGAAAATGAGGCTCCGTATTGTAGAGAGTAAGTCGATACCTTGGATTTGTCTTTGGAGGAGGTCACTTTACGGGCTCCCTCCACTGAAACTGATGCCCCGTATTGCAGAGAGTAAGTAGTCGATACCTTGGATTTGTCTTTGGAGGAGGTCACTTTACGGGCTCCCTCCACTGAAACTGATGCCCTGTATTGCAGAGAGTAAGTCGATACCTTGGATTTGTCTTTGGAGGAGGTCACTTTACGGTCTCCCTCCACTGAAACTGAGGCCCTGTAGTCGATACCTTGGCAAAATCCAAAAGCCCTTAACACCAGTCAAAAAATATCTAAATTTTACATTTCTACAACAAACAGCTAAAGAGATAAAAATCATTTTAAAAAAACATGATATTGGGCCTTTAAAAACTATACAGCAAAATTTCCTTCATACCATAAACATGTATACCAAATTTCGTCAAAATCGGATGAAAATTGTGGCTTGTATCGCGTAACATACATGCATACATATAAGTGCATTTTGGGATGTATACCGGGGTCAAAAGTGGAGTTCACTAACGTTCAGAACTAACCTTTTTATATCTTTTTTAATTTCAGAGCTATTGTTCGTGAACTGGTTGACACCGAAGAAGAATTTGGTCGGGACATCCAACTTGTTGTGGACCGATATTTGAAACCTCTTGACTCACCAAGTGTGCCTCGTATTGTAAGAGATAATAAGGAGGTGGTGTTTAGTAATCTCAAACAGATCACAGAGTTCCATAACACGTAAGTATAACATAGAACCAGTTGCCATACGTGGGTGGTTCCCAAAGTTCGTGGCCTGACCAACAAAGGGTTACTGAAGTGTAGTACTGACAATATATTCACAGCCTTATACTGTCTGACTGTCTAATGATAATACGAGGTAAAATTATCCAAACATTTTGATTAGTTTAGAGAGGTAAACTTTTTTTGGCTCCGAGCACATTTTGGTTTATTATTTTCAATAATGAACCTTTGGAATCGTCACGAAAAAAAAAATACCCCCCTCAAAACTTGATATTTTACGTTTCAAGGTACGTAGAACCCAAAATAAAAAATAATCCGTTTGTCCGTCGTACTCCGTGATGAGCACTTTTGCTACTTAAAGTTGATCGATTTGGATAAAATTTGGTATATAAGTCCCATCTTGGCTATAATTGTGCCCCCCAACTTTTGGGTGTAATCGATTACACCCTTGGCGGCGATCGAGGCTCCAAACTATAATTGACATGAAAGTTAGTAGCATTTATAAACACCATTTATATTCAATAATGTCTACAGGTTAAATATGCAAAGAGAGAGAGAAAATATGAATCCTTACTAATAAACACACTTATAGATTTAAGTGTGTTTATGTTAAGTGGGGAGAACTTATAGATATAAGAGTGTTTATGTTAAGTAGGGAGAACTTATAGATATATACATGTGTTTATATTAAGTGGGAAGAACTTATTGATATAAGTCTGTTTGTGTTAAGTGGGGAGAACTTATAGATATAAGTGTGTTTGTGTTAAGTGGGAGAACTTATAGATATAAGTGTGTTTGTGTTAAGTGGGAGAACTTATATATTTAAGTGTGTTTGTGTTAAGTGGGGAGAACTTATAGATATAAGTGTGTTTGTGTTAAGTGGGAGAACTTATAGATATAAGTGTGTTTGTGTTAAGTGGGAGAACTTATATATTTAAGTGTGTTTGTGTTAAGTGGGGAGAACTTATAGATATAAGTGTGTTTGTGTTAAGTGGGGAGAACTTTAACCTGAATCAATTTTAATCTGAATCCCTATCTTTTTGTTTCAGTGTTTTGATTGAGGGAGTCAAATACTACGCAGATGAGCCTCGCCTGTTGGGAAAAACATTCTTAAGATTGGTAAGTACATGCCAATGGTGGTAATTTTTGAAATTTATGTTAATTTATACTTGGAGAGGTCGAAATTAAAAATCACTAAGTCTATTTTTGCAGTTTTGAGAATCAAAGGAAGCACGTTTCAACACTATACAAAACTTAAAAGAAAAAATAAATATACATGAAGTGGATATTTTATGAAATTTAGGAACGTTTTGAATACATTAGACACTATCAGGTTCGACGAGAGCGGAGAAGGAGAGTGTCTCCCGTGTTCTGAATGTTCTCACGTGCCTCATGTAAGTTTATTTATTGGCCCTCAAGATGGTTGGTTTTTTGCACCGGGGCTACCCGTGCCCTCGGGCATGGCCAAAGACCAACACCGTTCCGACGACAACTCACTGTGTTTTTCCTCCGTTGGAACTGTTCATCCCAGCCGTGCTGCTCCAGATATTTCTTCAAAGAGCTGGTATATAAATCCTTGCTGTACCCTGAAGTATCTGATCGCTGTCCTCTATGTATGCTGACTGCTCATGATGTAAAGTATTGATTCAACTCTCCATCAAACCCAACCAATCTAGAGGCGTCAGCATTATGGACAGATTTTGTTGGAGAGGCCGCCTTTTTTGGCCTGGAGACACATTGAGAGTCGTTGAGAACGTTAACAACAACAATATCTAAATTTATTGGTCTTATAAAATGCACAATGTAAAATTATTTAAATTTTTTAATGCACAATTATTTTTGGTAGTGTAATAGAAGGATCGATATACCCCCCTTACCCCCAAACTGGGCAAGACGTTCGAGAATTATCGTGATACAAAAAGACAAACAGACTTAACAAAACAGAAACCATGGAGATCATCGTTTAATCAAAGAGAAGTTATCTAGAGCAGATATGATTCTTGTTCCAAATCTGACCCGGATGTTAAGAGACTGCAACTTTCAATAAATTTATTCTTGGGAGCTGATAATTGACATAGCCCCCCCCCCCCCCCCCCCCCCCNGAGCCCCCCCGAACCATGACAATCACTGTAATATAATTACGTCAGTAACACAAGAAAAAAAAATAATGATATTACAGAGTGTTTTTAGTATTATTGTTCACCATTAGCTCCGGTGGACTTAAGGCCGTGAGAATGAGGATGTTACCCTCAAGTAACTGCTCACAATTTAAGATTTAATAGATTGCATGAAATTATCCCATCGTATCGTGAATATTAAATGTTCTAGGTGTGTCCGTAGACAAAAACGGGTGGAGCCATCCGTTTCACCTCGATTTTTTGAGAATATCGCACAGTCCACCTAAAACTTTTTTGCTATGAGTTAATATGTTGTCGCGAAAAAATTCAAGATATCGGACCAAATATATGCACCCTTGGGTATATGCAGAATGTGAAGAAAAAAATTTGGTAGTAATCGGTTGAGTAGTTTCGGAGGAGTAAGGTAACAAAAGTTTGCAGTTTGTACGGAGTATAATTCTACGCTTCGCTCCGGCCAATGAACCAAAAATTGGCGATGCCAACCTTCAGAACTTTAACTAAACCCCATGTGTGGATTATATAAAAAGATATGTTCGCCGTATATTAAGTTCAATATGCAATGTGTCATATATTGTTATCGTGAAGATTCAATATATTATGTCGTCAATTGGAAGAGTAAAGTTCTTACTGCCTACTATAGAAAATGTGTGGATTATATAAAAAGATATGTTCGCCGTATATTAGGTTCAATAATGCAATGTGTAATGACATATATTGGTATCGTGAAGATTCAATATATTATGTCGTCAATTGGAAGAGTAAAGTTCTTACTACCTACTATAGAAAATGTGTGGATTATATAAAAAGATATGTTCGCCGTATATTAGGTTCAATATGCAATGTGTAATGACATAAATTGGTATCGTGAAGATTCAATATATTATTATGTCGTCAATTGGAAGAGTAAAGTTCTTACTGCCTACTATAGAAAATGTGTGGATTATATAAAAAGATATGTTCGCCGTATATTAGGTTCAATATGCAATGTGTAATGACATATATTGTTATCGTGAAGATTCAATATATTATGTCGTCAATTGGAAATTCACTTCAATCAATTCGTTGATTTAGCTGACTCGTTTACATCGTTAGTTCACTTATAACATTTGAGAATTCACTTCAATCAATTCGTTCATTTAGCTGATCGTTTACATCGGTAGTTCACTTATAACATTTGAGAAGTCACTTCAATCAATTCGTTCATTTGGCTCGCCCATTCACATCGGTAGTTCTCATATAACATTTGAGAAGTCACTTATATCATTTTTTTCATTTGGCTCACTTATTCACATCTGTATTTCTAACATTATGGTTTTTAAATTTTCAGGAGCGAGACTTTGACAAACATGTTCAATATTGCAAAGATGAGCCAGTGGCTCAGGAATTTCTTGAAGATAATTCAGAAGCTAGAGAATATTTTGAGGTAAGTAAAACAGGTAGAGGCAATCTCCTAGTTGTTAAAATATAAGAATAATAATTCAGAAGCTAGAGAATATTTTGAGGTAAGTAAAACAGGAAGAAGCAATCTCCTAGTTGTTAAAATATAAGAACACAAGTGAACATAGAAGATTTTAGAAAATGAGAATTTTAGAAAATATAGACAAGAGAAATTGGTCGATAATTTGAAACATCGAGATTGAAACCTTTCTTGAAAATGGGTTTTAGGTAGGGCGTAAGCTGAGACACACGCGACACAGCACACACAAGCCACGTTTTGCGGCGCAAGCCACGCAACACACGCATGCCATTGTTGCATTGAAGATGGAACATACCGATACCAACTCATCTGAATCCGATATGTTATACAGCTTTTCCAAAATTAGAGTGAAGTTTGTGGCAAAGTGAATATATATGAAAAAAAAAAAAAAAAAAAAATCCTTGACTATGTTGGCCCACAAAGTTTCTTTATAAGTTTTCTTACTATAATCTGCATGACTCACTGGACTCACATCTTATAGCACAGGTAACTCGCGCACCAGCTCAATCAATAGTTCATTTAAAGACATCTTCGATCAATAGTTGCGTCGCGTGTGTCGTGAAATCTGTGTCTGTATTACAAACTGTGACATGCTGGCACACTAGTGTGCCAGGCACGCACACGCATGCGTCTCAGCTTACACGGTACCATGACGACACAGTTTTCTGACGTGTGCTT
Source organism: Pachypsylla venusta (assembly GCA_012654025.1). Classification (NCBI taxonomy): domain Eukaryota; kingdom Metazoa; phylum Arthropoda; class Insecta; order Hemiptera; family Aphalaridae; genus Pachypsylla; species Pachypsylla venusta. The sequence goes on along the minus strand of CM022876.1, from coordinate 7,724,651 downwards.
TGTTGCGTGTGCTGCGTCGCGTGTGTCTCAGCTTACGCCCTACCTCACAGTGGGAGACTTGCATCCCTCAGGAAAATTTCCAGGACCTGAAGCTGGTAATGAATAATGTAGCAAGAACAGCAGAGATGATGTAGTAGGTGAGTGTGTTTCAAGTGCACTATTAGCACAGCGGCTGAGGATGAGTTATAACGCTATTTGCTTAAGCCACTGACCAGCAGTAGCTCTGCGCCTTGCGAAGCAGGCTCTTGTTCTTTAACATTTCAAAGGCACGCACGTGTGTTGTTCTATTTAGTTTGATAGCACAGCGGCTAAGGATGAGTTATATAGAAGGGTATCTCCTAATGAACATTCATTAAAACAGCCTTTTAAAATGAAAGCAGGAATCCCGTCAGGCCCAACAACTGAACAGGACGAAACTTACTATTCTATTCGTCATGATAATACTAAGAGTTAAGCTTTGATCTATTGGAATACATGGAAGAGGTCGGGATTATCAACATCTAGTCCGGCTGTTCTCAGAGTAGCATAATATCCTACCCAAACCCTTCACCACCATCTCTTTCTGTAATGGACTCGGAAAGTAAAGTATCTTGTATAAAGTAAAGTATAAGGTATCTTGCGCATTAAATGATGACGTAACAAGAGAACCTATCCTGCAACCTCTTGTAAAGACATATTTCGATGCGATTAAAGGGGGCGTGTAGTTTTTCTGTCAGGGTTTTTTTTCTTCTAAATATTGTCCCTTGGGACTGACTACTATTAATTACAATCTAGATACTTAAATCTAATGAGCAATACACATCTAACCTAAATTACTAATGTAAACAACTTCAACTTACGTACAGAACATAAGCAGATTCGACGGACGGGTGGTTGCCAAAGTGTGATCACTCAGGCTAGTTCGTGCGGTTTAACCCGCTTCAATCTTCTATACAAATCATCCACTCTGAGAAGATGGATAGCCTCAGACTTGGTATGATCCTTCAGCCTCTTTTCATGGTCTGAGGCTATACGATTTATACAATCTTTAACAGATTCTACACCAAGGTCACGGTGTAGGTGATCGTTTCTAATGTACCAGGGTGCATCAACTATGCTTCTTAGTACTTTATTTTGGAATTGTCATATCATTAATCTATTAGACCATATCGGTTTTAACACCTGATTGTAAAGCAGAAGCTTATTCTCAACTGGTAGCGTAGAGTACCTCCCAATTAGCCAGTACATTTTAATATATTTTAAATTTAATTGTTCCCTTTTCTTTTTTACATGCTCTTTCCATTTAAGCTTTGTATCCAGGGTCATTCCCAGATATTTGGCCTGATTTGAGTAAGGAATTACTACATTATTGAGGTACACTGGCATGTAGGGTAGATTTCTGTAAGTGAACCCGACATGCACAGATTTACTCTCATTTAGTTTAATTCTCCATCTAGTCGTCCATCTTTGAAGTATGGTTCTGTCGGGTTATTATTCTTTTACGGGACATGGACTTGAAAAAGATTCTTAACCTCTCAGGTTTTAGTAAGAAGAGTAGGAGTGTAAGATCAAGTTTCTATGGCCATATATTTTTAAGATCAACTTGAAAAGGATTCTTAACCTCTCAGGTCAGTAAGGAGAGTAGGAGTGTAAGATTAAGTTTCTATGGCCATATATTTTAAAGCTCAACTTGAACAAGATTCTTAACCTCTCAGGATAGTAAGAAGAGTAGAAGTGTAAGATCAGGTTTCTAGGGCCATATATTTTTAAGCTCAACTTGAAAAAGATTCTTAACCTCTCAGGTTAGTAAGAACAGTAGGAGTGTAAGATTAAGTTTCTATGACCATATATTTTTTAGCTCAGCTTGAAAAGGATTCTTAACCTCTCAGGTCAGTAAGGAGAGTAGGAGTGTAAGATCAAGTTTCTAGGGCCATATATTTTTAAGCTCAACTTGAAAAAGATTCTTAATCTCTCAGGTTAGTAAGAAGAGTAGGAGTGTAAGATCAAGTTTCAATGGCCATATATTTTTAAGCTCAACTTGAAAAGGATTCTTAACCTCTCAGGTCAGTAAGGAGAGTAGGAGTGTAAGATTAAGTTTCTATGGCCATATATTTTAAAGCTCAACTTGAACAAGATTCTTAACCTCTCAGGATAGTAAGAAGAGTAGGAGTGTAAGATCAGGTTTCTAGGGCCATATATTTTTAAGCTCAACTTGAAAAAGATTCTTAACCTCTCAGGTTAGTAAGAAGAGTAGGAGTGTAAGATTAAGTTCCTATGGCCATATATTTTTAAGCTCAGCTTGAAAAGGATTCTTAACCTCTCATGTCAGTAAGGAGAGTAGGAGTGTAAGATCAAGTTTCTAGGGCCATATATTTTTAAGTTCAACTTGAAGATTCTTAACCTCTCAGGTTAGTAAGAAGAGTAGGAGTGTAAGATCAAGTTTCTATGGCCATATATTTTTAAGCTCAACTTGAAAAAGATTCTTAACCTCTCAGGTTAGTAAGAAGAGTAGAAGTGTAAGATCAGGTTTCTAGGGCCATATATTTTTAAGCTCAACTTGAAAAAGATTCTTAACCTCTCAGGTTAGTAAGAAGAGTAGGAATGTAAAATTAAGTTTCAATGGCCATATATTTTTAAGCTCAACTTGAAAAAGATTCTTAACCTCTCAGGTTAGTAAGAAGAGTAGGAATATAAGAACAAGTTTCTATGGCCATATATTTTTAAGCTCAACTTGAAAAAGATTCTTAACCTCTCAGGTTAGTAAGAAGAGTAGGAATGTAAAATTAAGTTTCTATGGCCATATATTTTTAAGCTCAACTTGAAAAAGATTCTTAACCTCTCAGGTTAGTAAGAAGAGTGGGAGTGTAAGATTAAGTTTCTATGGCCATATCTCTCTATGGCCATATATTTTTAAGCTCAATTCCACTTTTACTGAATTTCTGTTTGCATGCCCTCTGCTAAAAGATATCACTTATGACGTCATCCGCAGAAAATGACATATTTGGAATGCTGGAGCCTCATCTATGTTGTATCATGATTTATGATAATTATTTTTATCTTGCGTCATTGATGTTATTTATGAAATACCTGATAGTTGTGTCTCATTCATTAAAAGAGGATCCGGATTTCTGGAACATTCTATAATTCAGTTCAGTGGTTCCCAACTCGTAGAAGTCGTCTGTTATGTTGTCATTATCATTAAAATCTGTAGTGCTTGGAGACACTCTTCTATTCAGTTCAGTGGTTCCCAACTCGTAGAAGTTGTCTCTTATATTGTCATTATCATTAAAATCTGTGGTGCTTGGAGACATTTTTCAATTTAGTTCAGTAGTTCCCAACTCTTAGAAGTCGCCTGTTATGTTCTCATTATCATTCTAATCTGTGGTGTTTGGAGACACTCTTCAATTCAGTGCAGTGGTTCCCAACTCGTAGAAGTCGTCTGTTATGTTGTCATTATCATTAAAATCTGTGGTGTTTGGAGACACTCTACAATTCAGTTCAGTGGTTCCCAACTAGAAGTCGTCTCTTATGTTGTCATTATCATTAAAATCTGTGGTGCTTGGAGACACTTTTCAATTTAGTTCAGTGGTTCTCAACTTGTATAAGTCGTCTCTTATATTGTCATTATCATTAAAATCTGTAGTTTTTGGAGATACTCTTCAATTCAGTTCAGTGGTTCCCAACTCGTAGAAGTCGCCTCTTATGTTGTCATCATCCTTTAAATATGTGGTGCTTGGAGACACTCTTCAATTCAGTTCAGTGGTTTCCAACTCGTAGAAGTCGTCTGTTATGTTGTCATTATCATTAAAATCTGTGGTGCTTGGAGACACTCTTCAATTCAGTTCAGTGGTTCCCAACTCGTAGAAGTCGTCAATAAAATCTGAGGTACTTGTCAGAAGCCTATATCTCCTGTTTAGCTCAACCGATTTGATAAAACTTTATGTTATAATTTTGGAGTAGATTAAAGCTCATCTCCTGTAAGGAAACAAATTTATCTCAAAGCGTGTAGTTTTCCTTCATGTAATGTGTGGCCTATATCTCTTTATGGTTACCGCTTCTTTTGACTTAGCGAGGCGGAGCGCTACAGATTTCCTTAATATCTCCAGGTGCGGATACAGATCTTCAGTTCAAGGGGGGTGGACCATGTCTTGAATTTTGAATACTATTTAAAACCATAACTAGTTTAAATTTTTTTTTTTTAAAAAAAACGTTTGCTAAGTATAGCTTCTTCAACATTACTTCACACGCTCTCTTTTTAATTTGTGGACCGCTAGTTTGGCCACCCTAACAGGGTGTCTGCCAGATTGGACATGCTGGTAAACCTGGAATTGTCAGGGAATTTTAGGAGACTGGAAATATCAGGGAAAAGTCAGGGAATTTAGGAAAAAACGCCGAAAAAACGCCAAAAGTCAGGGAATTTTTCAAATTGAGTTTTTTTTATCTCAATGGCCAATTTTATGCGTGAACATGATTTTCCTGAAAAATTTCGGCTGCGGCGCTTATTATCGTTTTCCTCTAAAATTTTGGTATACATGTTTAGGGTATGAAGGAAATTTGCTGTATAGTTTTTGGGGTCCCTGGGCCCCAATATTGTACTTTTTGAAGCCAGATGGGGGAGACAAAATCTTGAAAAAGTACACTGGAAAATCTGGAAAAGTAGACTGAAAAACCTGGAAAAGTCAGGGAAGTTCACTTTGACGATTTGGTAGACACCCTGCCTTAATGTGTAAGATTTTTTTGAAATAAACGTTTACTAAGTATAGCTTCTTCATCGTTACTTCACATAGTCTCTTTTTAATTTGTGGACCGCTAGTTTGGCCACCCCTAATGTGTCATCCACTTTATTTTTGACTTCTCTCTCTCTCTCTCTCTCTCTCTCTCTCTCTCTCTGTCCTTCTCAACCATTTTTCTCTTTCCATTTTGGATTTATTTGAATTTTCCAAAAATAATATTTTCCTCTCTTCGCTCTATCAACTTTGCCACCGAATATAAAAATAATAAGTAATTAATTATTAATTATCTCACGGCAATTATTCTTAATTCTTATTATTTTATTTTCCTTAGTGAACTATTTATTTAATTTTATTTTTACTAACTTTATTTATTTATAAAAAAAAAAACAATTTATTATTAGTATTTTAATATTTTTTAAATTTATTTATTTGCAAAGGTGAGTTTGTCATTTCTATTTTTGTATTTTTTACTCTGGCTCCAAGGCACCTTCCTTATTTACATACAATGTATACTCCTTAAATTCGTAAGCATATGAATTTAAATTGAATTAGAAGTAATGTCTTAATGTTAATATTAATTATTGATAGCAGAAGTGTATTCTAAAGCTGTACTAGCTCCATCAAATCTACTGATGTTTTTGAACAAATTTGAAGTCATTTGCAGGAGACGTCTCCGTGGCAGAGTGTGCATCACACTCGGCTTGCACCGAGGAGGTTTCGGGTTCGATTCCTGGACGAGTCGAAAATTCAAAATTCAATTTTTCTACTTGGTTGTGTTTTGGGAGTAGCGTCAAGTGGTAGCATTATAAGGAAATTGTTAAAGTGTAGCTTAGGCTTAGTGATATTGGAGTGAATGTTGAAAATACCTTGTAATGCCATGATGCCCACAAATATTGTGCCATGATGCCCACAAATATTGTGACACACAAGGAAATATACATTTACATATTGAAATGCATTGCAAGAGTGGTTTTTTTTATATAAAATGAACAAACAAGTGAAAAAAGGAAACTATAGGAAATGGCGAGAGTTTTCATTTAGGATGACGCTGTTCTCGTCTAATATTGTTCACCCCGTATGAATGTTTGCGAGACAATTACGTGTGTGTGATGTTTGTTTTAGGATGACGCTCGTCTAATATTATTCACCCCGTATGAATGTTTACGAGACAATTACGTGTGTGTGATGTTTGTTTTAGGACGACGGTGTTATGTTGTCTCATGATTCCTACGCTTTTTTATTGAAATAAAATACACAAGAAAGCAATTCGATGACCTTCAAAACGACAGAAATTTGTTTAAAAATAAAATCGTTCAAACAGGGGAGGAGGGTTAGTTCTCCTTTTGGGGTTACATTAAAACAGTCCCTTTAATTAACTTATCTATAGATTTAAGTCCCCTATGGATAGAGGGACTTGAAAGAATACTTCAAAGGCACACAAGTCTATGCCAGTCGTAAAAGGCGACTAAGGGAAGGATCGAATACGATATCCTTTCCATTACCCATTCAGAAAGCAAGGAGAAGCTACTGCATTATAGCCTTTCTTCAAATCGTACAAACAGTGAAGGAGGGTTAGTTCTCCTTTTGGGGTTAGATTAAAACAGTCCCTTTAATTAACCTATCTATAGAGTTAAGCCCCCTGTGGATAAAGGGACTTGAAAGAATACTTCCAGGGCACCAAAGCCCATGCCAGTCGTAAAAGGCGACTAAGGGAAGGATCGGAATCGATATCCTTTCCATTGCCCATGAAGAAAGCATGGGCAATGCAAAGTAAAGGAAAACACGAGTCAGTCCTTTTAACAACACTTAGATTCATCTTTCCAAATTAATGCGTTCACTCAAATTAGAATGAATGTATTTAGTTTCCATATCCCTGATAAAAGATTAAAAATTATAAGTGAAAACACGAGTCAGTCCTTTTATCAACACTTATGAATGTATTTAGTTTTCATATCCCTGATGAAAGATTGAAAATTATAAGCGAAAACACGAGTCAGTCTTTTATCAACACTTAGATTCATCTTTCCAAATTAATGCGTTCACACAAATTAGAATGAATGTATTTAGTTTCCATATCCCTGATAAAAGATTGAAAATTATAAGCGAAAACACGAGCCAATCCTTTTATCAACACTTATGAATGTATTTAGTTTTCATATCCCTAATGAAAGATTGAAAATTATAAGCGAAAACACGAGTCAATCCTTTTATCAACACTTAGATTCATCTTTCCAAATTAATACGTTCACACAAATTAGAATGAATGTATTTAGTTTTCATATCCCTGATAAAAGATTGAAAATTATAAGCGAAAACACGAGTCAATGCTTTTATCAACACTTAGATTCATCTTTCTAAATTAATGCGTTCACACAAATTAGAATGAATGTAACGGATTTGGCACCGCATCAAACTATAAACTAAACAAAAAATTTGGAGAAAAATATAATTTGAATTGACCCTGTTCTGTTCAAATTTCACACTTCTAAATTCTTTACTGGAAAGATCACATACAATTTAACGTTATTTGGGACACATTTGGGAGAAATACGGCTAAATGAAAATCATCAAAGTAGTAGCCAGCGTCTATACACCAGCACCTGTTAGAACACTGAAGTTAAGCAACGTCCAGCGAGATTTTACCAAGTAGTCGTACACGTGGGTTCGCGCCCAATACGAAGGTGTTCCGCTGTGCAAAAAGTAATATCTTCGAGTAAAATATTGAATTTTCTAAATAGGAGCCGTGTTCTCACTCTGGGGGTCGGTTCTACAAAAATCTATAATTGAGAAGATTTAATTTCGTGATCTCGAAATTGTTGACGAATTTTGAAACCGTAGTGAAGCATGGGGAAACAGCTAGTTATTGTATATTTTGGACTTTTCAGATCCCTTTTTCTCCGCTACCTTTTCATATACAGGATATACACCCCCCACCCCGCATGCTAACATAGTTATGGGAGTAAGTATGGGACCTTGTCATAATGACCAAATATGTATGGTGTTCATAGGTTTAGCATATCCGGATATACAGGGTGTCGGAAATAGCATGGAAAAGTTCGTGTAATATACACACTGCAGTTGTCAGGCTTGACTTGGAACTTGGCCTGGGATACTGCCGTGCGAATAGATAAGGCTAGTAAACAGTTTATCTTTTTTTGAACTGGTGTATTTAACGTGCAATAGACGCTGGCTAGAGTTTATCTACATTGCTTGGATGGGTGACCGTATGGGAACACCACGCATCGTTGGCCCATTTTTCCGGCCCAACCCAGGCTGGGTGAGGTTAATGTGGGTAGCTGGTTTGCAAGTTTCCAGCGAATGGAGGGTAAAACCTCCGTCTTGAATGACCAATAGATGTTAAAAAGGCCAAATTAAAAAATAAATGTTTTGCTTTTAATGCCGTCATCAATATTACTGTAGATTTACCTCTTCTGTTCATTGTGTGGTCCCATACCCAAATGCTTCCAAGTTGTCTACATTTTTGTCTATTTTTTTGTTTTCAGGATCGTGCCCAGAAATTAGGTGACGATCGGTCTTTATCAGAACATTTGAAATTACCAATTCAAAGGATTCATGACTACCAACTTCTGTTGAAAGATTTAGTTCGATATTCTCGACGTCTTGGCGAAGATGTTACCGATCTTAATAAGGCACTTGAATTGATGCTAGCAATTCCACATAAAGCCAGTGACAATAAATTTATAAGTAATATAGAAGGTTACCATGGTAACATACACAAACTTGGTAGACTATTAAGACACGTAAGTAAAAGACTCCCGATCACAGGGTTTGAATTATTCTAACAAAAAATCCTAGACCCAAGAGTAAGGATAAAAGCAAATATAAATCAAGCGGAAGTAGTAGATAAAGAAAATAAGGACATTTACGAACCATGCACTCAATTTTTCAAGGTTCTGGAACCGGGGAGGAGTGTCCTGACAACCCTTTGAATTTTTTTAAACCAATTTTAACCCATTTAGAGAGCTTAGGAAAGGTTTTTACGGCCATGACTGTATTGCATATGTACAACCGTCCAACATGGACCCATGACGGCCAATAAAAAAGCGTTTTTTTTAAAAAAAAAATATATATTTTTTGTAAAGGTTTGCCAGACACTCCTCCCCGGTTCCATACCCACATTTTGAAGAAAATTACGGAATTAATAACATATCGATTATAGGAGCAAGGGGATCGATAGCTAAATTTTGGAGCAATTTTAGGAATAGGTTTAATATCCCCAAAATTCTGGAAATTGAGATTATTATTGCTGCCATCAGGGGATCCCACAAAATCATCCAAAAATCACCTCTACAGACCTTTAAAAATATTTTCATATGGTGTGTCTTGAGGAAAACATCGTAGAGATGTCGGCGGTTAATTAAATATACAAAATTAAATATGTTAATTAAATCTATAATAATAAAACGTTAGTTAAATATGTTAATTAAATCTATAATAATAAAACTCAACGTAACGATAAATATATATATATATGTGTGTGTGTATGTATCACTAATTGTTTAGCCAAAACGGTAAGATATCGTAAAANTAGGCTAAAACTCCAGGAAAAATATCAGAATTCAAAAATGTAGAACCGTTTTCGAATTACGGCCGATTTTTCGATTTTTGACCGAATTTAGCCGGTCAAGGTCCGATATCTTAAATTTTGTCGCGACAACATATCAACTCATAGCGAGAAAGTTTTAGGTGGGCTTTTTAACCTAAATTTGGAACATAGTTTGCAAAAAACGGTCCAACCGTTTTCGAGTTATGACCGTTTTTCCGATTTTTGTAATGTGAATCATAGAATACTATATAGCACGGGAACGGCCATGACTCTAAGGCGCCAAGCTATAGACCGTAGCGAAGCACGGGCGAAACAGCTAGTTTAATATAAAATTAAATATGTTAATTAAATTGTAAATACATATTTAATTAAATATGTATTGATCTCTCAACTTGTAATGACTTCGGCTCTCTTTCAAGTACAGATCTCAGAGAAATCTCAAAATTATATTATTTATTTATTTATTTTGGAAAATTAATTAGGTACTCCTGTAGTTCACAGTCAAATTAACAGAGCTCACTCTCTATTTATGGACCATTTATTATATACTATGTGTCCCGGAGTGGCCAAAACCAATCTGGCATTTTTTTTTTTTTTTATGAGGTAGGAAAATCTTCAAAAAAACGACCACTAAGGGAGGAGTGTGGGGATAGTGCTGTATAAGACTGTATGATGTTATAGAGCTTCACCGACCGACTAAAAACGCAACCTCTTACGTTTACAAACAAGCGAGACTTCGGCACTGGGCTAGACATTACTTCGAGGTCCCGATTGTTTGACCCTACTTCAGGGGCTCTACCATTTTATATTTTTAGAGTTGTTATAAAATTGGAGGCCATCGTGCGGCCGATCAACCATTGTAGAAACATATCATACTCCTCCATCCTCCAATACCAAAAGAAGAATCATTTTCACGAAATATTATCATAGGACTTGTGGTTTTATTGTCCTTTGAGTCAAAGCCAGGCTGTATAGAATATGATGGAATGAGGAACGCTCCAGTGGGGTTGCAGAATAACTTATAACCAGCTTGTGATTTCGTGACACCTCTCTCTGACTTGACTAATGTACAGAATATGATGGAATGAGGAACGCTCCTGTGGGGTTGCAGAATAACTTATAACCAGCTTGTGATTTCGTGACACCTCTCTCTGACTTCCCCCTACATTTGTCGTTGTTTGTGTTGTGACAATTTGTAAACAATAATTTTAACCCTTCACCACTCATGCGAAGTCTCTTTGGACTTTTCTCTTGGTTACTGTAATGAGTATTGCAAGATGTCGAAATCTTTATTGATCTCTCCTATAATATTTAGTGAAATCTGTAAGGTGACTGCTGACCTACCACGAATACAATTCTTTTCTCTCTTTCCAGGACTGGTTCAAAGTTAAGTTTGCTGATACTCCCAAAGAGAAGGAACGTTATTTGTTTTTATTCAAAGCACGAATCTTGATTTGTAAAGTGCGAAAAATTGCTGAAGATCGATCTGTGTTTGTTTTAAAACATATTATCAGAGTAAGTTTATTTTTCTATTCAATGGTTTCTGACTCTGCTTGAAGGCTGTAACTTTGTATGCATCTTTTCCTGAGGCTGTATACAGAGTGTTCGAAAAGTCTCGGGACGTATTTTTTTATATTTTTAACGGCTAAAGAAAGAGACTTGATATTCTATATGTAGTTCTAACACAAAATAATCTATTTTTTGACTTAATTAAAATTTCTACAGTGGGTAAACAGACACCAACCTTCGATTTTTAAATGAAAACCACTAATTTTTATTTCATACCTATTCAAATTCTACACACAATCGACTTCTCACTTTCCTGAGGCTGTATATTAAAGTAAGTTTGTCTTTCTATTTTTCTATTCAATGGGTTCTGACTCTACTTGAAGGCTGTAACTTAGTATGTATCTTTTCTTGAGGCTGTATATCCTTTTTAAGTTGGTTAAATTACTTTACTATGTCAAGTAAAACCATAATAAAGTGTAAAATTCAACATATCTCTCTCTCTCTCTTGAGAACTTTGTCAGAGCTAAAGTCCCTAAGATTCTTTTTGGCGATAATTTCATTTGAATTTTCGTACCTAATTACTAGAGATTACGATCCCGGAATTTCGGGATCTGATCGGGAAAAATGCAAGACCTTTTAAAAATCCTTTTATTCTTTGACCCAAGACCGAATGAACCGATGACCGATGTGTTGTTTGTATGACCCCTTTTGGTAAAAACAAAAGAGTCGGTATTTCGCTTGTTTCAGTTCAAAAACTTAATTTTTAATGTTCTAATAATCTAATATATTCTAACATCTTTTTTGAACGTAACAACTTCTGTTGTTTGACTTTGAAATGGACGGTTTTATATCGCACAGAAAAGATTCAGATCCTTCATCCGTTTGGAGTCATTTTTTAGTGTCTAAAGACGGTAAAAATGCAAAGTGTAAAAAATGTGATGCTATTTTGAAAACTCCTGGTTGTTTCACAAAAGGACTCCACACACATCTCGCAAGTTAAAAACTCGATTTAATTTTATCTACTTATTATAGTAAATATACCTACTTCTACTTGATTTTTGAAAAGTTCCCGGGATCCCGGGACCAGTCTTGGGATCCCGGGATTGTGATCGTTCCAGTCCCGAAACATCGGGATTGTCAAGAAGGTTCGGGATCATAATCTCTACTACTTACTGAAATGAATCTGTGTGTCTCTGGATTCAGTCGTCTTTGAGTATGAGTAGTCAGACGAAAGTCATTCAATCAGTCAGTATACCTACTGGGATTTGCGTTTATAAGTATAGAAGATTGTGAGTCAAAAGAAATATTGGTATTTATTTGGGCTTTCACTAACAAGAATTCAAACCTGTAACACACAAACCCCATATTCAACTGAACCGCGACTGAAATGATTTGCCGGAAGAAAATTGGACGGTTGGACTGACAAAGTTTGCTTTATTTGATAGAGGAAATGTTACCATAAACCTTGGGTGTTTGTTTAGGATACTACTGGGTTGGTGACGTATGTACTAGGTACATAATAATAGCACTCAAAATACTGGCGCTGCAAAGTCCTATTCGGGTAGTATAGATAAGGAATATTGTTATTTTAAAGAATAGTGTTATTATATCACAACTTTGGTGTTCACTGCAGCATGGTAGGATTTTTCCAATATCAATCACTATCCAATGCTGGCACCGGGTCACTAAGCACATCTATCTTTGGATGTTTTCGAGGCTGAGTGGGCCTCGAAAACCTAAAATAAATTTTATTAAAACAAAACACCAAAAAACACTATTTAAATTACTTATGTAGAAACTATTACCTATTTAATATATGAATGTCTATTGAGACTTGATATTTCGTTTTATGAAGGAAAGATTTTTAAGTTTTATTTTTCGTCGATTGAATTTTTCACTATAGTGAAAAAAAAGTGAAAAAGTCAATCCACGAAAATTTAAACTTTAAAAAAAAAAAATCCTTCATAAAACATTATGTAGAAACTAGTTTCAAATCATTCGATTCATCATCAGTCTAGTCGAGTCGAAGGATGGAGAGTGACTCAAAGATTTAAAAAAATTATTTCCCCTGCCAGGAAACGAACCCGGGTCTCCCGAGTGCAGTGACCACTGAGCCATGGAGTTGGTATACATAAGGGCTATTATTATTACTTTGACATTCTGTATATGCAAGGTAGGTACAACTTACGCTTATCATTTTCTTTTCTTTCTCAGCTACCTGAAGTCGAACTCAAAGACATTTCAGAAAGTGAGGTCCGATTTGAGCTCCATCATAAGTTCCCTGAAAGCTCAGACTATCCAATTGAATTAGAAGCTCATAAATCTAAAGTTAAATCTGATTGGTTAACAGAAATCAGACAATACGCAGCTGATATATGTAAGTCAAATCTCAAAAAAAAAAAAAAGTCCTAAAGGGGCAGTGGCACATACAAGGGGGGAGGGGTCCGGACCCCCCTCCCGAAGAAAAAAAAATATATTCAAGTTTTTGTGCACATGTAGTGATCGAATCCAATATTACCTTTCGTACGGTTAGCGGGTATATACGTCTAAATAGCTTCTTCACCGTTTCACCTCTGTAGAGCAAATTAATTAAGACAATTTCTTGAAATTCATAGGCAGATATTTGTTGGAGGGTCTTAACTCCCCCCCCCCCCCGCTAATGTTTTGACCGGACCAGACTGGAGATTTTACAGATAAATATGACTGTACCAAAAAAATACACGTTTGCCATTAACAAACATACCTTCAATATCCCGGAAATTTCTACACCCCGTCCCCCGAAATTCAATCCTTACTACTTAATATGAAAAGTCGATATGACCTTCCCCCCCCCCCCCNGAATGAAAATCCTGGGTGCGCCACTGAAAAGGGGTGATATGAATAAGAACCAAGTTCATATCACCTAAAAGTTATTAGATCCAAAGGTGACTCCTGCAAAAAATGTTTCACCCCTGGGCACTAGACGCACATTTTACCTGAATATTTATGAACCCCATTTTTATAACGATTCGCTGTGAGACTATGCCATAAAAATACTAATTAAAAAGTGCAATCTGTAGACTCCCATAAGAAGGTGGTTTAATTTTTACTTGCATAGATATATGCAATGGGATACACTGAAGTCCACAAAGCTGAACTGTGGAATCTCCATTCACCCGACCCTCTGATCAGCCCAAAAGAAGAACCACCTCCCGGCTCTACGTTACACTACTAGAAATCCCTAAACCGCCTAAGATCCGGCGCGTCCAGGTGCACGTATAACATGAAAAAATGGGGATACACCGATAATGATGAGTGCGTGTGTGGGCAAGTGCAGACCCACGACCACATGCTAAACTGTAGCCTAATGAACCAAACCTGCACCAATGAAGACTTAGACCAGACAAATAGGCTAAGTCTTCATTGTGTCTGACCATTAGGGCAAAAAATTTGAACTTGGTGATGTGAGTGAAGTAATGAGATAAGAAAGTATGCAGCTGTTTGCGAGTACTAAACTTTAAGGTATGTACAGATGACCGCGCGGTAACCGTGCGGGATCAAATAAACAAATAGATACAAGTTTGTGGAACTAGTTATGTAGACAATATGCACTATTTGAATAGATCTTGTGACGCCGAGATCTAATCGAATGACTCTCATCACTCTTCTGAGCTCTGCAGAGTTACCACACCTTATTGTTGATTCTTATAATGAGACTAGCTGTTTTCCCGTGCCGCTACGGTTAAAAAAATTCAACAACAATTTCGAGATCGCGGATTTAAATCTCCTTAATTTTAGATTTTTGGCGGAACCGACCCCCCAGACTGAACACGGCTCCTATTTAGAAAATTCAATATTTTACTCAAAGATATTACTTTTTGCACTGCGGAACACCTTCGTATAAAATTTCAGC
>CM022876.1:7682742-7692891 GCA_012654025.1 Pachypsylla venusta | reverse complement strand
CGAATGCCCTCATTTCTTATTTGCAGGAAAAGACAACGTCTCTAACATTGTTTTTGATAAGAAAGAATGGATTTCATTGTTCAGCAGGTAGAAAGCAGCTGACAAAGTCACTTACCTTTATATTTTTACAATGGATTTCATTGTTCAGCAGNCAAGTCTGTAGCTCTTACTGTTCTCCTTTTAGAGAGGATTAGTGAAAACCGCTAAAAAGCGGCAAAAACCGCCAAGGTTATATTTGATTGCACCCAAAAGTTTCGGGGCACAATTAGAGCCCAGATGGGACCTGTATACTAAATTCCATTCAAATTAAAATTAAGAAGCGTACAATACATAAAATTCACACAAAAAAAAGAAATCAAATCCGAGAGATTTGATATTTTTTTTTTACCTTACCCTTTTACTTTCGGCAATTTTTGAAAACCGTCTAAAATAAGCCAAAACCGCTAAATTTCTTTTTATGTCAGACCCATGAAAATCGCTAAAAAGCGGCAAAAAAAAGACAAGAAAAGATTCAATTTCAACCAAAAGTGTCTTTGGAAAATGGACGGTCCCACGGAGTAAACCTCGATGTGTTAAAAAGTCTTAAACTACTCTCTTTGTACATAAATATTTTTTAGGAAATGCTATCGTAGCACAACAAAAACACATTTTATCCAAATTCAAACACACTTTGTACATTACCTTTTTTCAGGAAATGCTATCGTAGAAGAACAAAAACACATTTTATCCAAATTAAAACACGTCCCAGAACCCAAGAGACCACCTTTAGAAATTCCAAAGAAAAAAGAAATATTTAAATTTTCCGACGAGGACGAACTGGTTCAAGAAGAAATTACTTATTTAGCAGACATTCAAGCTTTAGCGCCAGAAATAGAAAAGAAAATAGAAAGTGGAGAACTGGTTGTACAAGAGGAGAGTGGTTCAACAGAAGTATTTACTACGAGGAAAGTAGAAGTTGTGGAAACTGGTTTACTAGGTAAGTAGGAGGACTTTACCCAAGAAAATAGAAAGTGGAGAACTGGTTGTACAAGAAGAGAGTTGTTCAACAGAAGTAAGTATTTACTACGAGGAAAGTAGAAGTTGTGGAAACTGGTTTAGTAGGTAAGTAGGAGGACTTTATCCAAGAAAATATAAAGTGGAGAACTGGTTGTACAGGAAGGGAGTGGTTCAACAGAACTATTTACTGCGAGGAAAGTAGAAATTGTGGAAACTGGTTTAATAGGTAAGAGGGAGGACTTTACCCAAGAAAATAGAAAGTGGAGAACTGGTTGTACAAGAAGAGAGTGGTTCAACAGAAGTAAGTATTTACTACGAGGAAAGTAGAAGTTGTGGAAACTGATTTAGTAGGTAAGAAGGAGGACTTTACTCAAGAAAATAGAAAGTGGAGAACTGGTTGTACAAGAAGAGAGTGGTTCAACAGAAGTATTTACTACAAGGAAAGTAGAAGTTGTGGAAACTGGTTCAATAGGTAAGTAAGTAGGAGTATTTTACCCAAGAAAATAGAAAGTGGAGAACTGGTTGTACAAGAAGAGAGTGGTTCAACAGAAGTAAGTATTTACTACGAGGAAAGTAGAAGTTGTGAAAACTGGTTTAGTAGGTAAGAAGTAGGACTTTACTCAAGAAAATAGAAAGTGGAGAACTGGTTGTACAAGAAGAGAGTGGTTCAACAGAAGTATTTACTACAAGGAAAGTAGTAGTTGTGGAAACTGGTTCAATAGGTAAGTAAGTAGGAGGACTTACCCAAGAAAATAGAAAGTGGAGAACTGGTTGTACAAGAAGATAGTGGTTCAACAGAAGTATTTACTACAAGGAAAGTAGAAGTTGTGGAAATTTGTGGAAAGTTCTGGTTTCGGGGCACAAATAGAGCCCAGATGGGACCTATATACCAAATTTCATCCAAATCTGTCAACGCTAAGTGACAAAAGTGCCCATCACGGCGAACGGCGGGCATCCGGATTTTTTTTATTCGATTTTTGGATTCTAAGTACCTTGAAACGCATAATATCAAATTTGGAGCGAGGGTATTTTTTTTCTCGTGACGATTCCACAGGTTCATTATTGAAAATAATAAACCAATTATGTTAATAAATGATTGTTTTTTTGATTTCAGATAAAAAACAGAACTTGAAATCATCTGACGACACAAGTGACCAAGTGGAAGGCTCAGAAGAAGATATGGACCGATATTCACTGTCCGGCTCTGGAGGTTCCAGTAAGTTCCTCTGACTTAAAATCGATTATATAGCTGTGCTTCTGACTATTGATTGATTGAGAGTCAACACCAGTAAAAGAAAATTTTATAAACACACTAGCTGTTTCGTCCGTGCTTCTCTACGATACTTATATTGCTATTTTTTAAAGAGAATGGAATTGGGGGGGGGGGGAGTATGGGTTTGTGATTACCCTGTATATTCCAACCTTTAAAAAAACAAGATTTAAACGTTTCGCCAGGGGCCTTAGAGGCACGGCGATTCTGACTTTTTGTTATTTTCTAAATTTTATTTTGCCCGTTCCCGGTTTCGACCCTGTAACTCTGGAATGACTGGCCATACCTTTTGCAGAAAATGTCCTAAAATAAGGACTAAATGGGCACCTAAAACTTTCTCGCTTTGAGTAGATATGTTGTCGCGACAAAATTTAAGATATCGAACCGTGACTGTCCGATTATAAATTTGGCCGTAACCCGAAAACAGCTTGACTTATTCTAGTTTTGATAGTTTTCCTGGGGTCGTAGGGATCATTATTTTGGGGGGCAGATAGCGAAAAATTTAATTTTCCCATACATTTTTCGCTATCTGCTACATTTTGGGATGTGGTATTGTAACAGACAACCCCTCGTACATGCAGAGTTTACGATTTTTTTTCTTTTTCAGGATATCGCTCTGTGTCTAGTAAAGTCAGTGAAGAGGTGTATATAGAATCTAGCAGTTCATCTGGCACCAAGTCTGCTGCGAAATCTAGAAGTTTTGCTGTTGTTGAGGAATCCATTAATGGACGAACTGTTCGTAGAGATTATATGACATCTGGAAGTGAGTGTCTTGGTGGCATAGAGGGGTAAGTTTGAAGATGCATAGAATCTAGGAGTTCATCTGACATCAAGTCAGCT
This sequence comes from Pachypsylla venusta, assembly GCA_012654025.1. Lineage (NCBI taxonomy): Eukaryota > Metazoa > Arthropoda > Insecta > Hemiptera > Aphalaridae > Pachypsylla > Pachypsylla venusta. The sequence goes on along the minus strand of CM022876.1, from coordinate 7,689,785 downwards.
TCATTGGAAACAAAAAAGTTTTATCTCTTTCTATTTAATTTTGTTTTTAGCTCCGCCAAAACGTACTCTAGAAACGACAGTGTTGGAAGTGGAATTGGCATTGAAGAGATTTCATCGGTTCGACATTTGGATGGTAAAGCATATGATGGCAATCATGAAGAAATTGGAAGAAAAGGTATGTGTGTGAGTGCGTTGTGGTGGGTGCTTGCGTGTGTGTATGTAGGTATAATATGAATATTGTATAAATTACCATCTGCATGGTGGTATATTTTAATATACCTACGCAGTATTCGAAACTGTTGGGAATACAAAAAAATCTAATGGGGAACATATTGTGGTTACATAGTCAAATTTGACGTTCATTTTTTTTTTTTTTTTTTTTTTTTTTTTTTTTTTTTTTTTTTTGCTTAACGTCTTATTAACATCTATTGGTCATTTGAAACGGGTTCGGGTGGGTATAACACCCACCATATGAGTGTGTGTTTGATACGTCACACAAGCAAAGTTTCACTAAGTGCATGAAACACATAGGTTGGCGCCCCCCTGATGCTGGCTATTTCAGCCCACCGAGGCTGTGTGAGAAAAAAAAAGACTGCGTAAATATTTACAACATAGATTCCTTTTTTGACACAAATGGTCGTTAGAAGCGACTACGCGTGACTACAAACTCGCAGTCCTCACTATGACCGGTACTACACACCAGAACGACCTAAAACGCATATCATCACAATTTTTAGCCAACGGCCATCTTATTTCTACCATTTTTCTAAATGATGAGAATAATTGATTTGAAGAGTAACACCGGTACAACAACTAATAGCACACGCTACTACGAGCGACTGATACAAATGATTCCAATTAAATGATATCTCGTCAATTCTTAAGCGTATCGCTAAATGCGCTCACGTCAAGAGTTAGCACCCTAGGGACTATATTAAACACGAAAAATATTTTGTAGGTATGAGGACCCACTGTTTCTGCCATTTTCAGATGTCTTTTTGAATTTTTTTACATAGAACAGTGACAGTGGACGGGGTTCCTTCCATTAACCATTCATAAAAAAATAAACTCTTTAGTGGAAGGTAACCACTATTCGAGGTTAATGTCTGATGCATTTTCTACCACCCAACCCTTAGAGCTCTATTTTCATGTGGTCAATTACTCAAAATAATACACACAATCACTCAGAACCCACGCCCTCCTGTTTATCAAACGAACGCTTAACCACTGAGCTACAGAGGCAGGTTCATATGCAATTGCTCGAAGTGCATTCCATAAGGCGAACGGGGTAAGCTAAAACATTCTTGTTTATAAATTTCCTTTGTGTCTCCCCAGATTATGGCGAAGAAATCAAATCTTCCTCTACCTCTTCTTCCACTGTCCGGAAATCTTCAAAATATTCTTCTTCAGGAGCTGATGGCGTTGAAGAAGATATCACTTCATCTGTTAGGACATCTAAACGTACTGGAGGAAGTGATTTGTCAACTGGTTTGGAGGAAATCAATGAATACAGTAGTACAGGCATAAAATCCAAGGGAGTTGAAGATACTTCTGATAGTCGTAGGAGAACAACTGGAGTTGAGAAATCTAATGAAGGTAGGTTGGAGTTTTGTTTCATAATGCTAACACTTGTCATTGGTTCTCAGGTGGACGAGTACACCAGACCTAATGTCATGTAAAGAGAATAAACCATTCGTTCGGCCTAAGATAATCGACCTTGCCTTGCCGCAATTTCGTATTGATGGAAGTGTTTCTGTTTAGAAATATCAACAGACCACCAAGGCAGGGAAACATCTGGCAATCCGCCTTGGCTGGCAACATATCACCAACATATCTTGCTTTTCAGAGATTTCGTATTTCTGGATTTATTTACTGTTTAGAAATATTCGCAGACCCCCGAAGGCAGTCTGTGATAACAATTTATGCGGTAAAGAAATTAAACAAAATATTTGCCAATTCCCGCCATATATTTGGAGTCTTTTTATCATGACGTTATATTTTGTACGAGGTTCCAAAAGTTCGTGGCCCGACCAACAAGGGGTAATATTGTAGTTCTAACAATATTTTTATATGTCTCACACAATCTAATGATAATACGAGGTAAAATTATCTAAATATTTTGATTAGTTTAGGCCACGAACTTTTGGAACCGCCAGTGGTGTGACGTCTTGATTGAACTTGATAAGACCCTTAGGGAGGATAAATGTAAAGAATTTATAGTAATAAATAATTCGTAAGCCCCAGGCAATCTACCCTGCAGACACCTCCGTTAAGTTGGCCCACCACCTTAACCAAGTTGAACGGTTTTGACATCATTGAAATGCAATTATTTTGCAAAGTTTTGCAATATGATTAGTTTATTTTGCAATACAATACCTTTCGAGTCATTGATGAAACAAAGTGGTGGGCCAATTTTATATAAAGTTGGCCCACCACCTTAACGGAATTGAACAGTTCTGATGTCATCGAAATGCAATTATTTTGCAAAGTTTTGCAATATTTTTTTTTCTTTTGATACGACAAGCCATGTCGACAATATCGAAGTCGAAAAATTGAAGTTTGTTGAAATCGGTCGTGTGGGGTATTGACGTTTCGCAATTTTTTTGCAAAGTTTTGCAAGCTTTTTATTTTTTTGATACGACCAACGGTTGTCGACTTTTGAAGAATTATATAAGGGTCTGGAACCGGGGAGGAGTAACACTTGTGTCTCTTTCAAAGCAAAGACCAGATGGCGTCGAAACAACCGTTACGATGAACGTTTTTGGCTATGCCCCTCCCTCCCAAACAAGAAAATCTCTAATTAAAGACCTGTATCCGGGGAGGAGTGAAGTGGCTCTATTTAAAAAAAATTAAAACTCGTTTTTTTCATGGATCCATGTTGAAGGGTTGTACATACGCAATAGAGGAATGGCCGTAAAAATGTTTCCTAACCTCTCTGTTAAATAATTGTACTGCTAAACTTTGCAAAATATTGCATTTTGATGCCATCAGAAATGTTCAATTTCGTTAAGGTGGTGGGCCAACTTTATATGCATTTGACCCAATAGTTACTTTGTTTCTTCATTAAGTCGGCAACCGTTGGTCGTATCAAAAAAATAGAAAGCTTGCAAAACTTTTCAAAATAATTGCATTTCGATTAAATCAGAACCGTTCAATTCCGTTAAGGTGGTGGGCCAACTTTATGTCCAATTGGCCCACCACCGCCACTTTTCCTTAATAACTCGAAAGGTGGTTGTATTACAAAATAAACTAATTATATTGCAAAACTTTGCAAAATAATAGCATTTCAATGACCTCAAAACCGTTGAAATCGGTTAAGGTGGTGGGCCAACTTACTGGGCCTCCTGCAGACCACCATGGAAGGGAAACTTCTGGCAATATATGATATATGGCTAGGAAAATTCACCTTGATCCTAATTGTATAATATTGTAATTTTTCAGAGCCCCGAGGCAGTTGGCCTGAATGCTTTCTCTATAATATATCTCTGATTCTTGTTTTATAGATGTGGTTGAACTAACCAGTTCTTCAATCAGATCAAAACGTTCTGGTATTGAACTAGAGGAAGACATGACCTATTCTTCTTCAAAAAAGAAATCTAGCGATGTCAAAGATGGACCAGTATTCACCAAACCTTTGGAATCTTATGTAGCTAAAGGTAAGGTTAACATTTTTAGTATTCCGAATGATTGCATGAGTTTTGTTTTATATTGTAACAGTCTGTTTGCATATAAATCATTCAAGAACTACATTTTCTCTAAATAATTAAAAATATTGTTCAACCTTGAAAATAACAACTCACGATGGCCGGTTCTACGCATCGACAAGGGCCATCAAAACTCATATCAACCTATTTCTAACATATTTCCAAACCCGAATCTACATATAGGGAGATTTTTTTTGTTTTACACTTTATTCAATGAAACAATATAAACGGAAAAGAGGAAGGATAGAAAGAAAGAATTAAAAAGAAGAAGGAGAGAAAGAATTATGAAAAGATATAGTTTGGCTAGTTTAATATAGTTCATTCAATGAGAGGAGATAATTCCTGAGTGACGTATTCATAGTTCATTCAAATTGAATAGAAACAATCACTCATGAACTACACTTCCTGAAAATATTTTTCTAATAAAATTTCAATGTTTGGTAATGACGTATTCATAGTTCATTCAAATTGAATACACACAATCACTCATGAACTACACTTCCTGAAAATATTTTTCTAATAAACATTCAATGTTTTGTAATGACGTATTCATAGTTCATTCAAATTGAATACAAACAATCACTCATGAACTGCACTTCCTGTAAAATATTTTTCTAATAAACATTCAATGTTTTGTAATGACGTATTCATAGTTCATTCAAATTGAATACAAACAATCACTCATGAACTACACTTTCTGTAAAGTATTTTTCTAATAAAATTTCAATGTTTTGTAATGATGTTTATGATTTCGCCAGAGTTAACGTCGACATTCAGCCTTGTGGAAATCCGAAATCGCATCTTCAACTAAAATTAAAATTTAAAATGAGATATTTTACTCTATCTGAGAGGAGATGATATTTTTAGAAGTTGGCAATTATGTAAGAAGAGAATATTAGAAATTGCACATCTACCTTTTAATATTTTTGTTATTAAAAGAGAAAAAAATAGAGGAAGTAAATGGGAAAAAAATATAAAAGAACTGCACAATATCTTATAGAATAAAATCGCGAAAGTCATTTCCATTTTGTAGATTTGGTCCAAAATTTTGACGTTTGAGCTCATGGAAGTGTCCCAATCGGGGATATGTATATAAACTGATCCGCCCGAATTTTCTTATCACTGGAAGTTTTTATAATCCAACTTGCCCGGCATAGGTTTTCTATTGCTGGGAATTTTTCTGTACAGAAATATCTGTAGATCACTAAGGCAAGGAAACCTTTTGCCACATATCCCCAAGATAATCCAACTTGCCTGGCATAGGTATAGATTTTCTATTGCTGGGAATTTTTCTGTACAGAAATATCTGTAGATCACTAAGGCAAGGAAACCTTTTGCTACATATCCCCAAGATAATCCAACTTGCCTGGCATAGGTATAGATTTTCTATTGCTGGGAGTTTTTCTGTACAAAAATATCTGCAGATTACCTAGTCAGGCTATCCAACTTACCTGACCGAGGTTTCTTGAAATAGGAAGGCAGTAATCAGTTCGGAGCTTCTCTGTCCATAAACAATAAGGATGACCTCGAAAATTTTTACAATAGTAATATGGCCCTCAAGATGTTTGGTTCTTCCCACCCGTGCCCTCGGGCGGCCAAAGGCCATCAACACCGTTCCGACGACAACCATAATATTACCTGACCATATAATGTTAATATTCTTGTTTCAATGAAATATTATATGTCGCCATAGAACCTTATGGCGACATATTATCCCCAAGATAATCCAACTTGCCTGGCATAGGTTTTCTATTGCTAGGAGTTTTTCTGTACAAAAATATCTGCAGATTACCTAGTCAGGCTATCCAACCTACCTGACCGAGGTTTCTTGAAATAAGAAAACAAGTAATCAGTTTGGAGCTTCTCTGTTCATAAACAATAAGGACGACGTCGAAAACTTTTACAATAGTAATATGGCCCTCAAGATGTTTGGTTCTTCCCACCCGTGCCCTCAGGCACGGCCAAAGGCCATCAACACCGTTCCGACGACAACCCACTGTGTTTTTCTTCAAAGAGTTGGTATATAAACCTTTGCTGAACCCTGAAGTATCTGATCCCTCTATGATGTAAATCATTGTAAATCATTGATTCAACTGTCCATCAAACCCAACCAATCTAGAGCCGTCAACATTATGGACAAATTTTGTTGGAGAGGTTGCCTTCATTGGCCTGGAGACACAGTGAGAGTCATCGAGAACGTTACCAACAACAGTAACATCAATTTATAAAGAAGTCGACTCTTTAAAATTGTTTCTACACAGAGCTATGCAAATCCAAGAATAATTCCACCAATTATAACTTGTCTAATTCTATCCCAACTAATTCGCCATGTGGTCGATTTTCTTTTTCAAATATCAATTTGGCCAAGAATCAAACCTGGGACCTTCCAGCCCACCTTGCTCTTAATTTATGAATACCTTCATAATTTTTTTATTATTATTTTTTTAAAAAAACATAGGCAGTTAACAATATTTTCATACAAAATACAAATATCTCATAATCCTACCTAAACTATAAAGAAGAAGAAAATAAATACGTTAATTCGCTTATACGAACTATTTACCTACCTACGAAAAAAAAAAATCGAAAAAATAAAATAAAATTAATATCGAATTTAATCAATAATCAATAATTAAGGCTTTAAATATTTATTTAATTTTTTTAATATATTTTTGTTCATAATTATTTTACACTAAAATTGTCATTTTTTGTTTGTTTGAATTCTTGTGACGTCACAAATTGTCAATTCTTATTTAATGTTTTATTTGTGTTATTTTGTCAATCTGTGATATACATTTTATTTTTAGTTTTGACTAATAAGAGGTAAAAATAAAAATGATGCAAAGGCAATTATTTTCTGTATGCCGTAGAGGTTTCCTAATTTAAGTACAAATGTAAGATCCAGAGTTGTCCCAAGTAGAAAATTTAGAGCTATTTTTATTGAAAATCCTTGAACTCTTAAACTACTGGAAATGATTTCATGATTCCAGTAGTTCTCTAGAACATTACCCCTGTCGTAACTTGAAATTTCCCCCTGATGCTGGCTATTTCAGCCCACCGAGGCTGTGTGAGGTCTGAGACTGTGTGAGAGAAAAAAAGACTGCGTAAATATTTACAACATAGATTCCTTTTTTGAGACAAATGGCCGTTAGAAGCGACTACGGGTGACTACAAACTCACAGTCCTCACTATGGCCGGTACTACACACCAGAACGACCTAAAACGCATATCATCACATTTTTAGCCAACGACCATCTTATTTCTACCATTTTTCTAAATGATGAGAATAATTAATTTGAAGAGTAACACCGGTACAACAACTAATAGCACACGCTACTA
>CM022876.1:7656877-7679474 GCA_012654025.1 Pachypsylla venusta | reverse complement strand
CCAGCACACCAAATAAGAACCCCCAAATACTTTCTTTCTTTGTGTGTATTATTTTCTGTGCTCTTAATTACCCAGCCAGGTGCCTACTTGTTTCTTTTTTACTTTTTTCAGTTTAGTACTATTTCTAAAAAGTTAGGTGGTAGGTATACGAGTATTAATTTGTTTCTGTACTGTACCTACTATGACTTTTATATTTTTGCAAACCCAAAAAATTTAACCGCGACACGCCACTGGTGTTTGTTATTGACAAACTCTTCTTTTTTTGCTACATTCATATTCATCCCCAAAGTCGCCGGTCTGGTGCGGTTAAAATATGGGGTGAGGGGTTGAAATTTTCGGGATTTTGAGGGTATGTTCGTGAATAGGAATGTGTCTTTCTTGAATATAGTCACTTACATATCCCTAAAATCGCTAGTCTCAAAATATGGGGAGGGGGTTGTAGAAATTTCCGAGATATTGAGGGTATTTTTGTTAATGGCGAACGTGTCTGTTTTTAGTAGAGTTATATTTATCCCTGAAATCGCATTGCTCGTGTTATATAAAGAGATCTAAACGGTCGAAACTTGGCCTTTTTTCAATGATTTTTTTTTTAGATAGGTATCTATAACGTATGGAGATTTTTACCTAATGAAGTAGTATCCAAATCACATTCCATAATGTTAGCATTTTATAACAAACAATTTGGGGCATTATTACAAACAAGGAGTATTAAAGATGCAGAGTTGTATGGGATATCTATTTTAGGATAATCAACTTGAAATGTTCCTCTTTGGGATTTGTTGTACGTACAGCTATATTATTGTGCATGCAAAGGTAAATATAATGAAGTCTTTCTCTTGAATATATTCTGAAAATGCCATTCCATGCAGCAGAGATTCCCGAGATCGCGGCCCCCTAGGGGGCGTGAAGGCAAGTCAAGGGGGGGCCAGTTGAATTATTATCATTTAGTTGTTGAATGAGCTAGCCTTCAGCAACACCCATACCCATTCATAATTTATAACTGAAAGGGGAGGGGGGCGCTGGGAGGTTTACGTTTCACGAAAGGGGGGCGCGTTACCAAAAAGTTTGGGAACCTCTGCCATACAGAAAAAACAAATTTATTCGAGAATGTATGCAAAGGTCAGCCATGGAGATTCATTAAAGCACGAGTAAATTTATTTTCGAGGGACCCCTTTCCGTAAGTCAAACCAGGGCCCTCTAAATCATAGCTAAGCCACTGCCTATGAGATCTAATATGAATAAACTGAAAAGAAAAAGAATATATTCGAAAAACATGGAAGGAGTTGTCCCTAGAACAGCCTTGAGTGCCATTGTTCACTTGGCCTCCTCCTTGTTAACAAAACGATACACTCTTTTGAAGCGTAACACATACACTAAAATTCTCATGAAAAGAAAATATTATTTTTAGATTTTTACGAGGTTATTCATAAGTTTACGAGGTTATTTATAAGGACGCTACTAATTTTGATTTTAACAAAACCCAATAAAGATTAAGCGGTAACAGAATGACATTCAGTTAACTGATATGAAGAAGGAATAGAGGCTTAACTTGAAATCTTCAGGTTAATTGCAAGAAGCACAAAAGACGATTTTGGTTTTGTCCGCAATTCTTGAAATGAAGTCAGATGAGAAAGGAACACGTTATGACGCAGGTGACACAAATTTTGTGATATGAATGGGATTTCGAACACTGAGATATAATTTCTGTTTCGAGTTTCATAAATAGATATACCTACTTTTTTTTTTACCATCAAATATCGCGTGTATTAATTTAGATATAAATATAATTTTGGTTGCCTCGACTCGTTGGGTACTATTAAATTCATTTAATAGTCCCTGTGTTAAGTCGAGGGAAATCTGTTTTCAGCTTTTTGTAATCGATTTACTACCTACATCCAAACAAATTTTAAGGTTCCCTATGTTGACCCTATATTCGTATATTCGTGAGCTAGATTCCTCCTTGGGCTGTATAAGTCCCTACACCTAAGCCTCAATTGGGCTTTTTATGCTTGAAAAGTAGCCTGTTTAACTAGTCAAGGCCAAAGATCTTACCGAGCTTGATCAGGCGTTTGGCTAGGTGTTTTTCGTGGATGTCGAGCCTGGTTTGCAGCTGTCCCATGCTCAGTCTCCACGCAAGTAGGGAATTGTAGTAAAAAATGACGTGAGAAGCAGTCTCCTCATTTTCCCCACAGAGTCTACACATAACCTGGTCCTGATGGAAACCCCATAGTGTGTAGGTGTTTTCTTAGACCACAGTGTCCAATAATCAGGCCTGTGGCTAGTCTGATATTTTTTCCACTGAGGGTCAGGATCTCTTTCGTAAGGTTCCTGGTTGACCACTGTAGCATGGCCTTACTGTGTCTCAGACCTCTGACAGCCCTCCACCGTTCTAGATGGCTTCTAGGTGCCCACCCGACGATGAAATTTAGCGCTTAGACCGATCACAGGCTCCGGTCCAATGAATGGTGTCGCGGACCCTATTCTTGCCAGTTGATCGGCCTGTTCGTTACCAGAAATGCCTTTGTGTCCTGGCACACAACCTAGGCAAACCTAGTTGTTTTGACCCTATAAGAGCAATTTATAAAGGTGGAAATATTTCAGTGGCGCACCCAGGATTTTCATTCCGGGGGGGAGGTCTAATATCAATAATATCAACTTTTCATCTTTAAGATGTAAGAATTCAATTTCAAAAATTATATCTAAAATATATTAACTTTTTTGGCTGATTTTCGAGTTTGATGAAATTTCCAGGATTCTGAGGGTATGTTTGTGCATGGCCAAAGTGTCTTTTTTGATACAGTCATGCCTATCCCTAAAACTGACTGTCTGGTCCAGTCAAACCAATGGGGGGGGGGTGAAATCTCCTGTAATTTGAGTTTATTTTGGTGCATGGCAAGAATGTTTTTCTTTAATGCATATATACGATCCAAAATGTCGTCATTCTGGTGCGGTCAAAACATCGAGGAACGGGGTTTGAAATCTCCGTGATATTGAGTGTATGTTTGCGCATGGCAATGTGTCTTTCTCTAATATAGTTATATGTAATACACCTAAAATCAAAATTCTGCTGCGGTCAAATCATGGGGAGTTGAAATTTCCGGGATATTAAGGGTATGTTTTTGCATGACAAAAGTATTATCTTTTTTATTTTTTTTTTGTTACAGTCATATTTATCCCGNGGGTGAAATTTTCGGCAATTTGAGGGTATGATTGTGCATGGGAAAGTGTCATTCTTTAATACAGTCGTACTTATCCCCAAAATTGCAAGCCTGGTGCGGTCAGGACATGGGGGGGGGGATAAAAATTTCCGGGATATTGAGGTTATGTTTGATAATGGCAAACGTGAAACGTGTCTTTTTTCGTACAATCAAATTCATCCCTAAGCTGTTGAGTCTGGTCGGGTGAAAACATGAGCGGGGAGGTGAAGTCCACTAAATTGTTATATATTGGATGTTGCTATTTGTTTTCCAGAAATCAACAACATATATTGAATGTTGCTATTTGTTTTCCAACAACATACATTGATGTTGATATTATTTTTTCAGAAATCAACAACTTACATTGAATGTTGCCATTTGTTTTCCAACAACATACATTGATGTTGCTATTTGTTTTCCAGAAATCAACAATATACATTGAATGTTGCCATTTGTTTTCCAACAACATACATTGATGTTGCTATTTGTTTTCCAGAAATCAACAACATACATTGAATGTTGCTATTTGTTTTCCAACAATATACATTGATGTTGCATTTGTTTTCCAGAAATCAACAACATACATTGAATGTTGCTATTTGTTTTCCAACAACATACATTGAATGTTGCTATTTGTTTTCCAACAACATACATTGAATGTTGCTATTTATTTCAACAACATACATTGAATATTGCTATTTGTTTTCCAACAACATACATTGAATGTTGCTATTTGTTTTCCAGAAATCAACAACATACTTTGAATGTTGTTATTTGTTTTCCATAAATCATGCTATTTGTTTTCCAACATACATTGAATGTTGCTATTTGTTTTCCAAGAACCTACATTGATGTTGCTATTTGTTTTCCAACATACATTGAATGTTGCTATTTGTTTTCCAACAACATACATTGATGTTGCTATTTGTTTTCCAACATACATTGAATGATGCTATTTGTTTTCCAACAACATACATTGATGTTGCTATTTGTTTTCCAACATACATTGAATGTTGCTATCTGTTTTCCAACAACATACATTGATGTTGCTATTTGTTTTCCAACATACATTGAATGTTGCTATTTGTTTTCCAAGAACCTACATTGATGTTGCTATTTGTTTTCCAAGAACCGACATTGATGTTGCTATTTGTTTTCTAACATACATTGGGTGATGCTACAGGGTCATGCAGTGAAACGTATGAATTTGAAAAATTCATATCTCCGGTTCTGTTCATCTTAGAGGAGTCTGGTCAACGGCATTGTAATCCAAATGACGGGAAATTTTTTTACACATTTTTTTTTTTTTTCAGACAAAGCCTTTCCTCGAAACTCCTTCATACGTTCTGCAACATTTCCTGTTGGATCCGGTGGACTTCATTTCGAATAGCTTCTTTCAATTCCTCAAGAGTTCTCGGTTTTTTTTTTCAACGCAGGCAAATTCCTAAAGATATTGTTTGGCTTCAGCAAATTGAACCAACCTGCCATACAAATCTTGTAATGAACTGTCTCCGGCAGAAATTACCAGGTCCACTGATTTCCTTGCGCAGGTGACATTCCCTAGCCTCCTCGATCTCCAGACTTATCTTCCTGTGATTTTTTCCTGTGGGGATATCTTAAAGGAAGAATACGTATACCAAGACAAACCGAGAACTCTTGATAAATTGAAAGAAGCTATTCGAAATGAAATCCACCGGATCCAACGGGACATGTTGCAGAACGTATGGAGGAGTTTGGAGGAAAAGCTGGACAAATACATCGAAGAAGTAGGCGACCATATGCTGGATGTAATCTTCAAGCACGGACAAGACAAACATTGTCTGAAAAAAAAAAAAGAATGTGTAAAAAAATTTCCGTCATTTGGATTACAATCCCGTTGACCAGACTCCTCTAGGATGAACAGAACCGGAGATATGAATTTTTCAAATTCATGTACGTTTCACTGAATGTCCCTGTATTTGTTTTCCAGAAAATTACAACATACTAGGGATGGGTTAGTCATCCACGAGTCGACTCATGACTCGACTCATCTTTTTGAAATGAGTCGACNATTTTTTTTTTTATTTATTTATTTTATTTTTCAATGTGGGTAGCTGTTTTTCAGCTGTGGGTAGCTGAAAAACAGCTACCCACATTGACCGCACTCAGCCTGGATTTGGTCAGAAATATAGTCAGCATCACAAGGGCCCGAACCTACGTGGACACCCACATTATACAACCTCGCTGAACGTTGCTTAGTGATCAGTGATCTAACGGGAACGGTTCGGACATCAATGATATTACTTTGCCATCTTTTGTCTACAATTAAATGGTCGATTTGATGGATGGTCCTTCCGTCTGGTGACTTACACGTGCTCTTGTGTATGTACATATTTTGTGAGAGAGCAAGTTCAATTAGTCGGGTACCATTATCGTTCCGAGCTTTCGTGTATACTATGTTTTCCAAGATTTGGTCGATACATATCTTCTCTGGCCAGTTTGGCATTCATGTCACCCATTACTATTTTCATGCCTTGTCTACTCGGGGAGTCATATGTTGTTTCTATGTTGCTGCAGAATTCTTATTTTTTTTTTTTTCTTTTTTTTTTTAATTTGGCTTAACGTCTCTTTAACATCTATTGGTCATTCAAGACGGGGGTTTTACCCTCCATTCGCTGGAAACTTGCAAACCAGCTACCCACATTGACCTCACCCAGCCTGTGTTGGGCCGGAAAAAGCCAACGATACGTGGTGTTCCCAAGCGGTCACCCATCCAAGTACTGACCACGCCCGGACGTTGCTTAACTTCAGTGATCTGACAGGAACTGGTGTATTCAACGTGGTATGATCGTTGGCTAAGAATTCTTCTTTTACATCATTGATTTTGTCTTCTGTTGGTGCGTAACAGTTTATCAGATAGATTGTCTTAAATTTGCTCTTAATTGCAAGTCATGAAAGTCTATTATTTCTGAATTTCACATCTCTGATTGAAACCATGTAAAATGTCTTTGATGTGGAAAGCTGTCCGGAATTTGTATTTGTCTAAACCACCATATAACAGGGTGTAGTTGTTATTAGTGATGCTTCGCTCACCAATCCATCTCGTTTCTTGCACACTTGTGATATCCAGAGAATATCTGTTTGCCTCTTGCAGCAAATTGTGGTTGCTGGCCAGTTTGGCATTCATGTCACCCATTACTATTTTCATGCCTTGTCTACCCAGGGAGCCATATGTTGTTTCTATATTGCTGCACAATTCTTCTTTTACATCATTGATTTTGTGTTCTGTTGGTGCGTAACAGTTTATCAGATAGATTGTCTTAAATTTGCTCTTAATTGCAAGCCATGAAAGTCTATTATTTCTGAATTTCACATCTCTGATTGAATCAATGTAAAATGTCTTTGATGTGGAAAGCTGTCCGGAATTTGTATTTGTCTAAACCACCATATAACAGGGTGTAGTTGTTATTGGTGAGGCTTCGCTCACCAATAACATCTCGTTTCTTGTATGCTTGTAATATCCAGAGAATATCTGTTTGCCTCTTGCAGCAAATTGTGGAATGCGCCNTACCTACCCAAGAAATGTATACCATATTGAAGGTTAAAAGTACTATATCTTCACTTGACTAAAAATACTATATCTTAAATTGACTAATTTTTAGTCAAGTGAAGATATAGTACTTTTAACCTTCAATAGGATATACATTTCTTGGGTAGGTATCCACAGAAAGAGACGGTGAGATATGGAGACCATTATAGTAGGAGACTCGACTCACAAATATGAGTCGACTCATTGAGTCGACTCTCGATCTCGACTCGCATCGAGTGACAATTTTCAAAAACACCTTAATTGATCAGAAAAACATAATAAAACCACTTGAAGTGGCATCAACCAAATAAACGTCCCCAACTTCGACCAATACATTAAAAGGACATCACAATCAATCGTCACCAGAATAAAAGAACATTTTCCTTCAGTAAATAACAAACACCCGGAAAAATCGAATTTGCTGCTTTTATGATAACCAATAATAGAGGAAGCGTACCAAAAGTGGACCCCCATTTTGAATTCTCCTAATAAATCTTGGAAAGAAAACACAAATACTTTATTTTTCATGAAAAAGTAAAGAATAATAATGTTTGTAATGATTTAGTGTAAACAAATATGCAATAAAAGGAATAAAAATGAAATATATTTATGTTTTTGTGAAATTGGTCAAAAATTAGGGTTTTTAAAAAAGTTGTCTAAAAATGGACCCCCACCCCCATTTGACTCCTAATCTGGACCCCCTATGTTCTTTAATTGAGTGCTGAAATATTTGGGCAATAAAAAAGTGGGACCTTATTTCAAATGTACTCTTGATTACACTTCATTAAATATATAAAAAGAACATTCATGGGTCCACATTTGGAACATTCAAGGGTCCACATTCGGAAAATTCACATTAGGAATTCAGGGGTCCACATTAGGTGGACGAAACAATTTTTTCACTGACATTTTAAATTAAAAAGCTTAGAGAAAATAATATCAGAAATTTAAGTAAAACAATGTGCTTTACCACATATACGAGTATATTTTACTCATTAACACTTACCAGAGAAAATCCGAATATACTATCCTTGAAAACTTTTCAAAAAACTTTTCAAAATCACAATAATCAAAATACAAATCTAAAATCAATACTATTACAACTGAAACGGTGACCGAGTCAGAGATGAGATTTCCAACAATAAACAAATCATTTCCCCTCCCGCTCCTTCTCTCAAGTTACGTTATGAGAGAAATAGGCTAGGGGTCCACTTTAGGGAAGTGGTCCACTTTTGGTGCACTTCCTCTATACTTGTATCAGCCTGCACCTGCAACATTGAAAACAAGCTTCTGCTTTAAAATAAGGTCTTAAAACTGACCTAATGCGGTATCCAGCTCCAGATAGGTATATTACGTTCTCTCATCTATTGTTATAAAATACAAATTATGTTATATTTTTATTTTTATCAGTCAAAAAACAAAAAGCTACTCGTAAGTCCACTCTTTGAAGAGTCGACTCATTTCAAAAAGATGATCCGAGTCGTTAGTCGACTCGAGGATGACTAGCCCATCCCTACTTTATAGTTTCCGTTTTAAGCTGAAAATTCTCTAAAGAGCATCTAGGAATCCGGCACTGTAGATAATAGGAACCAAATCCGGCACTGTAGATAATAGGAAACATTTGAAACTAACAAAATCAAGTTAGAAATGTTTTACACATACATAATAGGAAACATTTCAAACTAACAAAATCAAGTTAGAAATGTTTTACACATACATAATAGGAAACATTTCAAACTAACAAAAGCAAGTTAGAAATGTTTTACAGATACATAATAGAAAACATTTCAAACTAACAAAATCAAGTTAGAAATGTTTTACACATACATAATAGAAAACATTTCAAACTAACAAAATCAAGTTAGAAATGTTTTACACAAGGAAACATTTCAAACTATCAAAATCAAGTTAGAAATGTTTTACACATTTTCTTTCTCTTTTCATTGAACAAACTTATTTACTATACAGAACAGCACTTCCGTTCGTTAAGTTTGAGGAAAAAGAAGCGGACATAGCACAACGCAGGAGGGTACTAGGTACATAATTTAAAGGAAAGTCTTTGAATTTCATATTTGGTTGACATTCCAATAGAAGCACATTTTGAAAATGATATTAAACTGTCCAAGAATTCTGGTAGTCTCATCTATTATTGATGCAAAATCAGGGCCGGATTAAACTTCTGCGGGGCCCGTAGCAGGGTGGGGCCCCCCACCCCCCACCCTTCCTCCGTCTAAGTAGTCTACTTTTCTTAACGAAATAATAATATGGAGCCATCAGATCGGTCCTACCGACATTTCACTTTGTAGAGTTACCGCCACCCCGGGCCGCCGAGAATAGCAAGCTAATATATTCCATGATAAAATTTATATCTTAGATTAAACTTCAAAGGGATAGTAAGATGGTACCTAGTGTACCTATAACACTAACCAATTTGTTTATGTTACAATACTCGTTTCTTTAACCCTAGGATTGCCAAGCTCTATTCAATTACGTGCATTGCCAAGGGGTATTTATTTTGTTTACGGGTACAAAGTACCCGCAAACAAAATAAAGGATAAAATGATTTTTTTACGCGGGTACTTTGTACCCCCCCCCTTGGCAATGCTAGGGTTAAGTTCCTAGGTAGTAGGTACCTAATACTTACACTTTCCTAAATTAGATTTTACTACATACTTTGAAGAGTTGGGGGCCCCGTCAAAATGATATGTTTTTTCAATTGACAACCCAGAAATGTCAAAATATCTAGTGTAAGTTGTCAAAGCGCGGGGCCCGTATTCTATTATTAATCCGGTCCTGTGCAAAATTATGTCCGCTAAACAAATATAATACGTCAGGAATATGATATTCATTAAAAATATACTCAATTGAATTATTATTTACTCAGAATAAATAAACCATCTACAGTATTGCCATCAGCATGCTGATTATCAAAAAGATAGTGAAGTCTGCAGATACGGGAACAAAATTAAATTAGTCTAAAATTGACAGTAATGAGTTGCATATAATTGTATATTAATTCGAATCAGGGCCGGGGTTAGATAGTGGCCGGTGCGGGCATGAAAAAATGCGCCCCTTTATAGATTTTTCTTTCAATTATCACTGGTTATTTTAAAGGAACACGAAAACTTATTGATCATTCTACATTCAGTTTAGAACAATTTTTTATTGTCAAATTACAAACTATTTCTCAATATTTAAAACTGTTCGCTGAAATTTCTCGAAAAAATACATTTTTTATTGAAGTACAATGTGAAATTATAGAGGCTACATCAAGTGAAATTAACTTTGCGTGCTTTGGCTTCTGCAAATTACGGGATAATTTTGGAGAAACCCAGCTGAGTTCCGATTTCGTTTTTCGATCGCAGCAACGCCAAAGAATTCTTGTGTTGGACATTGTGGATCTCATGGAAATAATATCCTAATTTAGAATATTATTTACTTATGCGGGTAAATACTAATAAAAAGACGCAATGACCATTTGGCACTGATACGATATACTTCTATTTTTACTTTCTCTTCCTATAGAAGATAAAGTATTGTAATCGTGCAGAAATGTTGGACATTTTTTTAAGCAAGTAAACCCATCATGTACACTTGCGTAGCGGCTCGAGTCTACGAACTTAATAGCCACACCTCGTATGATAATTCACATTAGGATAGTTGCTTGTGTATATTCGCGAAACATTCGCGAATACGTAAGCAACAAAATGACATGTTTGGCCCATTAACATCATAATGAACTTTTTTATGAAAAATTAACACTGTCATTAGGAAAAAAATCACTGCTTTGCAATTTTGCAACAAAATTAAATTTTTAAAGATAATGTACTTTTTTATGAAAATTAATGCTGATAATACATTCAATGTTGCTGTTTTCTTTCTCTTTATGTTTGCTTTGCTGATATATTGTTCTATCTTTCAAGTCCACTACCAACGGATGCGAATTTTGTAAAACTCAACAAAATACAAAATAAATTGTGAAAAATCAATTTAATTTGAAATTTTATGTTGTTTAAACATGGAAGAAAAATTAGGGATTCCTATTTTGAAGAGGTCATTCCTATTTTTAAGAGTTAGGTTCAGAATTTGCAATTTTTTGGAAACCCTTATTACTCAAAAAAAANAATAAAAGTAGGTTATTTTATCTTAAAATTCCAAGGCGTTCCCAAAAATCAGAATAATTATATAAATCAGAAAATAGTGTAATATCTATATGGTAGGCGGGGGCGGCTGCTCCTTAAGGGCAAAGCCCCCCAAAAAAATACAAAAAAATAAAGCATAAAAATATATCGTTTGTAATTTAATTTTATACCTACCAAAGTATTCTTCTTCCCCCAAAAATGTAAAACTTGAAAAAATATATCCCTTTTATTTGCGAGTTGCTTAAAATATCTGCTGTTCACTTGTAAAAAAAATATCGTATGTTCACTATGTCTCACAGTGAGTATATAATATAACGGGCGTCATCACGGTATAAAATCGGACCATCACGGTCGGATATCTTAAATCTAAGGTGGCCGTTTAGTCCTTATTTTAGGACATTTTCTGCAAAGGTATGTCCAGTCATTCCACAATTACGAGTTCAAAACATAGAACGGACAAAATCAAATTTAGAAAATACAAATAAGTCAGAGTGGCCGTGCCCCTATATTTAAACTGATGAGTGTTTTGATTTAATTTATTTTATAAATAATAATAACTATTTTTAACACCCATAATTAACATGTTATTTAATGATACACAATGACCTGGGATATAATAAATATTTCGGATCCTCGGTCTTTGGTCATCAAGTATCATGGACTTAAAAAATAGTTGCTTGAATTTTATGACATATAAAGGAAAACTAGCAGGCGATAACTTTGTACCATTCTACCTGCCTTGCAACAACATAAATTATCAAACTTTAAGGGGACCGTTGGATCATCGAAGTTAAGCAACGTCCAATGAGGTTGTGCCATGTTGATGACCACGCGGGTTCGCGCCCTCATTATGTGGGTGAGGTCACTGTGGGTAGCTGGTTTGCAAGTTACGAGCGAATGAAGGGTAAAACCTCCGTCTCGAATAACCAATAGATGTTAAAAAGACGTTAAGCCCAAACAAAACATGGTCTGTTGGAATAGACCGAATTATTGAACCAGAATTGACAACACCCGTCAGTAATGCTGAAGTTCATCAAAAACTTTACATAGAAAGGTTTTCCAATGAGGTTGTGCCATGTCAATGACCACGCGGGTTCGCGCCCTCATTATGTGGGTGAGGTCACTGTGGGTAGCTGGTTTGCAAGTTAAGAGCGAATGGAGGGTAAAACCTTCGTCTCGAATAACCAATACATGTGAAAAAGACGTTAAGCCCAAACAAAACATGGTCTGTTGGAATAGACCGAAATATTGAACCAGAATTGACAACACCCGTCAATAATGTCGAAGTTCATCGAAAACTTTATATAGAAAGGTATGGATTTTCCGTCAATATGTTTTCTTCTTCTTTTCGTTTTGTTGTTAATTTTTTTATTTAATTTTCAACTGGCAATGACTAGGAGTACATTTTATTTGCTTTTTTTCTTCTTGATAACATTCCTTTTCTTCATTCAGTATTTCATTTCAACTCAGTTCGTGTTATATTGCTATCTCGTTTCAAATGCATTGTCTACTCTTTTTCTTATCTTGAGCACGTCAATCATTCATTTGAACGTAGCCCTCCATTGTTATTGTTACGTCTATTTCATATACACCAAACAGCAGGCACTAACGATGTTCATGTATTCAAAGAGACAAATGAAAAACAAAAAATGAATAGGAATTTTACACGTAGATTGTAACTAGAGCAACACGGAGGATGCTTAATTAGTATTGTAAACAGGTGGATCAAGATGATTAGCTGTTCGCGTTAGTAGTCATTAAGAGAAAAAAAATATCTTAATCGAATTAAAAAAAAAAATAATGAAAAAAGCCCTTCCCCCCTCGGGGGGGTATGGCCCCCAAAATTTTCAAAATCGAAAAGTCCCTAACACCAGCCATCACATAACACAATTTTATGTTTCTGCAACAAACCGCTAAAAAGATAAAAATCATTTTCACAAAATACAGGCCCTGGGCCCCCAGGTTCCCCGGGGGGGGGGGCCAGGGCCACACAACAAATTTCTTTCATACCCTTAACACATTAACATGTATATCAAATTTCGTCAAAATCGGATGAAAACTGTAGTTTGTATTGCGTAACATACATACATATATACATACATACACATTTACACATATTATACAAGTGCATTTTGGTATGTATAAAGGAGTCAAAAGTGGAGTTCACTAAACTTCACAATAAATCGAGGTACTGCGAGAGATTGTCTGTGGGGGCATGGCCTGTGGGGGCATGGCCGTATCCAAGACAGTATTTTAAGGGTTGAAACACCCGAAATTTTTGAAAATCTGTACAACATTTTTAATTTGTTATTCCCTATACGGTAAAACTCCCTTACATAAGCCCCCCCCCCCAAAAAAAAAATCCTGGATACAGGCCTGTGTTGGGGGGCCAAATTATTAAAAATATCAAACAATTGGAACACTGTCGAATACTTTCCAAAGTTAAGTCGTCCTGGTCATATTAAATCCACTGTTTGAAATGAAAACATAATTAAGAATTCTGTCCTAAAATTTTTTGGTACAATATCAATTTTAAATAAGCCAGCTTATATGGCACGTTGAATACACCAGTTCCCAATAGATCACAGAAGTTAAGCAACGTCCAGCAAGGTTGTACCATGTAAAAGTTCACGTGTGGGTTCGCGTCCTCGTGATTCTGGCTATTATTCCGACCCAACTGGAGGTGGATGAGGTTTTTTGGCCAGCTGGTTTGCTAGTTTCCGGCGAAGGTATGGTAAAACCCCCGTCTCGAATGACCAAAATAATAATAGATTAACACCAAAGGGGACATTCTGCCGGACCATCTGCCTTTCTCTGTTTTTCCTAAATTTTATCGTTGAGGAAAATTTTACACAAAAATAAACAATGCTTAAAATGTAATAATTATTTTTGAGATTTTCAGAGGGTTTCTTTCGTACTTCAAGAGTACTGTTGATCTTTCTAAAAATAGAACAAAATGAAAACTTTTCATCACATGATGTAATTTCAAGACTAGTGTTTAGTTTTATTGCACAATACAATCTGAATGTATATTATTGCACAATACAATCTGAATGTGTCCTGTCAAGTCCTCAGTTATCGAAAATGTACATGTGAAGAAAAAAATATCGACCAGAAATCGTATTGGAAAAAGAAAAAATAAATCAAAATAATATTTATTGCAGATAAAGATCTGGTTGCTATGTTAAGTAATCGATAAAACCATAACAAATAAAACCTTATTTGAAAGCAAATAATTTTATTTGAAAGTCTCATCCAATAGCATGATTGGGACGCAAATATATCAAGACACACAAATTCAACAAATATACATCAATTAAATGTGCCAAAATTTTGGAATCAAATATTGTAATACTTACAACCTTTATCTATACTTATAAAACGCAAAGCCCAGTTGGTATACTGACTGACGTACTGACTGACTGATAATCAACGTAGCTCCACGATGGCTAAACGTAGAGACTTGAAACTTGGCACACAGGTCCCTTTTAGTATGTTGGTGCGTAATAGAAAGGAAAAAAAATAAAGTTCAAGTGGGAGCAAGTTACCGCCAAAAATGACACTATTTAGCAGGTCTTTTTGCAATTTTTTTCTGGACAAACTAAAAGAGATAACGAAAAATGACCGAGAATAAACCCCCCCAAATAGTACATAAGAACCCCATAAAAAATATAAAATTTGAAATTTTCCGGTTTCTCCCTGATTTATGAACGGTTTTCACCATCAAAAAATCGGAATTGAGAAGTACCATTTCGGGATGAGCGAGAAAGCTGAAATTCGATACAAAGGAGTTCCGCAGTACAAAAAGTTATATTCTTGTATAAAATATTGAATTTTCGAACTAGGAGCGGTGCTCACTCTGGGGAGTCGGTTTCACCAAAAACCCATAGTTAAGAAGTATCACTTCGGGATGAGCGAGAAAGCTGAAATTTTATACGAAGGTGTTCCGCAGTGCGAAAAGTAATATCTTTGCGTAAAATTTTGATTTTTTTTTTTTAAATAGGAGCCGTGTTCACTCTGGGGGTCAGTTCCACCAAAAATCTAAAATAGAGAAGATTTAATTTTGCGATCTCAAAATTGTGTTTAAATTTTAATTTTCTCATTCCTCTGGCCCCGCTGTGAAAGAATTGAGAAGGTGGGTGTTTTTTGTTTTTTAGTTAAAATGTTTTCTTATTTAGGTTGGTTATCACTGTTTGTCCTAAATAACCAACCACCTTACTTCACTCATGGCGAAGTTGACGACGTTTCTTATGAAATGAAATTTACCGCCAACATTTCTATGATGTTTGCTTCAGGACACACCACATAAAGGTTTTTTTTATGGTTTGTAGAGGTGATTAACACAAATTCAAAACATCCAAATTGTAAAATATACTCCACATCTAAATATTGCCCATTTTGGCTCCATATTTCATTCTGTTTATAATTTATTCTATTAATCCAATTGAATAAATTATAAGCAATACTTTAAGTTTAGAGAAAGCGCTCGTGCTTAAGTTTACCTTTACAGAAATAGAACTTCGAGAATGTCCTATCTAAAGTTTGTTAATTTTCTTTGCAGATGGCGTACAAGAGGACG
The DNA here is from genome assembly GCA_012654025.1 of Pachypsylla venusta. Lineage (NCBI taxonomy): Eukaryota > Metazoa > Arthropoda > Insecta > Hemiptera > Aphalaridae > Pachypsylla > Pachypsylla venusta. The sequence continues at coordinate 7,663,988 of CM022876.1, read as the reverse complement.
CACCAGATGGCTCACCCAAGTTCCTGATCGCACTCAGAAATACAACCGTCTTGAAGGATACCTTCCTCAGATTCATGATCAAGATCTCTGGGAACCCAAAACCAGATGTCAAATTGTAAGTTACCCAAACTGTTCATCGCCTCTTACTAGCATTTTCACAATCTTCTTCTTTAACTGCATCTTTTCCCAATTATATTTGGGCTCGAAGTTTCCCTCCTTGATTCTACCATGTCATAATCATCTGTTTACTGTCTCTTAGTAATGTTCTCACAATCTTCTTCTTTAACTGCACCTTTTCCCAATTATATTTGGGCTCGACGTTTCCCTCCTTGATTCTACCATGTCATAATCTTCTGTTTACTGTCTCTTAGTAATGTTCTCACAATCTTCTTCTTTAACTGCATCTTTTCGCAATTCTATTTGGGCTCAAAGTTTCCCTCCTTGATCCTACCATGTCATAATCTTCTGTTTACTGTCTCTTGGTTCCGTTTTGGACAGTTATGCATACGCAATAGAGGCATGGCCGTAAAAACGTTCCATTACCTCTTCAATTTGGGTTAAAATTGGTTAAAAAATTCAAAGGGTTGCCAGACACTCCTCCTTGGTTCCAGAACACTTTCATCACAGCAAATCATCACCATCAGGAGAATTGAGGATGATTGCTGTGAGTCGATGTGGGACTTCTTTAGTTTGCATTGCTGTATTGATGGTCTTTGGCCAAACACATTTAATTGTTTGGGTTGTCTTGGTACCTAAAACAAACCATCTGGGGACAAACAGAAAGTGTAGTCCGATTTCCCATAAATATCACCCGCAATCACCCAATGGAGTTTGCAGGTGAAGAGAAGCACCAGTTAGTTGCCCTCCCAAGCGCCCATTAGAGGTATCATTTTTTTTTACATATCCCAAGGTACTTTTTCTAAGCACGTGCAATGTATGTTGCTTTTACATATTCCAAGGTACTTTTCCTAAGCACGTACAATGTATGTTGCTTTTACATATGCCAAGGTACTTTTTCTAAGCACGTGCAATGTATGTTGCTTTTACATATCCCAAGGTACTTTTCTTAAGCACGTACAATGTATGTTGCTTTTACATATTCCAAGGTACTTTTCCTAAGCACGTACAATGTATGTTGCTTTTACATATCCCAAGGTACTTTTTCTAAGCACGTGCAATGTATGATGCTTTTACATATCCCAAAGTACTTTTCCTAAGCACGTACAATGTATGTTGCTTTTACATATCCCAAGGTACTTTTCCTAAGCACGTGCAATATATGTTGCTTTTACACATCCCAAGGTACTTTTCTAAAGCACGTGCAATGTATGTTGCTTTTACAAATCCCAAGGTACTCTTCCAAAGCACGTGCAATGTATGTTGATTTTACATATCCCAAGGTACTTTTCCTAAGCACGTGCAATGTATGTTGCTTTTACATATCCCAAGCTACTTTTCCGAAGCACGTGCAATGTTAATTTTACATATCCCAAGGTACTTTTCCAAAGCACGTGCAATGTATGTTACTTTTACAAATCCCAAGGTACTTTTCCGAAGCACGTGCAATGTTGATTTTACATATCCCAAGGTACTTTTCCTAAGCACGTGCAATGTATGTTGTCAACAAGATTTACATAAAGTAGATAGTACAAGCGTAGTCATTAGTTTGATTCATATTAAAGGTACTTTTCCTAAGCACGTGCAATGTATGTTTGCTTCAAATTAACATCTGCTAATCTGCTTTCCAGTTGGAGAAGACACAACATTGGAATGCGATGTTGCCGCCGATGTTCTATGGTTGAAAAATAATCAACCTATACCTTTACATTACGGAGATAGATATTATCCTTCCACACAGGATCAAACACATAAACTACAAATCATGGGAGTCAAAGAAACAGATGATGACACATTCACAGTGCGAGCGACACATGAAGATGGCGGCGTGTCGTATTGTACGACACGACTTGTAGTGGAACGTAAGTATATATTGGTATTATTATTTTATTGATGAAACATTCACAGTGCGAGCGACACATGAAGATGGCGGCGTGTTGTATTGTACGACACAACTTGTAGTTGAACGTAAGTATATATTGGTATTATTAATTTATTGATGACACATTCACAGTACGAGCGACACATGAAGATGGCGGCGTGTCGTATTGTACGACACGATTGTGCGTACAGGAACTTCGTTCCGAGATGATGAGAGAAACAATTAGAATAAATGTGACCTTTACAGTAGTACTCATATCACCGAGGCATTACCCTATAAACACCATCTGAGCTTAACACATAGAGATTACACTAGCTGTTTCGACCGTGCTTCGCTACAATTCTCATATTGCAATTGTTGTTTTTCAAGGACAATGGAAATTCGGGGGGGGTTNCGGGGGGGGGGGGGGAGTTATTAGTTTGTGTCCACCCTGTATATCGCAACCTTTAAAAATAAAGATTTAAACGTTTCACCAGGCGCCTTAGAGGCACGGCCATTCTTACTTTTTAGTACTTTCTAAATTTTATTTTACCCGTTCCAGGTTTCGAACTCGTAACTCTGGAATGGCTGGCCATACCTCTGCAGAAACTGTCCTAAAATAAGGACTAAACAGCTAGCTAAAACTTTTTCGCTTTGAGTTGATATGTTGTCGCGACAAAATTTAAGATATCGGACCGTGACTGTCCGATTTTGGAGAAGAAATTAGAAATTTGGCCGTAACTCGAAAACGGCTCGATATACTTTAGTTCTGATAATTTTCCTGGGGTCGTAGATCATGTTTTGGGGGGGGTCCATTCCCATCAATTTTTCGGTATCTGCTACCATTTGTACATAGGTACACACAAATTTCTGATTTATATATTAAGATATTACCTACACGTTTGTACCCTGTGCAGAACATGGGAAGTAGTAACGGGTTGTTAAGCTGTCTAGAACGTGTTGGGAGTAGTTTTTACTCAGTCTAGGCTGGGTTGCAACCAGCTTAACCTTGCGCACTTCAACACGCATTTTGAGAGAGAGAAGTAAGTCCAATAAAAAAAAACACGCTTATTGATGACAGACAGAAGCTCTGCCCCGTCAAAATAGAACACCATGCCATCTGTATGGGTATACCGTCAAGGTCATTTTTATTTTGATTAATTGCTATAATTAATAATTATATTTTAGGTTAAAGCAATCTCTTACAAAAAATATTTTGTTTATTTAAAATAAAATAATGGAAACGGGGCGCGACCAAAGTCAGTCAACCAAAAATTAGTTTAAAATGCTTTTGACATTTGTAGCGCAATACCCCATTCGACTTTAACTTTTCCCCTTTTCCCCAATTTTAAATACATTGAGCCTTTAACACGAATAGACCATCTATCACGTCTGAAGAAAAGTCGCTCATCCCGAGACATTTGAAAAGTCCTGGAACGGTTAAATATCTTGCGAATGGCAAAAGATAAAAGGCTGAAAATTTTCAGTGTGTTTCCAGAATATAAAAATCAACTTTTTTGAGGGAGTATACTTAGTCCTACTTTTTTAGTGGCGGCTCAAACCATGTTGGGGCCCTCCGTGAATTTTTTAAAAGGGGACACTTATTTTTTTACCCTCTCGCAAGCTTTGGAGGGGGAGACAGGATACCCCTTATAGGTGTATATAAAAAGGACTATATTTTAGGATCCGTATATGTTCTAGTGGGATATTAATTTATGTCCTCTGAAATTCTTTATTGGGTCTATTAGTGGCCCTGTTTCTGCTCCTGGTGGATCTTAAAGGTATATAAAAATACCTGACATAAAGGTCCCCCTAAAACCCTAAACGAATCCCTATACAAATATTAGAAGCCAGCTCCCATGGCTCAGTGGTCCTGCATTAGTCTTGCTCTCGGGAGACCCAGGTTCGAATCCTGGCGGGGACAAACATTTGTCACTGTGGTTTGGATGTTTTCGGGGCCCACCCAGCCTCGTGAGGACAATTAGTGGCTATGGAGATAAATGCGCATAGTGACCGGTGCCAGCATTGTAGGTAAAATAGAAAAATTCGAAGAAATTGGATAAGGAAACAGCATTTATTATTTATTAAAACCCTAAAGAATCTAACTTTGGGTACATCTGGGTACGGTGTTACTGAGATCTTGCTTCTCATGGCCTAAAGTACCTCAGCGACCCCGAATTTTTACGACGTTTTTCGTCTTTATTTACTTTACGAGTCCACTTGGGACCCCCTAATTTTTGGATCCTGCAGGGAGCCAAATCTAAGTCCCACAACGTCCAAATTGAATGAGTTTCTAGGATATAAGCACGCATTGTTTGAGGTTGGGGGTGGGTTAAACTCAGTTTTTTTTATTAAATTGAAACCTCTCTCTTAAAATTCAGCTTATTTAGGTCCGTCCGCTATGCAGCAGTTCTATAGCAGGTTAGACTGACTTACGCCGCTTCCTGTATATTAAACGGTTCCATCTGGCAATTTGTCAGACATATGTTTCGGCCGCTTGATTTTTTTTTCCGTTTCACTTTAAATATCAACTGTTGTATATTGCAATGTTATCTACTGGGTGTATTGTAGATTTATGTTTAATATAATTTTTTTTACCAGACAAAACTTATCAACTTGAGCTGTCCTTCAAATATTGTAGATACTAATTCGCATTCTGGAAACGATTAACACAGTTCTTCTGGTATTTTTTTGTATAAAAAGTTATGCCCCGGAACCACTTTCGTATTACTCCAGGACACTCCCTTTACAGCTATGCCATTCCGGAAATTCGTGCATTGAGCGGGATTCGGACCGACAACCTCCGGACTAAGCGTCAGTGATCTAACTTTTTTTTTAAAAAAAAAAAAAAAATATATATATATAGCGGCTATACTAAATGTATGTCGCCGAGATTCAGACACAAATAGTACCCTACCGTCTTAGAGTTTTTTCGACTTCACTTCACCGGCACAATGTTTTAAAAGGCCACGGCCTTTATTTTATGGGACATATAAGACTCCCTACTATTGAGAAGCTTGAATAAAATACCTCCGGAAGACCTGATCCTTGGATCTGGTATCCTCAAGGACAATGTTCTACTAGATATTAATGATTGACCGAACCTTCAGAAATTTTCTTCAAAAATTTGATTTGTGCATCCTTCCTTCTCATCTCCAAGGAGTCAAGTTGGAGGTGATCAATCAATAACCCATACTCAATGTAGTGTAGAGTGTAGAGGAGATCAAAAATATTTTCTTTTTTGAAAAGGTTCCTAACAAAGCGAGCCTGCAGTCTCTCTATGAATTTTATGGCAACCTTGGTTTGCGGGGTCCATACGATTGATCCCTATTCAAGAACTGATCCCACGAGGGCTTGGAACAGTAACTTGATAACATCTGGGTCATGTATCAATTTAGAAAACCTAAAGATCATGCCCAGTCTTGTATACTGCCAACGATCATACCACGTTGAATACGCCAGTTCCCGTCAGATCACTGAAGTTAAGCAACCATTAGCTCATTTTTCCGTCCCAACCCAGGCTGGGTGAGGTCCGTGTGGGTAGCCGGTTTGCAAGTTTCCAGCGAATGGAGGGTAAAACCCCCGTCTTGAATAATCAATAGATAAGTTGGTTAAATTGGGATACTATGTCAAGTAGAACCATAATGAAGGTTGAAAATGACTATATCTTCACTTGAAAATTACTATATCTTCAATTGAAAATTACTATATCTTCACTTTTTTAGTCAAGTGAAGATATAGTAATTTTCAACCTTCATTAACCAATAGATGTTCAAGAGACGTTAGGCCAAATTAAAAAAAAGTCTTGTATACCCTCGTCAAAGTGGGCTTTGAAGTTAAGTTTGGCTTCAAATGTGAGGCCCAAATATTTTTATCACATAATCTCGGCCACGGTGATCGGCAGTTCGGCTAGTGGTAATCATACTTGCATTGCACATGGGGATCCTAATCCCGGGTTTAAGATCGGACAGGGTTTTTCCGACTTGGTGCTTGTGTTGGTGGGGTGCACTCAGACTCTCGAGGATGACTGAGTAGCGATCCGGACAGGGTTTTTTCGACTTGGTGCTTGTGTTGGTGGGGTGCACTCAGCCTCTCGAAGACGAATGAGTAGCGATCCGGACAGGGTTTTTTCGACTTGGTGCTTGTGTTGGTGGGGTGCACTCAGCCTCTCGAGGATGACTGAGTAGCGATCCGGACAGGGTTTCTTCGACTTGGTGCTTGTGTTGGTGGGGTGCACTCAGCCTCTCGAGGACGACTGAGTAGCGATCCGAACAGGGTTTTTTTCGACTTTGTGCTTGTGTTGTTGGGGTGCACTCAGCCTCGCGAGGACGACTGAGTAGCGAACTGAATATTCAATGTTTTCCATATTTTGAAACGCAAAATATGAAATACTTACCTCAGTAATTGTTCGTGACAATTCCAAAGGTTCATTATTGAAACCTAATAAGGTTTGATTTGGAAACATATTATTACGTCATCCGTTAGGTACAGGCGCGGTAGATACCATATTGGCCATGCCCACTCTGTAGTGTAGTTCCACATTCAGGCGCGGTACATAATTTACATTAATGTTTTATTGTTCTTAAATTAGATCGGCTGTGTTTTACATTTATTCTGTTAATGAGATCTGTTTTGATGTTGCTATATAATGCAACATATTATGCACACATATTAAACATATATTATGCACACCTATTAAATTAGTATTTTACGTACATACAGAGTGTCCCAGAATGACTGGTCTCCTCCCCCCCCCCCACTTTAATTTTTAAACGGCTTTGAATTTTTGAATTTTGAAAAGCTCTAGGGATAGGAAAAGGTCTATGGCCAAGTGAATGGTTATGGTGAGATCCAAGTTCGACCCCCGCAAGTGACTTTTATTGATAAAAAGTTTAGATTTCTCAAGAAATTTGAATAGAGTGGTACAAATATTTTTTGTTCAAATAAAATAAGGAAAATCTTACCTTTTTATTTTTTCAAAAAAATTATCAGGGCTTGAGCCTTCTAAATTTTAATTTTGCTACACCCTGTACCATGTTTATTTTAAACTTTGATGTTAAAGTTTCCTTATTGTGTTCCAAATAAGGTTTCTCATCTACCCAAATCATCAAAAGTGTACATTTTTATTTTCAT
>CM022876.1:7643400-7656371 GCA_012654025.1 Pachypsylla venusta | reverse complement strand
TCTTAGTAATGTTCTCACAATCTTCTTCTCCCAATTCTATTTGGGGTCGACGTTTCCCTCCTTGATCCTACCATGCCATAACCTTCTGTTCACTGTCTCTTAGTAATGTTCTCACAATCTTCTTCTTTAACTGCATCTTTTCCCAATTCTATTTGGGGTCGACGTTTTCCTCCTTGATCCTACCATGCCAATACTTTTTGTACTCTGTCTCTTAGTAAGGTTCTCACAATCTTCTTCTTTATTTTCAACTTTTCTCCAATTTTATTAATTCACACTGTTCGAATGTGTCAAAATTGTTTTCTCACATCGCCATTGTTGCGTCGTGTGCTTTGTGTTTCACAACAATGTGTCACATCAATCAACACTTTTCGCTTTTATTCCAATTAACTCTTCTATTAAAATCAGGCAAGATTTAATAGGTCTACTTTTGAATCATTCAATTCTTATGGTGCTCTCAGACAGCCGCTTATTTACTTATCTTATCATCACACTTTTTTTAAAAAAGTAAGGAAAAACAAATACACTGGTTCTTATGGGAGTCCGTAGATCGAGCAATTAGCACACTCCCATAAGAACATGTGTACCTATTTGTTTTTCCCTTGAATATATAAACAATGTGTGATATGCAATAAGATAAGTAAGTATGCGGCTGTTTACGGGCAATCTAATAAACGGATTATTGTCCTCTATTTATGTCCTTAGTTATGAAACAGTATCCTAGATTGAAGGGGAGGGAGGTCTAGCTCCGTCGATTAATTAGGTACCTACTATACGGGAGGAGGGAAAATGGCCCCAACGAATTGGTATTCTAGATTGAAGGGGAAGGGGATATAGTCCCTTCGACTAATCAGGTGCCTACCATACGGGAGGAGGGAAAATGGCTCCAACAAACTGTGGGACGGGTATGATCTATTGTAGGAGGGGTATGGATCTGAATTTGGGTCTATCTGGTGCCCTGCTTAATTGCTTATGCTTCTAAAGGATCTTAAAGCAGGGTGTCTACCAGACTGGAAATCCTGGAAAATCTGGAATTGTCAGGGAATTTTAGGAGACTGGAAATGTCAGGGAAAAATCAGAGAATTTAGGAAAAAAAAACGAAAAAACGCCAAAAGTCAGGGAATTTTTCAAATTGAGTTTTTTTTTTTTATCTCAATGGCCAATTTTATGCGTGAACATGCTTTTCCTGGAAAATTTCGCCTGCGGCGCTTATTCTCGTTTTCCTCTAAAATTTTGGTATACATGTTTAGGGTATGAAAGAAATTTGCTGTATAGTTTTTGGGGTCCCTGTGCCCCAATATTGTGTTTTTTGAAGTCAGATGGGGGAGACAAAATCTATAAAAAATACACTGGAAATCTGGAAAAGTAGACTGAAAAACCTGGAAAAGTCAGGGAAATACTTTGACGATTTGGTAGACACCCTGTAAAGTTATATACAGGTACCTTTAGACAACCTTAAAGGATTTTAGGCTGAATCAGGGTAAGATTTTCCTGATAATTTTTACCATGCATAGCTTCGAATCCGGAATTGGCCCCGATTTTTTTCGGCGAGGTTGTCTCAGAAAAAAATCATTGACTTTTAAAGTTTTACAAAAAGTAGCTAGGTACTTTTCGGGGTCACCCTTGGGGCTATACAGTGGCATTGAAGTATTGTTAGTGATATTATCATTTTATTTTCCTTGGAGGAAAATGCTAATTTATCAATTGTGGCATCATCGTGTCCGATGATAGTCAAAGTTATGAGACTACAGCTCTAAAGAAGTTTTTGTCTAATGCAAAGGTTTTCACTTGTCTTAACGTCTCTTTAACATCTAGTGATCATTCGAACACGATGATGCCATTGTTCTCGCAAGGCTGATTGCCACTACCACGATTCGTACTCAGGTTTCCTTCCCCTGTTTAAGACTAGTGCAGTGACCACTTAACTATGGGAGTTGGAGAGTTAAGGAGCATTCACAGTATACCATGACAGTGATTCCCGTCTTCACGATGGCCGGTTCTCCACACCAGGACGACCTGGAACGCTCATCATAACAGTTCCAACCAAGGGCCATCAATAACTTTTCGGTAAACTCATGTCAATCTGTTTCTACCATTTTAATTAATCATGCATCCCAAATGGGAAGAACGGGTGATTTCGTGAGAAAAACCGCTACTACTATTGATCGTGAGCTCACAGTAATGCACTGTCACTGTCAAGTGCCAGTCTGGTATGTAGTTTCAAATGTCTGGAACAATATTATTAGTTTTGCAGGGCGGATCACTTGCCAGTCACAGCACTCACTACTCCTGGTGTCTATGCTCATTTAACTTTAAAGTAGAGTTCTGGAAAAATCCACGATTATTTTTTAACTTCCTCCAAAAAATCATAATATTTTTAAAATCGTCCCTGCTATTCTGTTCGATATCAAATCAATGCTATATCGACACTCACGTTTGTCGTTTCGATTTAGTTTATTTTTATATTGATTTTTCATCCGTCGTTTGTTTTTGATTCGACCTTAATTAATCATTTAATATTAATTAATTATCTAGAATTTTTTTAAAAAAAAAAATGTCGAATTGTAGTTTCTGTTTCCATCGCATAAATAGTGTTTAAATCTTTTTTGGTGTCGTTTTTTTTAGAGTAGATTTATTGATTTTGTCTGATAGAGTCTTTTTACCTTTGTCTGATTTAATTAGGTAATTTACCTCTGACCATTTTATTAAAGCTTACTTGAAATTTGGTATATTCCGTATTTTGAATAATAAACTTTTGATATAGTTCACCATTATGTTATACCTACTGTGCTGGTATCCAGGATTTAATTTTGGGGGGAGGGTTTCATATAAAGGGAGTTTTACCACATAGGGATTATAGGAAAAATCAAACCTTTTCAAAAATTGCGTGAGGGGTTAGAACCCTTAAAACACTGTACTGGATAAAGGCCTGCTGGTATATCTGTTATGTTAAAAAATCACAAAAATATTTTGAATTAGGTACATGCAAAAACATTAATCCATTTTGTTAAACTTTTTGGCTAACAGTGAAAAATTAGAAAAATATATTTGATAGGACGCTTTAAAGAAAATCTTTTTTAATATTGCTTTTGACAAAATTATTAATTATATTACGTAGAAAATACCATTCAAAAGTGGTGAAATCAGGGGCGGATACAGAAATACATTTGAGGGGGGTGAGGGCGGTTGAGATCAACTTGGAAAATAAGTTTAAATTAAATAGACAAACAACACGATAACTAGTAATTAGAGAACAAGCAATATGAGTTGCAAGCATAAATTTACCTTCTCAAAGTTTGAATTTAACAAACTTCTTTGTTACAATCGATTCAGTTTGTATTCGCCCTTGAGTGCTTTAGTATAGAATCAAAAAATTGTACCTATTTATTCAAAAATGTCATGACACCCTCGCTGGGTTTGTGTCGTTCTTGCATGGAACGAAAGTTCTAGATATGCGTTACTATTCTTAGAAGCTATAATCAGTTTAGGGAAAGTACCTTTAAATTTATAATTGTAAAAATGAAATTGAATAAATGAAATAAAAAAATATATATACAAAAGGAACATGAGTATGATGTGTTTTTGCGTAGAAGTGTGTATTTACACTCAGAGAATCAATTTCCATCAAAAAGTTATTTGTGATTGATGACGTTTTAGCTTGTACCGATTTGTGCTTAAATGTAAATCACAACTTTTTGTTGCAGTTACAAAGATAACCGATTTATTACGAGTGCAAACGAACGTGTTAAAATTAACAAAGAAAAAGCTTCATTAGGATATTACGAGTTAATTTTGCCCAAAGTTACTGAAGAGGATATTGGTGTCTATAAGTGTATTGCAATGAATACTCACGGTGAAGAAGAGAGTGAAGCAACGCTTTCTGTGACAGGTTAGTTTTCTTTGTTTTGTATCTGGACACAAATAACTGTCTTCTTTAAGGTACCTATGTAAAGAGTTTTTCGTTTGTCACCAAAAAATTACTAAAAACGGGTATATTACCCGTACCAAATGGTCCTAAAGGATGAGTTGTTGAGTTTTCTAATTGAGACCCTGAATCCGACTTCATCCGATCGATTAGAATATAAGTGACCAACTAACGAATTTATAAAAAAAAGTTCCGACTTTCCTAGCCTCTTTTGTTGGGGGAAAAATAAGAATGTAAAGTTAAATTAAGTTTGTAAAGTCATTAGTATATTACAAGACATTGCGTCTTAAAAAGTGCAGCTTACGATGCATTTCATTTTTTTTTTTATCTTCTTCTTTAACTTCACTTTTTTCCAATTCTATTTAGGGTTGGCGTTGATTTCCTTAATTCTACCATGCCACAACCTTTTCTTCGGTGCCTACTCTTCTTAGCTATACCTCTTTCCTGGCACGGTAACCCTAGCTTGCTTCTCACAGTATCAATAGAAACTCGCTCTTTGCTGATGATCTCTCATCGTTGGTTTGAAGCAGATTTTTTTAAAGGCTGAATATTCTTCCTAACACCAAACCTCTGTATTTACACGGGCTTAGGACCGTCACCTAATGAAGCTGGCTTGCTCCCCTCGGTGACTACATTTCCTAACACCAAACCTTCTGTATTTACACGGGCTTAGGACCGTCACCTGATGAACGTGGCTTGCTCCCCTCGGTGACTACATTTCCTAACACCAAACCTCTTGTATTTACATGGACTTAGGACCGTCACCTAATGAAGCTGGCTTGCTCCCCTCGGTCACTACATTAAGTTTGATTTTTTTATATTGTCACAAATTTTGGTTCACGGTGTAAACTATTATTTTGAAGTGATACTCTCAGGCTACAGTCTTCTCTAAATGGATCTTAAATAACATCGAAACTGTTAACTGCAGAAAAAAAATCGCAAATGCAAGTGACACAGTTTTCTATTGCCAACTCCCAAGAGCAATTCTTATTATATTATTATTATCATTTATTTGCAGAAGACAAAACCATATTTTATGGATTAGATAATTCTGACCTTCTCAAATCAGGAGAAACGCCACAATTTCAATGGTTGAGAGATGGACAGCCTTTCCAACCGGAAGATCGTTTCAAAGTTGATTATAAGGTAAGTGTTTTTTATAAAACATCTAGTTTTTAAACTGAAAGTAACCAAAATGAATAGAATTTGACGCAGACTCGTAATCTGTGAAAATATTGGAAAAAATATCTAAAACGTTATTATTGCATTTTTTTCTCTTTTAAACAGTTCACATGGTTTACTTGTTCAACAAAAATGGCACCAAAAAATATTCCGAAATTATTTTATATTTTCTTTGGACATTGAAACAGGCGCTAAATAATTCAAATTTTTTTTTTATTTTTTAAATCAAATGAATTTCAACAAGTGAGGTATCAAAAGTGTGAAGAATTTGACAAAAAATGCTGGATTCGTAATAGGAAAAAAGGTTCATTATTGAAAATAATAAACCAAAATCGGGTTTTTATTTAAAAATTGAACTATGACACCATTTTTTGTACTTTTGAATTTTAAACGCTAATTAAAAACAAACACAATACAAAACAGTAGAAGTCAGAAAATGATGTTGTCTGAGTGAGGTCTACAGTTCAGAAGGCTACTAGTGTATTCTTGTGTTCCCTCTAACAGGATGATGGTGACTCTCTCCAACTAGTGTTCCAAAATGTCAAACCAGAGGATGCCGGTCTGTACACCTGTGTTGGTACAACATCCACTGGACGTCTTGCTTGTTCTGCAGAGTTGACAATTCAAGGATCTGTAAATCAACTTTCAAAAGAGCCTGCCCCACCAAAAATGTCTTCAGAAGTCAAACATTTTGAATCAAATTTAGGTTCAACTGCTATGATGGAATTTACATGTGAAGGATTTCCGAAACCTTATTTGAAAGTGTAAGTATTAAAGGAATTTATTTGTGTTAAAGGTAATGCTCTGTCACAATGCACTTTCCCGTGTTATTACTGAATTTGTTGTCTTCGCTTGGATTCGAGCCAACAGCCTCCTGGTTACGAATCCGTCATTCTGACCAACTGAGTATTACTGCGTACTATTTGGGCTATGGATACTTTTGAGGAAAATGTAGCCACCGACAGCAGCAAACCAGCTTCATTGACGGTCCTAAGCCTGTGTAGATACAGACGGTTTGGTGTTAGGAAATGTAGCCATCGAGGAGAGCAAACCAGCTTCATTAGGTGACGGTCCTAAGCCCGTGTCGAATATAGATACAGAAGGTTTGGTATCAGGTGTAGGTAATCTAGTAACAAATAAAATATTTTTTTTTTAAAAAAAATCAATTTAAAAAGCCATAATTTCTCCTTATATTTTAAGGACAAAATGATAAGAATAGTTTGATTATAACCGCAACCATCTTGGTAAACGTCACCATTTAGTCTCTAAAAAAAGTCCTCTATGGAAACAATTTAGCCACCGAGGGGATCAAGTCAGATTCATTAGGTGATGATTTCAAGCCCGTGTAAATACAGACGCCAAGCCCAAATAGAACTTTACACTTGGTCAGTTTTTTCTGAGGAGAATCGCAAAATACTACCTTTTCACAAACTGGTTTGTAAACAAAGTCCTCGATAGTTCTTCAATGAATTGATTCAATTATTTCGTTTTGATTGATTTTTCAGTGAAAAAGATGGTAAAGAAATTGAACTTGGCACCAAATGTAAATTCATGTATGAATCAGAAGAGAATGTAATTTTAGCAATCAAAAATTTAGAACCAGAAGATTCTGGAAAATATGTTGTAGAGGCTATGAACGAATTGGGAACTACCAGTCAAGAGTTCAATTTGTCTATCAAAGGTGGGTATATAGAATGTTGATAGAGCTTCATGTAGAGGCTATGAATGAAATGGGTACTTCCAGTCAAGAGTTCAATTTGTCTATCAAAGGTGGGTATATAGAATGTTGATAGAGCTTCATGTAGAGGCTATGAATGAATTGCAATTTGTCTATCAAAGGTAGGTATATAGAATGTTGATAGAGCTTCATGTAGAGGCTATGAATGAATTGGGATCTACCAGTCAAGAGTTCAATTTGTCTATCAAAGGTGGGTGTACTCGTATAGAATGTCCATTAGCTCTATAATGCAGAGCATTAGGGCTATAATATGATAATGTAGTGATTCCCAACCAAGGGGCGATGTAAGATTTTGAGGGGGCGATAGGTATATTTATTATTTCGGTCATCAGTTATTTCGTTAATATACGTCAAGAATTTGAAATCACAAAAAAAATTAAAAAGACAATGCTCCCAACAACTATGCCAAAAAATCCCCCTTAACCGATGTGATATCTAGTCTTGCTTCATCCCTCGCTTAAATTGATTATTGCACTTTGGCCTTGCGCATAGCCGTGTGCTCAGATTTAATATTCTTGACGAAATGCAATGTACATAAAGCTCAGGGTAGTCATTAATAAACGTGAAAAATAGACATTTTCTTAATATTTCACACTTATATCAAAGTGGTTTTTTTTTATTATTTTTAGGTGGGAATTGATAATAATAAACCAGAACTTATTCTAATATTAGGCTGTCCTCAGATGGTTGGTTCTACGTACCAGGGCAACTTTGGTGAAAAGTGTTTGGCCAAAGACCATCAATACAGCAATGCAAAGCAAAAGAAGACCCACATCGTCTCAGCGATAATCCCCATCTTTTTTCTGATGGTGATGATTTACTGTGATGATAGACAATTTTACCAATATCATTGATTCTAGTATCAATGATTGCTTTTACACAACAACAATATAATGTTAAACAATTGAAATGTGTCCCATGTCAGATCGCCTTTCAATTTGCTCCAAATGCATCTGTTGATTTAAATGATTGTACTCTTTAGATTGCACTTTTTTTTTCTATTGATAGTTTTTTTTTTATGAAAACTAATTTTTTTAATTTGAACGTCTATTTCAGCTCCTCCTAAATTTAGAAACAAATTAGGCGACGGAGATGATACCAACATTATGGTTGGAGAAGAATTGAAATTATCGATTGGTATTGATGGAATACCCAAACCTGAAGTCAAATGGTAAGTCTTGAGCAGCATTTGTATACTTTATTCCTCCTTAACGTTTTTTTTTTTCTTTCTTTTTTCATGACGTTTTTTTATGTTCATAGAAAGGAAAACGTACCGAACAGTTGTATTTCCAACTAGCTGTTTGGCCCGTGCTTCGCTACGACTCTTATATTCCTATTTTTGTTTTTCAAGGACAATGGAATTTAGGGAGGAGTATGGGTTTGTGTGAACATTGTACAGGGTCATTCAGTGATACGTATGAATTTGAAAAATTCATATCTCCGGTTCTGTTCATCCTAGAGGAGTCTGGTCAACGACATTGTAATCGAAATTTTTACACACTTTTTTTTAAAAAAAAAATTGTGTTTACCCGTTTGTCTTGTCAGTTGTTGAAGATTATATCCAGCATATGTCCGCCTACTTTTTCGATGTATTTGTCCAGCCGTTACTCAAAACTCCTTCATACGTTCTACAACATTTCCCGTAGGATCTAGTTGACTTCATTTCATATAGCTTCTTTCAATTCCTGAAGCGTTTTCGGTTTGTCTTGGTATACCCTTCCTTTAAGATATCCCCACAGGAAAAAATCACAGGAGGATAAGTCTGGAGATTGAGAAAGCCAGGGGATCTCACCGCGCAAGGAAATCAGTCAACCCGAAAATTACTGTCGGAGAAATTTCATTACAACATTTAATGTATGACAGGTTGCTCCATCTTGCCGGAGCCAAACAATATCTTCAGGAATTTGCCTGCGATGTAAAAAAAAATCCCGTCTTTTGGATTACAATGCCGTTGACCAGACTCCTCTAGGATGAACAGAACCGGAGATATGAATTTTTCAAATTCATACGTTTCACTGAATGACCCTTTATATTGCAACCAAGATTTAAACTTTTTACATTTAAAAACCAAGATTTAAACTTTTTGCCAAGGGCCTTAGAGGCACGACCATTCTGAATTTTTAGTATTTTCTAAATTTTATTTTACCCGTTCCCGGTTTCCAACTTGTAACTCTGGAATGGCTGGCCATACCTTTGCAGAAAATGTCCTAAATCTAAAATTAGGACTAAACGGCTACCTAAAACTTTCTCGCTTTGAGTTGATATGTTGTCGTGACAAAATTTAAGATATCGGACCGTGACTGCCCGATTTTGATGAGTAAATTAGAAAAATTTCCGTAACTCGAAAACGACTTAACATATTTTAGTTTTCCTGGGGTCTTAGACCATGATTTTTGGGCTGTGGTAACAGGCAACCCTTACCACAGAGGTACTGTGTGTACCTCTGATTTATATATTAAGATAATTACAAAATAATAAATAGGTACCTTAAATTTAAATGAGGAAAGAAGTTAGTAATCATAATGAAATAATATTTAAAATTAATTTAGAGTTAGGAAGCTTACTCTATAAAATAAAATTTGTAGTTGATACAAAAATTAATTTTGAGGTATGTACCTACTGTTCTTACAAAATCTCAAAGCGTACTGAAGTCTGAAAAGACGAAGATGGAATGGAAGCATTTCTATTTAATCAAATATGGCAATAAATCATCGACCGATTTCTTTTCCGTGACATCCTCCCCCGCCCGCACGGTTTCCAGACGCTTTGCAAAATTAAATCTGGCGTTTTTCCGTCCACAGAAAAACGTTTGTAATGGAATACTCTAATTTTTTTTTAAAAAACTTTTTGTGCTAGTGAGATTGAGGTGTTACAGTGTTTTTTGGTTTATTATTTTCAATAATGAACCTTTGGAATCGTCACGAAAAAAAAATAAAAAAAAATACCCCCACCACTTCAAAATTTGATATATTTTACGTTTTTTATCTCCTGTGTCTTTTAATTCTACTCATTTACGCTGCCTTTCTGGTTGTTTTAATTTTGACTACTCAATTTTCCACACGAAGTCAAAAGCACACATTGTGACATATTTATACTAATAAGTAAGTATAGACTAGTAGTTCTGTGAACTGTAGACCTCACTCACTTGAAATGGCCACCATGTGGTCGCAGTAGGACCCAGAAACTATTGAGAAGTTAGCAATTCAATAATACTTATTATGCTACTGTTAACCGGTCTGGTTAACTGAATTAGTTTTACATCCAAAGAAAAGATCTGAACTTAATAAGTATGTTTTCCTAAAATTCCAAGCACTATTGGAAGGTTTAATCAAAAGGTAAAGAAGAAGAACTTCTATTTAAATATTTATATTATTTTTTGAGAATTCATATTATCAGGTTGTAAAAGATGGTTTGTGTGCACAGTCTATAATGTCTCCCGTTGTGATGTGGCGTACTCCAGCGGCTGTCCACATGTTTCCAAAATTTCTGCTCTCTATTTTATGATACTATGTTCTGCCGTGTGAGTCAAACCTCTTGGTAAGAGTATCCTCTATTCGTTTCAGGTTGAAAGATGGTAAACCTATAAGGGAAACCAAAGATTTAGTTATTTCCTATGACGACTCCGGGGTCCATACTCTAACAATAGAGAATTCAGCTTTAAAAGATTCTGGATCATATTCGGTGACAGCAACCAATGAAATGTCTCAAATATCTGACTATACCAGAGTATCAGTAAACGCCCCTCCAAAGTTTTTAAGATTGATGACCAAAACTGTTGACTGTAATATTGGAGATACTGTAACTTACCAAATCAAAGTTGAAGGAGATCCATTGCCAGAAGTCAAATGGTAAGTAATCACATTCATCAATCGATGTTCCTGGGCCCGTAGCCAGGAAATATTTCGGGGGAGGGTCATGTAAAGGGAGTTTTAACGTATAGGGATTATAGGAAAAATCAAGCATTTTCAAAAATTTCGGGGAGGGGTCGAACCCTTAATACCCTGTCCTGGATACGGGCCTGGCATCTTCCGGTATTCTCAGATGGTCGATTCTGCGTACGAGGGCAACGCAAACATTCAAAAGTGTTTGACCAAAGACCATCAATACAGCAATGCAAACCAAATGAAAGACAATTTTACCAATATCATTGACTATAGTCTTTTCTAGCTTCTGACCGATCATCAGGTATTCAGACCAAGAAATTTTTCAGCCTCCACTGGTTGGGTCCAGAGTCCAAAATGAGGCAGGTTCCGCATTTTTTGGTTTTCGTCGACAACAAAAGAGTTGGTTCACATCGTGCGGTCCATTCTAATATTGGGCACAGGCGCACAGGTGGTGTCTGTGACTCCATCAATTCTCAAGCGGACTCGGTGGAACCGGAGAGAAGTGTCTGGCAACCCTTTGAATTTTTTTAACCAAATTTAATCCAATTAGAGAGGTTAGGAAACGTTTTTACGGCATGCCTCTATTGAGTATGTACAACCGTCCAAAATGGATCCATGACGGCTAATAAAAAAGCGAGTTAAAAAAAAATTGAAAAGGGTTGCCAGACACTCCGCGATACATCTGTTGGGTTGAGGAAGAGATTTCTCCAAGAGATCTATCCCTGGGGGTGCCGTGCCATTCCTACCATACGGTTGACATTGTACAGACCAAACCCTTCTTTACGATGGAGGAATGGATTCTGGCTTGTAGCTTTTTGTGTCTAGACTCTAGACCATCAGGGGTGATGTGTTTATAGACCAGGTTTTTAGGTAGTTGGGGGATGTTTTCTGACATGGCGAGGTGTTCTGGGTTGATATAGGATATCCAAATGGCACTGGAGGAGGTATGAGGTTGTACCGGGCGTATGGACGTCTCCGTATAAAGGTGATCCTGATGGTGTTCTGGGTTGATATAGGGTATCCAAATGGCACTAGAGGAGGTATGAGGTTGTACCGGTAGTATGGACGTCTCCGTGTGAAGGTGATCCTGATGGTGTTCTGGGTTGATATAGGGTATCCAAATGGCACTAGAGGAGGTATGAGGTTGTACCGGTAGTATGGACGTCTCCCTGTGAAAGTGATCCTGATTCATCTAAACCGGTTTCTTATCTGTCGATATCTGAGATTCAGGTCATGGATGGGTAAATTAAAAATCCATATTGGTTGTTTTTTGAACCATTCTCAATGAAGAGGGTCTGGAGAGAGCGATATTTTGGTATTACTAAACAGGGTGAGCCTTGTTATAACCATCGTCTATTTTATCTCTTTAGAGTGGAATGCTGAATAGATTTTATTAGTTAAGAACTACGAGTCCATGACTTCTGTTCAAGAGTTCAGTCAAATGAACTATTTCATATAGTTTACTCGCTTTTTTACTCATATTTATTTTTCCTTTTGGATGAAAGAATGTAAATTTTTTTAATAGTTGTGAACTACAGAACTTCTAGCCCTAGGAATCAGTTGAACTACTCATACGCAAGTTATAAAATTCAGTTTAATCATTTACTCAAATGAACTAGTTCATATAATTCACTCTTTTTTTAGGATGAAAGATGGACAAATTCTTCAAATTGATGAACAGCATTATAAGGTAACAGCTGATGGACAAGTTCATTCTCTCATTGTAAGCAAAGTAAAGAGAGAAGACAGTGGCAAATATTCGGCACTGATTACCAACGAGCATGGATCAAGTCAAGATGATTCTCGAATGAATGTCAAATGTGCGCCACTGTTTACAAAACAGTTAGAAGATTTTCATGCTATAGAAGGAGATCAAAATGTAGAATTTACAGTTCAAATTGCATGCTTTCCGAAACCGGTTGTTAAATGGTGAGTTTTTATATTGCTAGTTTTGTTTTTCAAGGACATTTGAGGGGGGGGGGTTGTGTCCAGCCTGTATATTGCAACCTTTAAAAGCCAACATTTAAACATTTTGCCAGGCGCCTTAGAGGCATGGCCATTCTGACTATTAGTATTTTCTAAATTTTATTTTACCCGTTCCCGGTTTCGAACCTGTAACTCTGGAATGGCTAGCCATACCTTTGAAGAAAATGTCCTACAATAAGGACTAAATGGTCACATAAAACTTTCTCGCTTTGAGTTGATATGTTGTCGCGACAAATTTTAAGATATCGGACGGTGACTG
>CM022876.1:7564304-7643354 GCA_012654025.1 Pachypsylla venusta | reverse complement strand
GGAACCCACTCTGAGGTACACACAAATTACTGATTTATATATTAAGATATATGAGGACGGTTCCAAAAGTTTGTGCTCTAAACTAGATGGAGAAGGAATATATGGAACCCACTCTGAGGTACACACAAATTACTGATTTATATATTAAGATATATGAGGACGGTTCCAAAAGTTTGTGCTCTAAACTAGATGGAGAAGGAATATATGGAACCCACTCTGAGGTACACACAAATTACTGATTTATATATTAAGGTTTATGAGGACGGTTCCAAAAGTTTGTGCTCTAAACTAGATGGAGAAGGAATATAAGGAACCCACTCTGAGGTACACACAAATTACTGATTTATATATTAAGATATATGAGGACGGTTCCAAAAGTTTGTGTTCCAAACTAGATGGAGAAGGAATATATGGAACCCACTCTGTCTTATTTTTCATCATAATATCGTTTGACTTTAATACATCTTTATGCCCGTCAATAAGTAGTTAGTATCCTTACAGTCAATAACCTCTAAAACAGCCGAACTGATCTTTTCATTACTCCCATTATTTTTCCCCCACGCAGCTCAGATTTTAGATTTGAAAATAGTCTATTGCTAGTGTTTAATTGTCATCATACCTACATCTGTTCTGGGAGGCTGGTAAATCCGATAATTGACATGGGTCCCCAGGACCATGACAATCACTGTAATACAATTACGTTAGTAACATAATAGCTACAAACATAATCAGGGCCGTATAAAGAAAATCCGGGCCGGGGGAATATACCAATATTTATGATTTCTGTACAAGCTGAAAGGTCGCATTATATTTTAAAATCAGTGTCCTGCAATAGCCATTGTCCCATATTAGCCCACTATCGCTAAACTTCTGATTTTGTGTGCTTGAAAATTTTTCAAAACTTTTAAGTTGATTTATTTATTATTTAGAAAAAAAAACTTGAAAAAATGTATTATGATAATTTTCTCACCGGGCCTCTTAAGAAATCTCGGGCCTGGCGGGATTCCCCCCCCCCCTCTCGTTGGGCCTGAACATAATGATATTACAGAGTTGCTTTCTGTGTTATTTTACACCATCGGCTCAGGTGGACTGTGAAGATATCAATATCACCCTGAAGCAACTTTTCAAAATCTCAATTAAAAAACTAATTTTCTCAATTGTAAATGTCACCCTTCTTTTTAAACATATCAATGAGAATGTGAACCGTATCAGTTCATCTCTCGGAGAATTTTTGATTGTAAATCGCAACAGGAAGTAAATTTTCAGAGCCCCCTGCTGAAAACTGCTGAAAAAAATATCTGGTGCCCCTATTCTATAGTCGTTACGCCACTGAATATAATAAAGATTATGTTTGTAGTTTGTAGTGCTCTTTGACCCGGCAAATCCGTGTTATCGTTTTGGTGGGTATCTAAATTTCTGTCCGAAGTTTAAACCAACAAATTATTTGTTGACATTTTTTTTTGAATAGTGTAAGCGATTCCTTCTGTGTGACCCGCGCGTGCGCGCGAACATATTTTGAATTTTGTAAACATCGTTAATATTTTTCTAGAAGAATCTGGGGATCCCTTTGATAATGATAGATAAATGATAATTTGATTGTGATTTGTGATGTGTAATTCCATTTCGGTTTCGATCTTCTTTACTTTTGTTTCTTACTAGCAGATGTACCCCGTGATGCGCGCACGGCCGGACAGATTTTCACTTTTACAGGTATAGAAGATCATGTGCAACGCTAACTACATTTCAAAAAATAATAAAAGCTGATTTAATTCCGTTATTTTCTAATCTACTCTTTTGTAATGTCTAGCACGATACGCTAACTCTACTACTCTACAGGTGTTTGCTCAGAAACACCTGTAGATATAGTGTTTACATTATCAAAGAAAGAACTAAAGAACGCAGCACAACCAAACACTTTGATCTTCTTATAATCAGTTTGTATCCATACAACAGATAAGTAAGAATCTTATTCTCTGAAGTAGGTATCCTGTTTATGATATAAGCAGCAGAACGAATGGCTTCACCCCAGAGCTCTTTATAATTGTTATATCTAATATGAGAACATGTCCCTTCTCAAATAAAGTACAATTTAAATGTTAATCCATAGGATTATTTTATAGGTATGGTATTCATTCATTCATTCAATAGTGGCATCACCGTGTCGTGTCCGATGATAGGCAGATGTATGAGACAGCGATACCACACGAAATAGCCTGGGAGTTGCTAACTCTTTTGATTTATTAAATATGCTGGCTGTATTTTACGTCCAACATCGTGCACCAATATGTCTATGTCCAATTTTGATCAAATTTGGTATATTTATAACTGACAAATCAAACTATTTGTGGTTAATATTGGGTATAGAACCACGAGGGATAGTCCACCCAATAAAGGGAGGCTCCTTCTGTGTAATTATTCATTTGATTTATGATTTTTTTTTTTTTTACTCAACAGGTTCCATGATAAGACTGAAGTCACGGAAAAACTATCAGAATTTACTCGTGTTGAAGAGACAGACGGTCTGACATACAAATTAGTTCTGAGTCAAGTAGAACGAGAACATGCTGGCAAATATATTTGTGAAGTATCAAACAATTTGGGTGAGTCAAATACAAATTAATGAGTGGACTCTTATTATCGGAGAGATCATTGATAAAGATCTCGACATATTTCAGCACTCATTACAAGAACCAACAAAGAGGTTCAAAGAGAGGGAGATCTCATATGAGTAATGAAAGATTTAATTATTATAAAAAATGTCCATGTCGATTCAGAGTTGTTTTTTTCATTATTATTACTATGGACATTGAAGTTATGTGAGTCAAATACTTTATTATTAATACTTTATTAATTAATACTTTTTTTTTTTTTTTNTATTACTATGGACATTGAAGTTATGTTTAATTTCACCACCTAAAGAGGTGGGTGGGCGTATCGTGAGACCAAGAAAAGACACTTTTCCTCAGGTCTAACGACATTTCACTCCACAGTACTTTTCTCAAGATATATCCTGTTCCCAAGACAGCTGTTTTTTGCAAGTCTGGAATATCATATCGTCAATAAATAATAATTTTGTATTATTATTTATTGTGTTTCAGAGGTGTCTAACCTCTGACACATTACAATGGAAATTACATTCCCCTATCCCGATCAAAATTAGAGAAAACCAGATAAAAACATAATAGTAAAAGGGGACAAAAATTTTTGTGGTGACAAGGACGCGCCAAATTTGGTGGCCCTGTAAAGAAAGAATAAATAATAAAAGACAAATAATACTCTGCAAAAAAGAAAATGTTTTTTTTTTTTTTTTTTNTTTTTTTTTTTTTTTTAATTACTTAATTATTAACTTCTTATTATTATCTTTTTTGTTTTGTTTAACATCCCCTAACACGGGTCCGAATTTTGTTGTCATATTTGATTTTTCGTTATTTACTTTTTCAAAGAATTTGAATAAAGTCAATATTCCAGAAATACGGCAAAAGGCTTTAGCGTTTAATTTTTATTACCTATAGATTACGCAGAATTAATACTTTTAGATGATAGGTTGTGCCCAGCAGCATTTTGCTGTAGTCTTTGTGTGTGTAATGGCGTGAATGAAAATGTTGTCCAAAAAAGTTGATTCCAGAATTGTATTATTATTATAATTTGGTAATAATTTGAATAAATTGATAATTTGATAGATTTTATCCTTCAGTGTATAAAATTTCAATTCAATATAACAAAAAATTGAGCACAGTATATTGATCAATTTTTGAGACAGCATAATGCTGCTCCGCGTGTTCTTCCTAAAGCTAAATTTGCAGTTTTCATGTTCATATCGTTCTATCATAGCTCTGGTTTTGTTGATAACATTCTGAACACTGTTGAAAGCTTTTCGACATAAATTATTAATTTTTATTATAGCTTTTAATTTAACTAATTAGACTTTGAATCGATATATTCAATTTTTATATTCTGTAATAATCTCTGAAGATTCTTCAATTAGAATGTAGAATGAGGAATCTAGAATGAGAAATGTAAAAAAGACAAATAATAAATCCAAGTTTACTGGGTTTTTTTTATGTTTGTTAAGTGTTATGCATAAATAAACGTTTAACAAAAATAATGTTCTAATATTAATTTCCAATTTAGGAAAACTCAAATGCGAGGCCAACTTTGTAGTGAAAGCTAAACCTAGATTCAAGAAAACATTGCCAGAATCAGTTGAAATTGATGAAGGACAGAGTTTATCTTTGTCTATTGAAGTGGAAGCTGTGCCCACACCTGATATTAAATGGTAAGAGTTGAAGAATTTCTGAACGCATGTAAAATAAATCTGGGGACTACTCTTGAGCTCAAAACATGACGAAATTACGGGGATATGCGCCCTTTCTGAGCTTCAAAGATTGGAAAAATAATCGTTTTTCTGATAGTGTGAGTTCTGTGAAGTCCACTCTCATTAGATGACATCACTATAGTCAGATGTATGAGATTGTAGCTAGGACAGGGTTATAGAGTCGTAATTTAGATGTTCTATTCAACAGATTCAACTTCTTGTATTTATTAGCCTGCTGCATAGGGGCTGTCAAAGATTTTGGGCTCCCACGTTTTTTTTAAGACAGGCTTAATAGTGAACGGACCTTGCATTACATTACAATAATCCAAGTGGACTTGCTACCGACAACCACTGACGCACACAGGCGGGGGGATTCCGGTTTGGACCCTCCCCCCCGAATTAATAAAAAAAATCAATGTTTTATGCGCATACTGTGGTCGAACCCAATATTACCTTTCGCATGGTTAGCGGGTATACAGTGCGTCCCAGAATGACCAGTCACCCGCCCTTAACTTTTGAACGGCTTGGATTTTTTGAATTTCGAAAAGCTCTAGGGATAGAAAAAGTAATTTTCATTGACAGTAAGTGTCGATTTCTCAAGAAATTTAAATGGAATGGTACACATATTTTTGTTTCAAGTAAAATAAGGAAAAACTTCTTTTTCATTTTAATAACAAAAAAAAAAAATCAGGGGCGTCTAAAGTTTAATTTTGCTGCACCCTGTATAACGATGTTTATTTTAAACTTAGATGTAAAAGTATCCTTATTGTGTTCCAAATAAGGTTTCTCATCTTCCTAAATCATCAAAAGTGTGCATTTTTATTTTCATTAGTGTCGGGACAAAGTCAACTCTCATTTTTCTTCTGGTAGTTAAAAATAGGCTGTTTAAGAAAACGGCAATTTTCCGGTAGAAAGTAAGGTCTTGATGTAAGGTGGTTATTTAGGACAAACCTGGATGCTCCACTGCGTACAACTAATCGACTGTGAAGTTATACAATCATTACATTTCTTTTACAGGTATAGAAATGGTCAAGAAATTACAGCTGATGCAAATATTAAGATAACGAGGGATACAAAACGAATTGAAGAATATAATCTAACGGTAACTTTAATTAAACCAGAAGATGGTGGAGAATATGAAGTCAGAGCTAGCAATGAAGTTGGCAGCGCTGTAACCAAATCCAAAATATTTGTACAATGTAAGTAAACTGAGTATGTTTTGGTTGTCTTGAAGTGAAAATACAAGATTCTAATTTTCTTATCTGATTCCGTTGTTAATTATACAGGGAGATCATAAAGTCCGTCTCCCCACCTGAACTGTTTAACATGTTGAGATATTGGTTTAAAATGACAATTTTATTCAAATAGAATTAGTCGCCTTTTTTTTTTTTAAAAAAAAAAAAAAAAAAAAAAACTGCCAATGTGACACATAGTAGGTTTATTATTTTACTGGCTAAAAAAAAATCCCCTCCCCCAAAAATAAAAATTGATACTTAACGTTTCAAGGTAAGTAGAATACAAAAATCCTGGTAGAATCCTTTCGTCTGCCGTTCTCCGCTTTCCGCATCCTGTACACCGTCCACCGCGGTGAGCACTTTTGCCACTTCGCGTTGACCGATTTGGATTAAATTTGATATGTAGGTGGTCCCATTTAAGGTCTTATTGTGTCCCAAAAATGTACGTCACCGTCAGTCACATTATATAGGGTTCCATACTAAAATTTTAGTTTATTCATCAAAATCCATCAACGCTAAATAGAAAAAGTGCCATGTACGGCGGACAAATGGATTTTTTTATTCGATTTTTGTATTCTACGTAAAACGTAAAATATCAAATTTTTGATTTTTTTTAGGTTAGTAAAATAATTTTAAGTCCCCTGTGGATAGAGGGTTTTAAAAAGAATACTTCCATGGCACCCAAGTCCATTCCAGTTCGAAAAGGCGACTAAGGACAGGGTCGGAAACGATATCTTTTCCATTACCCGTACAGAAAGGTAGGAGAAACTACTGGATTATCCGTAAGAATTCTCAAGTATCAACAACTCATGGTAAGTTGGAACAAATCAGCCCCACGGCTGCTAACCTATGTCACATTGGCAGAGATATTTAAATGAGCGACATATTTCCTTATTGAGATTTGTTATATCAACCGTCTCATTTATTTCACCTGTTGTTTTTTTATTTGCATGTTTTATATCCTCTGAATGCACTCATATTGTATCCTTGAATGTTCAATTTGAAAATGATAAACTCCTCATCAACTATATCATCTTTTGATTTGGAATGTACCTTTGAAAATTTGTTGCACTTTTGATTCCTTCCCCCCTTTGAATAATTTAAAACTCAAGCTATAACCAAAACGAAAGGAGAAATGAAGGATCAAAAAGAAGATGAAAAAGAAGTTGAAGAAGATGGAGGTAAGATAGAAGTATTGATACATTTCATAGATAAACTTTTAGTAACAGAAGTCCATAGCTACGTCTCTGTACCTTTTGTTCATTCAGGGTTTCAAATTTTAAATAGAAAGGGTCATAAAGTCATTGGGCAGTATAAGTTCCGGTAGATATCCTTTGTTTTTTTTGTTTTTTTAAAAAAATATTTGAATTTCCTAATTTAAGTTTGTGACGTTCCTAGGGCAGAGTGTGCGTCACACTCAGCTTGCACCAGGGAGGTACCGGGTTCGATTCCTGGTCGGGTTGAAAATTCGAAATGTTTTTTTTTTCTTCGAATTTTCCATTTGGTCTGGTTGTGTTTGGGAGTAACTCAGTCTCCTGAGGACCATTGAGTAGCTATGGTAATAGCGACAAGTGGTAGCATTATAAGGTTAAGTGCAGCTTAGGTTTAGTGATATTGGAGAGATTGTTGAAAATACCTTGTAGTGCTATGATGCTCGTAAAAATTGTGACAGAATAACACAAGGAAATATACATTTACATTTTTTTTTTTTTTTTAAAAAAAAAAAATAAGTTTGTATTGGAACTATATACATAATATGATACAGGCCAAATTGTTTTTTGGATTAACTAGTTTATCGTAGGAAAAACTGATTTAATTGTGAATTTCTTGACGCAAACATAGTAGGTAGTTTCTTTGTTACAAGGTCATACGACTTCTTCATTTTAGAGATTTCAAATCAATCTAAAAAGTCGTACGATGAAAATTGAAAATATTTTTTAAAGTAAAATAGTTGAATTAATTTTTAATGTCAATAAATTTGGATACTAAGTGTCAGATCTTATTAAACGATCTTATTGAAATTCGGCCCAGAATGAACTTCTTAAATAAAAACGGGGCATTCTATATGTTGTGAATGTTATTTTTTCCTAACATAAGCTTCATTGCACAAGTTAGTTGTGAAGGAAAATAAAATAAAATGCAATTTATTTCGAAAAAAATTAACAAATTAGTAAAGTTGTTAAGTACATATCTAATACTTGTACATAGATTCTTGAGTTTCCCGAGCTTTATTGTGCAGATAGTTTTGCTGTAGAAATGTATCAACCATAGAAGTTAACTGTAATCAAAATTAAATCTAAAGCTTTTAGAATTAGATTAAAAATAGTAATTATTAAATACTGATCTCATCGTACATATGTTCAAAATGGGAGGCATTTTTTAAAGGACCAAAATGGAAAAAATAATTATTTGCCGCACATAATATGAATCGAAATTAAAGCAAATGCAAACTAGATCATAAATGAGCAAAATAAATTTCATTTTATTTTTGGTGTGAAAAACATTAGTATTTTACATTGAGTTTCATTCTTACAGCCCAGGAACAGAAAAAAAATGTTAAAGAAATCATAGTTCTTTTATACAGTGTGTTGAGCTATAAATGAGACCCTTGAATATGGTGGGTAGCTGAGATCAAATGGAACTATTTTTACAAAATTCGTTAGTGAGCCAGACGAAGCATAGCCGAGTTACAGGGTGTGAAAGTCATTTTGGGACAATTTTCAACGTCGATTGATGGCTTCTGTGTTCGACTAAATTCTAGTTTTTGATCGCGGTGATATCAAATTTGGCATCAAAATTTAAAAAAAAAACGGAAGCAAAATGGGGAAAAACCTGAAATGTGATCAATCTTTTTACACAAAAAATCATAGAATAAGAACCAAATTTCATATGTCGAATAAAGTTTGACATAAAAACCGATTACTTTTCAACTTTTCCCTCATTTTGCTTCCGTGTTTTTTTTTTTTTTTTTTTTTTTTTTTTTTTTTTTTTTTTNTTTTTTTTTTGTTTTTTTTTTGTGCCATATTTGAAATCACCGCCAAAAACTATGTACCTCCACTTTTCGGACACACAGAACCCACCAAGCGACGTTGAAAGTTGTCCAAAAAGGACCACCCTGTAACTTGGCTATGTTTCGTCTAACTCACTGAAGAATTTCGTAATAAAAATGCTCCATTTGATCTCTGCTACCAATCAGAGTCAGTGGTCCATTTATAGCCAAACACCAATATATAAAAAAATATGTAGGTACCCTTCCTTGAACATGATTTTTTAATACAGCATATCACTAATTTAATTTTTTTCTTCTCCCCAAACACATACGCTTCTGTTATCGTCTTCCTTATCCAAAACCACACAGACACGAAAAACATATCGATACGAAAAAAACAAATAGTTGAAGATATTGATAATAACGAAACAATTATAAACGATACAGACGACAATCCCGACAATGTAATTGTACGATTGAAAACAACGAGTAAACGAAAAGTAACTGTAGTGAAAGACGGCGTTGAAAATGTCATAGAAGACTCAACATTTGAAAGAGAATTCGATAGTCGGGGAGAACATCTAACAGATAAACCAAAAATTGAAGAAATAGAAGACGAATATAATATAGACATACGTCCAAAGAAAGTTTCAAAAGGAAATTCAGAATCTGTTGTTGTAAATGGTGAAAAAGAAGAGCCTGAAAGAGAAAAATTGGAAAGTACAATTAATAAAGTTGATGATGGAAATATATCTGAAAATGAAAAATCTGATGGAAAAAATAAAAAAAGAAAATGGTCAATAACAACAGCTCATATTGAAAGATTCAACGATGAAGATGAAAATGGTGAAATATACGAAACAACATTAGGTGAAAAATTACACCGAAAATTTACAAAAAAAGATGAAGATGATAATTTAAAATTAACAATTTATGAAATAACAGATGCGCCTACAGGAGAAAAAACAAAAAAAGTTAAAATATCTAAAGACGAAAATCTTGAACATCCAAGAATTGATATTTATGAAACAAAAAAACCGAAAATATCTTATTCTTCCAGTATTGATGAATTGGATGGTACTGATGATGAAGAAGTACAGGAAGAACCTGGAAAACTTTCCAAATCAGGTTCAAATCATTCTGAAGGAAAACACAAACATTATTCAAAAAGTATTTCTAAAGATGAAAATAAATCTGATACTGATCTTCGGAAAGGACAGTCGTCAAAGCTTGAAAAACAAATATCAACATCGGATGAAGAAGAAATTGAAAAAGTGAAATCAAGAAAAACATCTCGACAAACATCTAAAAGTGATAGTAAATCATCTCTAAGAAAATCTGTAAGTAATGAAAAAAATGTACATAATGATAGCGATAATGAAGAAATTAAATCCAGAAAAACATCTCGACAATCTTCGAGAACAGAATATAAAAGAAAAGTATCTGATACAGACGAATTAATAAACGATGATAGTGAAATTAAAAATAAAAAAACTTCTCGACAAAATTCAAAAGTTGACGACGAAAAATTACATTCTAGAAAATCTTCCATTTTGGATAATGATGATGCTAATATTACATTTGAAAATATTGAGTCCAAACAAATATCTCGACAAAGATTAAAAGTGGAAAGTACAGTTTCCGATAGTCAAAAAGTAACAGAAGAATTCGAAAGTAATTTGGAAGAAATTAAATCAAAAAGAATTTCCCGTCAAGGTTCACAAGCTGAAGCTGATGGTACAGTTTTATTAAAACCATCAAAAAGTTATGCTTTTGACGAAGAAAATGATGATTTAACCCTAAATAAACCAGTTTCTGATAAAAAGATAGTATCAGATGATTTTGATAGATATTTAGAAGAATTAAAATCCAGAAGAATTTCTCGTCAAGCATCACTAGTAGAAGCTGATGGTACAATTTTAATAAAATCTTCGAAAGATTTTACTGTTGACGAAGAAAAAGATGAATTAACCCTAAATAAACCAGTTTCTGATAAAAAGATAGTAACAGATGATTTCGATATATATTTAGAAGAAATTAAATCAAGAAGATTATCTAGTCAAGCGTCACTCGTTGAAGCTGATGGTACTTTTTCAAAAAAAATAAAAAGTTATACTGTTGGTGAAGAAAATGATGAGTTAACGTTAACTAGAAAAAATAAAGATACATTTGAAGAAAATAAAGACGGGGAAGAGCCTGTAGAAGAATTAAGTGTTCTTGAAAGAATTCGTCGTAAATATTCAAAAACCGAACCGGACGAAATTGATTTAGAAAAATACAGACCAACATCTATACTTGAAGATAAATACATTAAATTAGTTTCTAAATATGAAAATGATGTTGAAAAATCACGAAGAGATTCAAAAGTAACAGATATAGATGATAATAAACTTTATGCTAGACAAAGTTCAAAGTTGTTTGATGAGAATGAAGATAATAAACCATACTCCCGACGTAATTCTAGGCTTAGTGAGAAGAATGACGATGATTTGAAACCCTTTTCAAGACAAAACTCAAAACTAGATGATGAATTAAATAGAAATGAAGATGATAATTTGAATTCTAGACGTGGCTCAAGCACAGATTCTCGTAGAACATCTAAAGATGAACTTCTTGATATTTCAAATATTGATGAAGACGCATTAAAAGGTTCAAAATATAGTGGAAGAAAGTTAAGTTCAAAATTACAAGTAATAGAAGATGATGAAATCTTACAAGTGACGTCATCCAAACATAAAAGTATATCTTATGAAGCTGAAATTAGTAATAATTTAGACGACATATCTCCATTGAAAAGCAAAGACCAAGATTTGAAAGATATTTTAAACAAAGATAAAATTATTGAAAATTTATCGAGTATTGAAGAAACATCTCTTCATACCAAAAAATCTCAAACTGCAGATTTGAGTGATACTCCAAAAAATCTTTCACGACGGACATCAAAAATAGAAGAAGTCGAAGCAATTCAAACTGGAAAATTATCACGAAAAATATCTCAGTCCTCTACAGCTGAGTTGAGTGAAACTCCAAAGAACCTATCTCGACTTTCATCAAAAATAGAAGACGTTGAAGAAGCTCACAGTGCAAAATTATCTCGAAGAACATCTCAGTCCTCTACAGCCGACTTAAGTGAAACTCCAAAGAACCTATCTCGACTTTCATCAAAAATAGAAGACGTTGAAGAAACCCAAAATGCAAAACTATTATCCCAGTCCTGTACAGCCGAGTTAAGTGAAACCCCAAAGAACCTATCTCGACGTTCATCAAAAATAGAAGACGTTGAAGAAGCCCAAAATGCAAAACTATCACGAAAAACATCCCAGTCCTCTACGGCCGACTTAAGTGAAACCCCAAAGAACCTATCTCGACTTTCATCAAAAATAGAAGATGTTGAAGTCGCTCAAAATGCAGAATTATCACGAAAGTCTTCTCAATCTTCTACAGCTGGGTTGAGTGAGACACCAAAAAATCTCTCCCGACAAACATCCAAAACGGAAAGCTCAAAAAATTTAAATAGAAACTCTCAATCTCCTACGAAAATCTCAAGCGAAACGCCAAACAATCTCTCTCGTCAATCATCAAAACTGGACAAATCTGAAGAAACTCAAACTCCAAAGAACCTCTCTCGCCGAACTTCAAAAAAAGACGACCTTACATCACGTCAGAATTCAGAATCTACGGTTGACAATGCAAAAGATACTGAAATACTTTCTAGACAATCTTCTAAAATTGATACTGAAAATCAAAAAGGTAAAATTTCTCGGTTAAACTCTCAAACGGCTGAAAACCCCAATGATTTAAACGAAACAAAAAGTGTATCACGTTCCAACTCTAAAAAAGCAACTTTGAATAACAAAGAGAGTGATGATTTGACAAAGAAAACTGTAGATTCAGATACATTAAACTCTCAAATTTCCCAAACACCAAACCAAGAAGAAGCTATTAAAAGTAATTCCATACCGGAATCAATCGACAATAATAATAACAACAAAAATGAAATCGAAACAACAGATTTACAATCCGACAAATTAAATGATAATACAATACCAAAAAATTTCTCCCGACAAAGTTCTCTGAAAGATAAAGTTGAAAATGAAATTTCTGATAAGCCCAAAAATCTATCAAGACAATCATCAGAATTAAAGAAAGCATCACGAAAAAATTCAACAATTGATGAAGATTCAACGAAGTCTCGAAACTTATCGAAACAAACATCGAAAATTTCACGACAAAGTTCTTTCAACGATGACGATAGTTTAACATCAATTTCAAGAAAAAATTCAAACAAAAATGAAAAATCAATGAGTCGAAAAAATTCGAAGAAACAAAATCAAGATGAAGAACAAAAAACGAAAATTATTTCCCGACAAGCATCGATCACAGCGGAGTCTAATGAAAAAGGAGGTAAACACATAACAATAATGAGAAATATAAAACGCATTAAAAAGTGTGGCAGTTATTAAATTGTAGCTTCTCGCTTTTTCCTACTATAAAAATAATTATTATGTTGGGATGGATTAATTAAAAAATAGCGAGAAGTTGCATTCGAATGATTGTTACAATGGTTTTTATAATTTATTCGTATATTGTAAAAAAAATTAATTTGAATTTCAAGTTTAGATTAATATTCATAACTTATTTTAAGTGCTTTGTTTGATCTTTTTCATGAGAAGGACGACGCTTCTCCCGCTGCTGGTCGTCCTGGTCTCTACTTACATTTGTTCTTTTAATGGGAAAATTAAATTTTGGTAAACTTTAAATATCGTGGCAACGTTGAAAGATAAATTGCTAAAATTTAGGGCGTGTTTTTAAGATTTCAAATATATGGTAAATGAATACATTATATAATTTGTATCGACCTTTCCTTACAATTACCCTGGTCGTCCTTTGGAAGCGATAAAAGCTCAAGCAGCTACGAGAAACATACTACACGCGACAAGCTTTAAATAATCCTGGCGTTGGATTTGTCATTTGAAGACACTCGTAGTAGCGTGAACTTGAGTCGAATCCCAAGGGCCACCCTGAGCTTTTGAAAAAGCGAGGATTTTATTTAAGAAAATAAAATAGCAATCGCCAAATTCAGATTAATATTTTCTTTCGATTTGACTTAATTTTAATAATATTTTGAAGATTACATAAATATTGTCGAGTTATGATTATTACAAGTCATTTTGTAAGGCTTGATAAATTCTAAACGAGTCTTTCTAAATGGCTTGTCAATAACAACAGACATAAATAGTGTCGAGCTATGATTATTACAAGTCATTTTGTAAGGCTTGATAAATTCTAAACGAGTCTTTCCAAATGGCTTGTCAATAACAACAGACATAAATATTGTCGAGCTATGATTATTACAAGTCGTTTAGTAAGGCTTGATAAATTCTAAACGAGTCTTCCTAAATGGCTTGTCAATAACAACAGACATAAATATTGTCGAGCTATGATTATTACAAACCATTTAGCAAGGCTTGATAAATTCTAAAGAGTCTTTCTAAATGGCTTGTCAATATGTTTAATGCTCTTTCATTATTGATTTGATACATCTTGGAGCTGTTCTACTCATCTTCTTTATAACAATAATTTTTATTTAAAAGCTCATTTTTGTGTTAAGAAACATGTGATTATAAGTTGTGCTTTGTGTTTGACTAATATTTTCATTAATTGAGTTTTTATTAACATTGTTTTGTTTGTAGATTTAACTGTGTGTGATATGAAATTAATTTTCTTGGTAAGTTATTGAAATTATTAGAGAATTTCCAACAAAGCAAAGATAATTCTGTAATTATTGATTTCTTTAATTTAATTTAAAAAGAAGAAATCTAAATATATACAACAGAAATCTGTTTGCTACCGCTTATATAAGTACCTATATAAACGGTAGCAAATAATGAATGTCCCTCCCCCCTCCCAAATCATAGTCTATGAACCCAAGAAAATTATCAGAACTAAAATATGTGAATCCGCTTTCGAGTTACGACTAAATTTCTAATTTATTGACCAAATTTGGCAGTCACGGTTGGATATCTTAAATTGTGTCGCGCGAACATTTTAGGTTACCGTTCAGCCCTCAATTTAGGACATAGTTTACAAAATTATGACCAGCCATTCCAGAGATACGAGTTCGAAACCATGATAGGGCTAAATAACATTTAGAAAATACTAACCACCCAGGAATGGCCATGTCTCTAAAGCCCCTGGCGAGGATACAATATACAGTGTGCATACAAACCCATACCTCCCCCCCCCCATTTGTCCTAGAAATACCAAAATAGAAATATAGCGAAGTACGCGGGAAATAGGTGATTTTAAATAATTTCTTTTATATCTCATTTCCAGTTCCTGCTCAAATTATTGAAGAAAGAATGGATGCAAGGAAAGTGTTTGAAACTTTATCGACTGTGTTTGAAGTGCTCGCAACGGGATATCCTCACCCTGAAGCTGTTTGGTAAGACACTATATCATCTGATCTTTCCTTTTATACAGTAAAAGGGGAAGTGTTGCCGCTGTTACTTTTCAATACATGGCAGGACGTATTGCTATCATCATCTACAGTTTGAATTACGAGAGTTGAGACACAAGAATTGCGCTTTGTTTACAAATATGGACAGGAGGAGAGGCAACTTTGTCGCTGTTACTTTTCAATACATGGCAGGACGTATTGCTATCATCATCTACAGTTTGAATTACGAGAGTTGATACACAAGAGAAATACGCTTTGTTTACAAATATGGACAGGAGGAGAGGCAACATTGTTTACTTTTACATGGCAGGACGTATTATCATTCAAACTATTAAAATTAATGAATATGACTGGACACGTATCTGAAAGATAGTAAACTGTAGATGCCCAAAACTTTTATAACGTATTTTACTTTCTATCACTCAAAACCCTTATTTGAACGCAATGTTTTTCGAAAATGGTTTAATCGCATATGCCTCCGTTAAGAGGAATGAACTTTTCAGTTGATATTTTCGGAAAGATGACTTGATTTTTCAATTGTTTTACAGGTATAAGGATGGTGAAATTCTTGAGAATTCCGAAAGAATTTTAATAACAAATGAAGGCCAAAGTTACAAATTGGAAATTGTCAAAACAACACATTCTGATGAAGGAGCGTACTCCGTAACTGTTAAGAACAGACTGGGAGAAGCCTCGAGCAGCAGTTCTTTGGATATTAAAGGTAATAAGATAACTGGGAGAAGCTTTTAGTAGCAGTTCTTCGGATATTAAAGGTAATAAGATAACTGGGAGAAGCCTCTAGCAGCAGTTCTTCGGATATTAAAGGTAATAAGACTCGAGCAGCAGTTCTTTGGATATTAAAGGTAATAAGATAACTGGGAGAAGCCTTTAGCAGCAGTTCTTCGGATATTAAAGGTAATAAGCCTCTAGCAGCAGTTCTTTGGATATTAAAGCAGTTCTTTGGATATAAAGGTAATAAGATAACTGGGAGAAGCCTTTAGCAGCAGTTCTTCGGATATTAAAGGTAATAAGCCTCTAGCAGCAGTTTTTTGGATATTAAAGGTAATAAGATAACTGGGAGAACCCTCTAGCAGCAGTTCTTTGGATATTAAAGGCAATAAAACAACTATTTTTAACGCACCTCTTAAAAGTTGTCTTTGTAACTCTTCCCATCCATAGGAGACTTGAGTGTGACGTTGTTAAGATGGTAGCGGTTAGAAACAAACCATTCTTATGAACCTTTGCAACCGATTTGCATTAAAAGAAGTTTTGTGGCTCCGCGGGTGTTCATTGAACGAATATGTACAAAAGTAAATGCATCGAATAAAAACAAATAAAATCAATTTTCTTTTTCAGACGTCAAAGGCCTACGCTCTCCTCGAATCAAAACTCCAATTGAATCACTCATTATTCATAAACATGAAAAAGCTCAGTTTACAGCTGTCGTTATTGGCTTCCCCGAACCAGATATCAAATGGTAAGATCTATAATTTCTGATGAAATTTGGTATGTAGGTACCTATCTTGAAACGTAAAATATCAAATTTTGAGGAGGGTTATATTTTTTTCGTGACGATTTCAAAGGTCCATTATTGAAAATGGACAATGCAACAATGCAAGAATCATTAACAAAACACTGAACCTCACATACAACGACCCCAGAAAAAAGAGGAAGACCAAAGAAAAGATGGATCAGGGAATATAAACCTCCCAATTATGTTGGTAACTGGGAACAGCTGGCCCAGGATAACAGAATGGCGAGACATAATCCTCAGAGGTTTTGGTCCCCCGCGGTCTGTTGAAGCCTAGCAGTAAGTAAGTATACCAAAAATAAAATAATAATAATAATATCGATTCGGAGTTTAGTTGTTTGAACTAATAATTAAAATATCTGATGCCTGATGATGACAGTCTGAGTACTGTTAGCTCACACACTTAAATTATGAATTTTAATATTTATGTTTTGTTTTAATATATGAATGTCTATGTAAATTAATTGAACCTTCCTGTATATGTTTAATTTATTGTGTTTATATTCTATGAATGTCTATGTAAATTAAATGGACCTTCCTGTATATGTTTCATTTATTGTGTTTATATTCTATGAATGTCTATGTAAATTAAATGGACCTTCCTGTATATGTTTCATTTATTGTGTTTATATTCTATGAATGTCTATGTAAATTAAATGGACCTTCCTGTATATGTTTCATTTATTGTGTTTATATTCTATGAATGTCTATGTAAATTAAATGGACCTTCCTGTATATGTTTCATTTATTGTGTTTATATTCTATGAATGTCTATGTAAATTAAATGGACCTTCCTGTATATGTTTCATTTATTGTGTTTATATTCTATGAATGTCTATGTAAATTAAATGGACCTTCCTGTATATGTTTCATTTATTGTGTTTATATTCTATGAATGTCTATGTAAATTAAATGGACCTTCCTGTATATGTTTCATTTATTGTGTTTATATTCTATGAATGTCTATGTAAATTAAATGGACCTTCCTGTATATGTTTCATTTATTGTGTTTATATTCTATGAATGTCTATGTAAATTAAATGGACCTTCCTGTATATGTTTCATTTATTGTGTTTATATTCTATGAATGTCTATGTAAATTAAATGGACCTTCCTGTATATGTTTCATTTATTGTGTTTATATTCTATGAATGTCTATGTAAATTAAATGGACCTTCCTGTATATGTTTCATTTATTGTGTTTATATTCTATGAATGTCTATGTAAATTAAATGGACCTTCCTGTATATGTTTCATTTATTGTGTTTATATTCTATGAATGTCTATGTAAATTAAATGGACCTTCCTGTATATGTTTCATTTATTGTGTTTATATTCTATGAATGTCTATGTAAATTAAATGGACCTTCCTGTATATGTTTCATTTATTGTGTTTATATTCTATGAATGTCTATGTAAATTAAATGGACCTTCCTGTATATGTTTCATTTATTGTGTTTATATTCTATGAATGTCTATGTAAATTAAATGGACCTTCCTGTGTATGTTTCATTTATTGTGTTTATATTCTATGAATGTTTATGTAAATTAAATGGACCTTCCTGTATATGTTTCATTTATTGTGTTTATATTTCAGGACTATCGCAGGAAATAATCCTCAGCCTGTTGTTGAATATATTGTGGATACTAAAGAGTTAGAGTATGGTCTCCTGGAATGTACATTTACCTTGTTAATACCGAATGGACATCATTGTCACACTGGAGACGTTCTATTTGTAGCAAGCAATGATTATGGTTCATGTGAAACAGGGGTAAGTATCTATTTAGGAACCATTTCAGTGATATTCAGCTCCCAAGGATGGATCTCCACATTTATAGGCGAACTTTTGTGCAATTAGATTAAAATGGATTCTCTACATAATCACCACATCTATTCATGAAAGATGCCCATACATACTAAAAAAAAAAAAAATGTACATTTAGGATTGATGGGTATGCTGTGTTGGTTTATAGCACACAGAAACAACATAATATTTATTGTGTAATAAATATTATGTTGTTTCTCTCTCTGGATTCACTGCTTGTATCTTATATGGTTTCGGCAGTGACCCACTTGGGGTTTAGAGACCCAAGGCATTTCTTTCAAGTTGTTGTTGTTGTTTTTGTAGCGGTGCTCTTCTCTACAGTCGTAAATTTAGATGAAAGAAGAAATATGTCGACATAAGGCCATCAAAAAAAAAAATGGACTATCTGGAACTGAGATGCTCTACGTTCCATGTCGTTATCGGTGCGCGGAAAGTGAGCACGAGTACTCTTCAATCGAGCAGAGTGTTGAAATCAAAGATTACGAGAGCCGTATTATTGCCTTGTTCACATCGTGAATCTACATCATGGCTTTATTTAGGATTATGAACTAACAAAACGAGCCAAACACACCCAGCCTGAGTTAGGCCGGAAAAATAGCCAGCATTACGAAGGCGCGAACCCACATGGTACAACCTTACTGAACGTTTCTTAACTTCAGTGATCTAACGGGAACTGGTGTATTCAACGTGCCATAGACGCTAAAGTTGAAGGCTATTTAAATTGATCCCTCGTACCATCGAAACTTCATTGTTATATGTACCCTCAGAGTGCTCTCAGACAGCCGCTGACTTACTTATCTTATAGCATATCACACATTATTTATATAAGAAAGGAAAAAACAAATAGGTACACATATTCTTATGGGAGTCTGCCTATTGCTCGATCCCTGGACTCCCATGAGAACATATGTATTTGTTTTTTCCTGCATTCATTTCATTAAGCTTTAACCCCTTAGGTTTGGAATCCCTACACCTCAGCCTCCTGGGCTTTTTGTGTATTGGGTTAAGCTTATTTCTCTTCTTAGGTTCAACTAACTGCTCAGAGAGTTTGAGCAGTCTTCTTACCAGAATGTTTTGGACGAGTTCCTCTCTGGGGTTTAGTGAACCGATGATACTCACTCTCCAATTGAGTAGGGTATTGCAATCAAAGATCACATGAAAGGCTATTTCCTCTTCTTCCCCACATAATGTACACAATGCGTTTTCTCTAAAGATTTCCATATTGTGTAGGTGTTTTTTGAGACCACAATGTCCCGTTATTAGTCCAGTGACAAGTCTCATTTGTTTCCGACTTAAGCGAAGAAGATCAGCAGTTAGAGATTTTGATGGTTCGGCCATCATTTGTTTGCTGTGTCGTTGTGCTGAAATTTCAGTCCAGTGAGACCTGTATTTTCCTTGCTTATATAAATAATGTGTGATATGCTTTATGATAATTAAGCGTCTGTTTGAGAGCACCCCAATGAAGAAGAAATGACTTCATTCTGCATCACATTTTTATTGAATATTCTTTCCTATCCTTTTCTTCATATTAGGCTCGATTAGATGTCCTCCTTCGGCCTGAAATCCAAGCTTTGAAAGATCTTGTGTGTGAACCCTATCATAATACAGCTTTTGAAGTTGAAATTGATGCAAATCCGAAACCCAGAGTTACTTGGTGAGTATTTTTATTTTTTAAACCACGAATGGAAGAACTTTTTTTTCTCCTAACGTCTCTTGTAACATCTATTGGTCACGAGACGGGGATTTTACCCTCCATTCGCTGAAAACTTGCAAACCCGTGTAACCGTCCCGGCAGCCGTAATCCTAAGGGGTTGGTATACTTCTAAAACAAGAGTTATTTTGGCGAATCATTTTGTGGTCCCTTTAAATATAGAGTTCGAAAGTCCCAAATTGACTCCAACACTCGCCTTAGAATTCAAGGATATGTGAACGTCTACCAAGGTTAAAGAATTAAAATATACTCAATCATTAATATGGAATGGGGATGATGTATAATGGACCAAGAGATCAAGAGAC
This sequence comes from Pachypsylla venusta, assembly GCA_012654025.1. Classification (NCBI taxonomy): domain Eukaryota; kingdom Metazoa; phylum Arthropoda; class Insecta; order Hemiptera; family Aphalaridae; genus Pachypsylla; species Pachypsylla venusta. The sequence continues at coordinate 7,622,982 of CM022876.1, read as the reverse complement.
ATTTTGAATGTTAATTTCAATAAAATTTTGTGTATCATATATTTCATAATGAAATATAAAATCAATTTATATTTCATAATGACTACAATCATCCTAAATACCATTTCTAAATTTTGAATGTCAACAAACAGAGCAAACCAGCTTGTTTAGAAAGGACCAAGTAAATTAATTAATTCTTTCGCTGGATTGGTTTTAGTTTGCTGCTCTTATTTAGTTTGTTTTTTGGATTGATAAAACCAAATCAGCTAATGATTGTCTGGTCGCCGTGTGCTATTTTCTTCTCATTTTCTCAGATGCATTGGTGGTGTATGATTATGAATAAAAAAATTAGCAGAAACAGTAGAGCGTGGGTTCAAAACCACCCATGGAATTTTATCCTCATGAATTTGAAATATTTACCACATAATGATAGCACCCAACAAAACTGCCGGTGTTAAGGGACTCTTCATTCCTATTCGGGCAGTATAAATTTATAAGGACCATTTTCATTATTATTTTTATTTACAGGTCATTTAAAGGAGAGAAATTGGTTGGGACAGAAGATCGTTTTATAATATCAAGTGAACCGGATAAAGATCTCTATAAACTGTCCATTCGAAATGTTGGTATTGGCGACGAAGGAGTGTACGAAGTTGAAGCTTCAAATAATTTGGGTGTAGCTAGTGCCATAGCAAGACTCAAAGTACACCGTAAGTTTATTGGGGATAAAAATTTTATTTTCTTAGGATTTTATACACGATCGGTGTCAACAGTAATTTTTTTTGTTAGGATTTTATACACGATCGGTGTCAACAGTAATTTTTTTTGTTAGGATTTTATACACGATCGGTGTCATCAGTTCCCCCGTGTGTCTTTCTGTCATATGACTATTTTTTAAAAAAGTTAATCAGTTTTGTCGTGATTCAATATGGATTTGTTTAAGTTTGCATCAGTGTTCCCCATGAAGTTTGGTAGTCCTGGTTTTAGTATTTTGTTGTTCCTCGGTCCATTGAATAATTATCAACTTTACGAACCAATCTTCGTACTGATGACTCATTAGGGACAATGTTGCATTTTTAAAAAGTCTGCATGACCTAATTGCGTTCCTCTTTAGTCAACTGCTCTAAGGATCTGTAATCAAATTCAATGCCAAAATATGTTTTGAGGTCTCTAGAGCCAAATATCGATTTTCTAAAAAAAAAAAAAAGAAAAAAAAGACAATATCGATTCGGATTGAAATAATTATAAGGCGAGCTTTCAATACCACTCAGGCTATCATCCTCAGACCCGTGTTGACACTATGATGTTCAGAATAGAAGTCTAATTATTTTAATCCGAATCGATATTGTCTTTTTTGTAAATATTTTTTTCATTATTTTACGATTCTTTTTATAAATATTTTTATCGACTTTCTATTTCACGTTTGAGAACCTCAAACCTGCTTTGGCATTGTAAACTCTACATCGAAAAATTTCAGCCCATTAAAATAAAAGGAAGCGAGTGTTATGTTCACACCTGATTTTTTTTTTTTTTCTTTTTAATTTTTTGTTCACATATTTATGTTCACTTAATTTTGTCATGGAATGATTTGTGCCATCCTTCATCTCCATATGTGTTCACCGTTACCCACGTTGATTGAATGTTCAATGTCTCCTTGCACATCCAATGTTGCATCTGAATTACGTTCACTGTTATCTTATTTTCTTGGAATGACATTTGCATGTTCTCGATCTCATTTTTTTTTAACCATTATGATTTTTTTTAACTTTTTTATTTTTGTTTTTGGCATTATAATTTCCCTTAATTTTCTAAATTTGTTTTTGTGCAATGATTTGTATTGTTAACTTTACAAAAATGATACAATTAATATTTAATATTTTTTTCGTTTTTTTATTATATTAAAATGAGCTTATTTTTTATTTTAATTAAAATATCAAATTTTATTTAACATTCTTTTTGATCAATTTATTGTGTGTATTAATTTCGTTTGATTTTTTTTCTATGAATTTGTTTGAAATTTTCATATTTTTGATATCGTGAAATTTATTTTTGAATTTATTTACTATTTTTTATTAATTAAACTAAACAACTGTTTACATTTTATATTCAAAATTAACGATATTTATATCATTTTTATTTGAAATTTGTTCTTTTACATTTCGATTAATCTTTGGAAATCCCTCATTCAAATCTTCTAATAATATATTTTTTTAAAATTTCAAATTGAAATACATATTGAACATAATGATTTTGATGGGATAATCTTAGGCCCAGGAGAAGAAGAAGATGATGATAAAAATAAAGAGAAAATAAGTGATGATATAGGAACTGATGAGAATTTAGATAATGATAAAGGAAAAGGAAAGATTGATGAGAAAGAGAGACCTGATGAGGACGATGATGCAGAGAAAGGAAAGAAAGTTGATGATGAAGCCAAAAACAAGAAAGTTATTGAACCTGAAGGTGGGTTGTCAAATTTGATAGTAAAATTCCTATGAGTTATGACAGAATTGAGGCGAGAACAAGAATCACAATAGTATTAGTAATAGCAGTTTTCCTCACCAAATCAACCGTTCTTCCATTTATAAATGCATGATTAATTAAAATGGTAGAAACAGATTGATATAAATTTAACCAAAAAGATTTTGATGGTCCTTGGCTGGAACTGTGATGATATGCGTTCTAGGTCATCCTGGTGCGTAGAATCGGCCATCGTGAGGACGAGTGACAATAGTAGATACGAAAAGCAGCAAAAAATCAATAGTAGCTTTGTTTTCCGAGCAAGGTGCTGTTTTTACATTTTTTTAAGATAAAAAAGATGAAGATTACGCCCAAATAAAGAAATCTGGGCTTAATAGGAAAACTGAATGGCTCCCTGTCTAGGAAAACGAACGTGAACTGTGAAACATTAGACGAAAATTTGTAAATAGCTTCAGAGTAAGAAGCAGACAAGTTGGCTTAGATTAACATTAATAAAAAGTGCGATCATATTCCTCGTGGTTTCAAACACATAAACCGAAATTGGGGACATTTTTTTTTCTTGCTTTTCTTTTAAACTTCTATGTGGCCCACCAGGGCTCCCTTCAATCAGGAGGCCCCATGAGACCGTATTGGCATAGCTAAACCACTGGTACTTAATTCGGACCAATTTTTTTTTTTAAATTAAATGTTCAAATAAATCATTTCAGGTCAATTGCCAGCTTTTATTAAACGTCTTGATGAACAATTAATTCGAGAATATGCTCCATTAGAAGCTAAAGTTCGTGCGGACGGAATTCCTAAGCCCAAAATTAAATGGTGAGTTTAAATAATGTGTACAATTAGATAATAGTTTTTGTTTTAATGTCTTTGATGACTTTATAAGGTTTTTTGTTTGAAGAATTATTTTAAATATTTTTAATTTTCAATTTAAATATGAAATTATTTTTTTTTTTTTTTTTTTTTTTTTTTTTTCATTTCATATCTAATTTGAAAAGTCAGTAGACAAAAATTAAAAATATTTAAAATAACCCTTCAAACAAAAAACCTTGTATACAATTAGAGTGTGTTTGTGCCAGAGTCTATGGCACGTTAGTACACTAGTTTCCATTAGATCACTGAAGTTAACCAACATCCAGTGTGGTTGAACCATGTGGGTGCCGATGTAGGTGTTCGCGCCTTTGTGATACTGGCTATTTTTCGAGTCCAACCCAGGCTGGATGAATTCTATGTGGGTAGCTGGCTTGTAAGTTTCCAACGAATGGAAGGTAAAACTCCCGGTTCGAATGACCAATGGACATGAAAGAGACGGTAAGAAAAAAAGGAGGAAGAAGTTGTTTAGCTATAAATGGGATCCTTGAATATGATGGGTAGCTGAGATCAAATGGAACTGACGTATTCTGTAAAATATTACAGAATATAGAAGTTACAGGGTGAAAAAGGTCATTTTGAGCGAACAATGTTCATCACATGATGAGTTCTCCGTGACAGATGTAAAGGATGGATACTGACTGAATGAAGATTTGATAATACTGTTTTCAAATATGGCTCCTTGCACATCCATTATTTTTTGTGATTCTTACAAAGGTGTTTTCAATAAATACGGATCGATATTGTCAGCCTATGATGGCTCATCATGTTTCAATTCTAATCTGTTTATAATAAGCCAAACCACTATGATAAGTTACGCGATTGGGTTTTATCATTTCACAGTTCCATCTCTGAAAAGAACACTTTAATTGTTTTTTGAGTTCTGTTAAGAGCTGAGTACAGGTTTTTTTGCGATTCCTTCAAAGGTGTTTTCAATAAATGATGATCGATATTGTCAGCCTATGATGGCTCATGATGTTTCAATTCTAATCTGTTTATTATACAAGCCAAATCATTATGAGAAGTTACGCGATTAAGCGGCACGTATGATAAGTTACGCGATTAAGCAGTACGTTCAAATAATGGAACTTATTATTGTCAAGATGGATATTCCGATCCGAGTGATCCAAATTTTAATGACACTTTTGTCATGCCCACGAATTGGCTCGTGGACATGACGAATTTTATTTTATCCGCGATTGATATTCTGTATGAACGATTGGAGGGTATGGTTATCTCTCGCAGAGATAATGTGAAATGGACACAATATTGCGCGAATGAACCCCCCTAAAGTTTTTCCAAATACCGATGTATTGAAGTCAACAAAACCCGCTCTTTTACCCTATAGCAATTATTCTATCTTTCTAATGCAGCTGGATTCATGCGAAAGTGTCATTAAAATTTGGATCACTCGGATCCGAATATCCATCGTGACAATAATAAGTTCCATTATATGAACGTGCTGCTTAGTCGCGTAACTTATCATAGTGATTTGGCTTGCATAATAAACAGAGTAGAATTGAAATACCATGAGCTATCATGGGCTGACAATATTGATTCACATTTATTGAATTGAAAACAACTTTGTAAGAATCACAAAAAAAAAAAAAAAAACCTGTGCTCAGCTCTTAATAGAACTCAAAAAATAATTAAAGTATTCTTTTCAGAAACGTAACTGTAAAATGATAAAACCCAATCGCGTAACTTATCAAAGAGATTTGACTTGTATAATAAACAGATTAGAATTGAAACATCATGAGCCGCCATAGACCGACAATATCGATCCGCATTTATTGAAAACACCTTAGTAAGAATCACAAAAAAAACCTGTGTTCAGCTCTTAACAGAACTAAAAAAAAAAAATTAAAGTGTTCTTTTCAGAAACGTAACTGTGAAATGATAAACCCAATCGCGTAACTTGTCCGAAGCAGGCTGCCCACATCGACCCGCTCTTCTTGAAACCCCCCCTAGTATGAAAAGTTCAAGTATTTCTAGTGAATGTATGATTCTAATATTTGATATATTTTTAGGTTGAAAAATGGTGACGTCATAAACGAAGACGATGACGACAGAATCAGAATTGAAACTGTTGATGAGGGAGTTATCACGAGTACTCTGTACATATCACATTTTGCTTCAGAGCATATTGCTAAGGTAATACATCACAATATACATATGATACATCACAATATACACATCAGGATATACATATATGTTGGGCTCAGAATATTGCTAAGGTAATACATCACAATATACATATGTCGTTGGAACCAGAATATTACTAAGGCAATACATCACAGTTGATGGTGGACTCAGAATATTGCTAAGGTAATACATCACAATATGCATATGATGGTGGACTCAGAATGCTTCTAAGGTAATACATCACGATATACATATGTCGTTGGAACCAGAATATTACTAAGGTAATACATCACAATATACATATGTCGTTGGACTCAGAATATTGCTAAGAAGGTAATACATCACAATATACATATGTCGTTGGACTCAGATTATTGCTAAGGTAATACATCACAATATACATATGATGGTGGACTCAGAATGCTGCTAAGGTAATACATCACAATATACATATGTCCTTGGAATCTAAAAAAAAAAAATAATGATAATATAAAATAAATTAATATTATTTATTTTAAACGAATATTAAACATATATACATAAATAATTCAAACATATTTTATAAATGAAATTAATTCATAAAATAATAATTTGTTGTATTTAGGTATGAAAATCTAAATATTATCAACCTGTTATGTTTGTTTTGTGTTTGCAGTACACTGTAATTGCCATCAACCTTGTCGGCGAAGTAGAATGTTTTGCCCGATTTCGTATGGCAGATAATCCCCCCATGTTTACTCGACCTTTGAATCGAAGTTTAGAAGTTCAAGAGGGACATCCTATTGAATTAAGAGCTAAACTTGAGGGTAGTCCAATACCGCAACTTAGATGGTAAGTTTCCAGCGCATGTCTGAAAGTCACAGGTATGTCTGAAAGTATGTGGATACTCTTGACGGTACATTAATTGAGTGAGGTTTACAGTTCACATGACTACTAGTATAATACCAAGCAAACGATTTCCGAATAGATATTTCGCATTTAAATTTAAGATATGGAACCGTGACTGCCCGATTTTGGTGAATTAATTAGAAATTTGGCCGTAGGTAACTTGAAACCGACTTGACATATTTTAGTCCTGATAATTTTCCTGGGATCGTGGACCATATTTTTTTTTTTTTTTTTTGGGAGGGGGGGTATTCTCATGAATTTTTCGCTAAATTTACCGTTTGGTCTGTGGTATTGGAACAGACAACCCTTACCACAGGTAACCACAAATTTTTGATTTATATATTTAGTAACTCGAGAAAAAATCGAAATCGTTCAAACCTAGGTTTTTGTTAAACATTTTATTTTTCTCTTTTTAGGACTAAAAATGGGGAGAAATTAAATTCATCAGATCGTATTGAAATGTCTTCTACACCAGATGGCGTTATCAAGTTAACTATTCAAGAGGCTAAATTGGAAGATTCTGGTGCTTACAAATTATTTGCTTTCAATGATAATGGAGAAGCACATAGTTTGTGTGCTGTTGTTGTCGATCGTAAGTAACTCTTCTACTCCAAATAGAATACTCAGTATATAATACAAACTATTCACTTTCAATGATAATGGAGAAGCACACAGTTTGTGTGCTGTTGTTGTCGATCGTAAGTAACTCTTCTACTTCAAATAGAATACTCAGTATATAATACAAACTATTCACTTTCAATGATAATGGAGAAGCACATAGTTTGTGTGCTATTGTTGTCGATCGTAAGTAACTCTTCTACTCCAAATAGAATACTCAGTATATATTACAAACTATTCACTTTCAATGATAATGGAGAAGCACATAGTTTGTGTGCTGTTGTTGTCGATCGTAAGTAACTCTTTTACTCCAAATAGAACAGTCAGGATATATCCATAAAGAAGAGAAAAATTGAAAGGGGATAGTGTGGCTGAAAATAGAAAGATATACAGTCGCTATATCAACTGATTGAGTGTACACACCAACATCTAAAAAAACTCTGCAATGTCACGCATGGGTTTATTATTTTACTGACACAAAAATTCCCCTGTCCCAAAAGTTTTGGGGGCGTACATTCACTTTTTAGACAGTATTAGCGAAAACCGCTAAAAAGCGGAAAAAACCGCCAGCTTTACCTTCGATTGCACCCAAATGTTTTCGGACCAACCAAACATTTACTATTCCCCTTTAAGTCAGGATAAATGAAAACCGATAAAAAACGGAAAATTCGCCAAATGTACTGTCGATACCAAATTTCATCCAAATCGGTCAACGCTAAGTGGCAAAAGTGCCCATAACGTCGGAAAAGGATTTTTTATTTGATTTTTAGATTCTATGTACCTTGAAACGTAAAATATCAAATTTTGACGGGGGGTATTTTTTTCGTGACGATTGAAAATAATAAACCAAAAAATTAGACAAATAAATCGTACTACTTGTTATGAATACCTACCGTAATATAATAGTTTAAAACCTATACTAGTGCAACCTTTAAAAACCCAGATTTAAACGTTTCGCCCTACCTTAGAGGCACGGCCATTCTGAATTTTTAGTATTCTCTTAATTTTATTTCGCTCGTTCCCGTTTTCGAACTTGTAACTCTGGAATGGCTGGCCCTATCTTTGCAGAGAATGTCCTAAAATAAGGACTAAACGGCCACCTAAAACTTTCTCGCTTTGAGTTGATATGTTGTCGCGACGAAATTTAAGATATTCGACCGTGACTGCCCGATTTTAGTGAATAAATTAGAAATGCTCCCATAGGCCGTAACTTGAAAACGGCTTGACATATTTTAGTCCAGATAATTTTCCCAAGATCGCAAGCCATTATTCTGGGGGCGGGTCCATTCTGATCAATTTTTTGCTATCTGCTACCGTTTGGGCTGCATGGGACAAAAAAAAGGTGTGTATGCTTATGTATGCGCGTGAGAAGTTCTACTTTTTAAAAATAAATTTAACAATATTTCAAAAAAACATACTACCCCACCCGGAAGTGAACTCAGACTCAGAACACTGAGCCACGAATGAGAAAATACAATATTTAAATTTAACTCTTATCATTTTTTCATAACTAACTCCATTTTCATCACTTTTTCATAACTAACTTCATCTGTGTTAATTTTGTGTTACACTGATGCGGTGATAAATTTTTGTTACAGATGCGCGCGCATCTAAAATTTCACTCTAGTCATTTTTTCATAACGCGCCTAAAGAAGTATAACTTAACTTCAAAAATATTAAACCGCTTTCATATTAACTCAAAGAAAGAAAGTTGTATGTACAAGGTGTACACGAATCGATGATTTCCTCCCCCCCTCCCCCAGACACACTGTTATTGCTTCCGTCCTATAAATCGTAGTGAAGCTCGGGTGAATCAGCTAGAATGGGTGATTTAATTTCTAAGTTTACACACTGTTAATGAAATTTTCTTTTCTTTTTTTTCAGCTGAAGACAAAGTACCAACTGTTGCTCAAGGTCTCTCAGAAGTTTTGGGTTATGAAGGCGAACCATTGAAATTAAAAGCTCTCATTGAAGGTTTTCCATTACCTACTATTACTTGGTAAGGAAAATATCTCGGATGTTTGCGTTGTGTATGGAAGATCGTATTTAGATTTCACTACGTTAGATTGAAACATTTGTATTATGAGTTCCAGTCAGTAGTATAAAAACACCGTACTAACAACAAAGTAGTGTTTGCAAATATAACAAAAATATCTCGATAGTGAAAGTTTAATGTTAATAAAATCGAAAAAAAATGTAGGCAACTATTTATTAAATACCTTTCAAACGTCATTCAAAATGGTCGTTAAGCATTTCGTAAGGGGGTGCACTGTTCCAAGTATGCCCTGGGCGCCAATGTCTCCAAAACTGGCCCTGGTTGTATTTTTGGTTTATTATTTTCAATAACGAATCTTTGAAATCTTCAAAAAAAAAAAAAAAAAANGAATCGTCAGAAAAAAAAAAAAATACCCCTCCCCCCCTCTAAATTTGATATTTTACGTTTCAAGGTACATACGTAGAAACCAAAAATCGAATAAAGAAAAATCCGTTTGTCCGTCGTACGCCGTGATGGGCACTTTTACCACTTAGCGTTGACCGATTTGGAATTGGGTATATAGGTCCCATCTGGGCTCTAATTGTGCCCCGAAATTTTTGGGTGCAATCGAATATACCCTTGGCGATTTTTGCTGCTTTTTAGCGGTTTTCAGTATTGCCGTTTAAAAAGAGAATGGTAAGAGCTAGAGATTTGAAAATTGGCATGCATGTCATATTTGGGGTCTCAGTAAGCTTTGAAACTTTTGGTTGCAATCAACTATACCGCTGGCGGTTTTTACCTCTTTTTAGCGGTTTTCATTAATTCTGTCTAAAAAGAGAATTGTAAGAACCAGAGACTTGAAATATGGTATGTATGTCAAATTTAAGGTCTAATTACTCCCCAAATTTTTTTAGGGGGGGGGTATTTTTTTAAGCCAGTAAAATAATAAACTATGTGTCACATTGGCAGAGTTTTTGTAATTTTGTACACTTAAAAATAGCTTTTCATTTTTTTTTTTTTTTTTTTCAGGACCAAAGATTCTCATGTGGTTCATTCTGGTTCCGGCTGTTCCATAATTACAAAACCATCTCCTTGTGGTAACTTCACAGAAGTATCTTTAGTCATTTCTAATCCCTCACCTAAAGATGCAGGCAAATATTCTTTCATAGCTCAAAATAAACTTGGTGATTGTGAAAGTAGTGCCAAAGTTGATATTGCCAGAAAAGAAACTATACCAAGATTTAGTCTTCAATTAAATCCAGGAAAAGTTATTGAAGGTTATCCAGCCAAACTACAAGTTAAAGCTTATGCTTATCCAGAACCAGAGCTACAATGGTAAGTCAAATTTAATATCCAGACAAACTGCAAGTTAAAGATTATTATTCTTATCCAGATCCAGACCTTCAATGGTAAGTCAATTTAATATCCAGCCAAACTACAAGTTAAAGCTTATTATGCTTATCGAGAACCAGACCTACAATGGTAAGTCAATTTAATATCCAGCCAAACTACAAGTTTTCTAGTCAAAGTACAAATTAAAGCTTATGCTTATCGGGAACCGGAGTTACAGTGGTAAGTCAATTTAATATCCAGCCAAACTACAAGTTATCTAGTCAAAGTACAAATTAAAGCTTATGCTTATTCGGAACCAGAGTTACAGTGGTAAGTCAATTTAATATCCAGCCAAACTACGAGTTAAAGCTTATGCTCATCGGGAACCAGAGCTACAGTGGTAAGTCAATTTAATATCCAGCCAAACTACAAGTTATCCACTCAAACTACGAGTTAAAGCTTATGCTCATCCGGAACCAGAGTTACGGTTTTAAGACAATTTATTATCCAGCCAAACTACAAGTTATGCACTCAAACTACGAGTTAAAGCTTATGCTCATCGGGAACCAGAGCTACAGTGGTAAGAGCTACTTCGGAAAAATAGACTTAAAAAGTGTGAAAATATTTTTTTTAAAGGAATCACGGGGTTTGGCGTACTGTTGTAGGGAAGCTTGGGTTCCCTCTGCCAAACTAATTAATCTAATCAAAACTTAATGCCAAGTATCAATAAAGCAGAGACACCCAGTCTCTGTCGCGCTAATATAGGGAATTACTGTACGAATAAAACAGCTATTATTTTCAATATAAAACTTTTGAAATCGTCAAGAGAAAAAAATACCACCCCTCAAAATATGATATTTTACATAGGGAAGTACTGTGACGAATAAAAAAGCTATTATTTTCAGTAATAAACTTTTGGAATCGTCACGAGAAAAAGATACCATCCCTGAAAATTTGATATTTTACATAGGGAAGTATTGTACGATTGAAAAGCTATTATTTTCAATAATAATTTTTTGGAATCGTCACGATAAAAATTACCATCCCCGAAAATTTGATATTTTACATAGGGAAGTACTGTACGAATAAAAAAATTATTATTTTCAATAATAAATTTTTGGAATCGTCACGAGAAAAAATTACCATCCCTGAAAATTTGATATTTTACATAGAGAAGTACTGTACGAATAAAAAAGCTATTATTTTCAATAATAATTTTTTGAAATCGTCAAGAGAAAAAAATACCATCACTGGAAATTTGATATTTTACATAGGGAAGTACTGTACGAATAAAAAAACTATTATTTTCAATAATAAATTTTTGGAATCGTCACGAGAAAAAATTACCATCCCTGAAAATTTGATATTTTACATAGGGAAGTACTGTACGAATAAAAAAGCTATTATTTTCAATAGTAAATTTTTGGAATCGTCACGAGAAAAAAATACCGTCTCTGAAAATATGATATTTTATGTTTCAATCGTTTCATAAATCGTTCTAAGAAGATTGTATGTAGGTCTCATTTGAGGTCGAAAAATTATTCAGCTCAATTAGAAACCAAATAGCACCTGCATATACCTACTACAAGAAGCCTTGAAGTGTGTTACTAATGTAGTATTAGTAGCGGGTTTTCTCATGAAATCAACCGTTCTTCCCATTTATAGATGCATGATTAATAAAAATGGTAGAAACAGATTGGTATGAGTTCACCGAAAAGATTTTGATGGCCCTTGGCTGGAACTGTGATGGTATGCGTTTCAGGTCGTCCTGGTGCGTAGAACCGGCCATCGTGAGGACGTGTTGCTGATAGTTCTCACCTCTGGCTCCCCTACAAGGTTTATGAACATATGACTTAGGTTAGTCCCATAGAAAAAAAATCACATGTGGATAGGCCGGGGAACCGAGGAGGCCATAAATATTACCGAATCTTGAAATGACGTGGTTGGGGAATAGGGATGACGTTCAACCTTTGCGGGAGAACACACAGTTCGTTGAGCACCTGGAGTTTTTTTTAAAAAAAATTTAACTGCCACCTGTTTGTTAACCCAACAAAGAATTGTGTTACGTTTAGGTACACTATCGTTTCGAGCAATATTGAATGCGCGTCGAAACTCACGCTGAACGGAAATCATGGACTCGTTATTCCTTACGAAACTGTCGTACGCCAAAACGTGGTGACGGAGCGTCCACTGCTCCATGATGAGACCTGGCAAAATTAAAATTAAAAATGAGGTTAACGAGTAGAATGTGTGCAGTCTCCACTCCCTCGCTTGCATACCGCCTGAGTACAGTTCGTTTCAAAAACACCCTATTCCTCTGCCGCACCCTGTAGAACGGTTATGATTTTCTTCCTTTAACTTTCAGGACATTCAACAATCATCCATTTATGCCTGACGGTATTCATACTCGTATTGTAAAAGATTCGGATGGAACAGAAACACTTCTCATTGATAAAACTATTCCAGATGATGCTGGCGTGTACGCTGTTATTGCAACCAATAATCGGGGAACAGCTTCGACGAGAGGAATATTAGATGTTCAACGTAAGTTTATTATTGAATTAGAAGCCAAGTATCGAAACGCTTTGTTGTTCAGTAATTTTCAGAGTTTGTCTAAAGAAGAAAGAGATTATGCTTTTCTAGAGTAAAATTTAAATACTTGAGAGCGTTTTGAGATGTAATAGTTTTTTAGAAGGTAGTTTTAATCCACAAGATACGACCTTAAATCGCGAATATTTAAGAATATTTCGGATCGTGATCACCTCGGATATGAAAAATACTCGGATTAATTTGGAAAGTTAAATATGTTATCGTGGAAAAAACTCGTGAAAATGTACACATTGGTTGAGCTGTGGGAAAAAAAACGTTAAATGAACATATTTTGGTTTTTTAAATTTTTTTTAAATTTTCGTCATTCGAATTTTGGTTTATTAGTTATTTTCAATAATAAACCTTTGGAATCGTCACTAAAATATATATCTATATATCCCCCCTTAAAATTTGATATTTTGCTTTTCAAGGTAATCAAAAAAATTGAATAAAAAAACCGTTGTCTGTCATACTTATTGTAGGGGTTTTCATCTTAAAATCAACTATTCCTCTCATCTGTAGATTCAGGATAATATGAAGTTACCGAATAGGTTTTGATGGCTCTTGGCTGAAACTGCAATAGTATGCGTTCCAGGTAGTCCTGGTGCGTAGAATCGGCCATCACGAGGACGGCCGTGCTTGAATAGATAACCCATGAGTCACTTTGGCAGAGTTTTTCATTTGAGAGAGAGTTGAAAATCGAATGACAAGAATTTATAAATCTTTCCTTCTAAAAACAAAATACAGAATCTCTAATTCAAAAATCGAATTAAAAATAAACTGCCCGCCTTACGCCATGATGGACACTTTTGTCACTTAGCGCGGACCGATTTGGATGAAATTTGGCATATAGGTCACATCTGGCTTCTATCTAATTGTGCTTTGTAACAGTTTTCATTAATCCTGTCTAAAAAAAGAATGTTAAGAGCTAGAGACTTTAAATTTGATATGTACTAGTGTCAAATTTAGGGGCTTTTCTTGGGGAGGGGATATTTTTTAGCCAGTAAAATAATAATCCAGGTATCACATTGGCAGAGGTTTTTTTCGTCATACAGTACATACTCAAAAATGTCTCATTCCTTAAATTTTTTCTCTAAACATTCTGTGAGTTTAATCCTTAATTCATGCTACTGTGTTATAACCAGGTTATAATGCAGACTAATAATATTAGAAAATGTAAATCCAAAGAAAAATGACGGTAAATTTTGACAACTTTGGATTGAATGCTATCTTAGGACTGATCAGAAGCCATCTATGGCACATTGAATACACCAGTTCCCGTAGACCACGTCACTGGTAGACCACGTAGGTTCGCGCCTTCGTGATGGTGGTTTTTCTGACCCATCCCAGGCTGCGAGAGGTGATTGTGGATAGCTGGTTTCCAACAAATGAAGGGTAAAACCTCCGTTTCGAATGACCATTAGATGTTAAAGAGACGTTAAGCAAAAAAGAAAATAATCAAAATAAAATTGTCACCGTTTTTTAACTTTTGATTGGAAAGAAGACAAGGAAAATGCCATCGGCACTAGAGCGGCGCTTCTTGTATCCGTTTTTACTCTTCGAAATCCTAATTCTGAAATATAAACAAAAGTGGGAAGTTAGGATAAAATATGTATCTACCCAGCATTATAAATAATATTGGAGGAATTTACAAAGAGAACACTTTGGACGTCATCTGTAGAACAAATTAGGGCGAATTATCATATCATGTACCTAGCAGTATCATGTTTATTTAAATGAAATATTTAAATATATTAGTTTGACAAAGCATGTTTTAAAGGGCACGCTTAGTCCAAAGTTGTCAGACTTACGTAAACAGATTTGAATCATTGTAAATAGATCTTTAGAAAAATTATAACTTTTTTTTCACTTTTCAATTTGGTTGTTTTATTTGTGCTAATGTTTTTATCCAATTTAACAATAAGAATTTGGCTTCTTTCTTCTGTCCGCCATTGTAATAAAATAGAATTGTTATTTGCGAAGTCATACGGTTCCATTAAAAACCTGCCTTAAAATATTAGTGGAAAACTAGTTATGTATACCTACACTTTTATAACATATTAATTATAAGTGTCAAAAATATTTATTATTATTTATAAAATAAAATACTTACCAGAAATACTATTTATAATTATTAAAATTAAAATTGAAACTAGTTTCAAATCATTCGATTCATCATCAGTCAACCTCCATCTTTCGACTTGACTAGACTGATGATGAATCGAATCATTCGAAACTAGTTTCAATTTCAATAATTATAATAGTATTTCTGGTAAGTGTTTTATTTTATAAATAAAAATAAATACCTACACTTATCGATTTATTTCTACGATTGAACTATGCGGTCCAAGTTCAGGCTTCAATATATTCGTATGTAAATCTTTACGAACGTGTGTACAACACTTAACGTGAAATTTTCCGTTCTATTTATCGAGCTGGCAGAGAGATAAATCTATATAGAGGGTGTTTCATAACACTCGCATTACCGAGCTATGGACATTTTTTTTTTTTTTTTTAAATGGCTCAGTGGTCACTGCACTAGTCTTGCACTCGAGAGACCCAAGTTCAAATCCTAGCGGGGGTTGTTTTCGGGGCCAATCAGTCTCGTAAGGACAATGAGAAGCTATGGAATTAAATGCGCATAACGACCTGGTGCCAGCATTGTAGGTAAAATAGAAAATTTCAAAGTAATTAGATAATGATTGATATTGGGAAAACATACAATACTGCAGTGAGCACCAAAGTTGTGATATAATAACACAAAGAAACAGCATTTATTATTATAAATGCATGGCAATGCTGTACAAAATTTTGAAAATTTATCTGGACAGAAATAAATAACCCACATATTTTTATTTCACGTGGTGAAATAAAAACCCCTATTAATGTAAAATATAAATACCAGTGAGTGAGAAGTTAGAATACAATATGTTTCACGTGGTGAAATGAAAACCCTAAAATGTGAAATATAATTTAAAGTGAGAAGTTAGAATTCATGGTCTCAGGAAAATTATCAGAACTAACATATGTAAACCGTTTTCGAGTTACAGCCATACTTACTTATCTTATTGCATAGCACACATATTTGCATATATGCAAGAAAAAGAAAAAAAAAAACATTGTTCTATGTGAGTTCGCAGATCGAGAAATTTTCAGACTCCCATAAGAACCTATTTTTTTTGTTTTTTCTTGCATATATGCAATGATGAACCTAAGGGTACCCCAATCTTAAAGAAATATACAATTTCTTCTTCTTATTTCTACTGTCGTACCGCAGTACCTTGGAACTAGTCGCCACTGAAATAAAGCAAAAAAAATGTTGGAGTAAAAATCATAATATGAATGTAAAAATAAACTACGAGTATAGATTAACTAATGAAGAATTAACATGTTTGAAAATTAAAACGATTTCCTAAGTCTGGTCATGTGATTTGACCTTGAACTTTGACCTGTGCTTGTTAAATAATAGAATTAATTTAACATATTTAGTGTTACTTGCCAAATTATTTGAAATATGCCATCATGTTAATTGTTGTATGTACTGAGATTGAAACGTTGTGTGGACATAAAAAATGTGGAGAGTGTGTTTGATAGATTTGTTATTGTCAGAAAAGCGGCACATATTTTTGATCATTTTTATTTCCTACTAGCAGGTGTACCCCGTGCTTCGTCACGGTGCAATTTAGTTGATCCTTTAATTTTTTTTCAACGATATTTACCTTTCTCGCTTTGAGTTGATAAATTATGTTTTACATTTCATGCTATCTGGCATTAACTTACTTTTTTTTAATGAAGGTTGAAAATGACTATATCTTCACTTGACTAAAAAATATTAGTGATTATATATAAAAATATTCAGTGATTATTTCTCTGACACTAGCTCCGATGATGTTCTCAGGAGAGGACGAAACTAGTTAGCTCTATAACATCCTTAATATTTTTTAGTCAAGTGATGATATAATAATTTTTAACCTTCATTATGGTTTTACTTGACATAGTATCCCAATTTAACCAACTTACTTTTTTTTATTTGACTTAACGTCTCTTTAACATCTATTTGGTCATTCAAGACGGGGGTTTTACCCTCCATTCGCTAGGCAAACCAGCTACCCACATTGACCTCATCCAGCCTGAGTTGGGCCGGAAAAATAGCCAGCATCACGAGGGCGCGAACCCACGTCAACACCCACATGAAACTCGCTGGAGGCTGCTTAACTTCAGTGATATAACGGGAACTGGTGTATTCAACGTGCCATAACTTACTGAATTTGACCCAAAAAATAAGTATGACTCGATAACGCTTCGACATTTTTGAACTCCGATAATTTTTCTGGGGTTCCGGCCTATGGTATTTGGAGGGGGGGTCCATTCCCATCAATTTTTTGATATCTCTTACCATTTTGGCTAAACAGTTACAATCTATTCTTCATTCTGTTAATCTTTATTTGAACAAAATTAATTATTTTCATTTCAGCAACTGGCAAAGCCGATGAAGATGAACGCAAACCAGAATTCCTTCATGACTTTAAAGATATCACTGTTGATGAAGACACTCCAATAGAATTCAATGCTCCTTTTGTTGGAAATCCTATTCCTCAAGTAGAATGGTTCAAAGATGGAATTCCTCTCACACCAAATACTAAAACGCAATTTACTTGTGATGGTATTAAGGTAGGTCGTTTGATATTGTATTATTAAAGTGGTATCACACTATTTGTCATGATGCCAAATTTTGTCATTTTTTTTATTTCAAACAGTACCAAACAGTGTGATCGTCAAATATATTTTATTTATTATTAACTAATATTTATTATTAGTTAGGACTATTGCATATTCATAAATCGTCATATATTTATTAATTCTGGCGACCTTTCCTTTTGGAATTCCAAGTGCTGCGTCCACTAGTTTGAACTATTGCACTGTCATACATCTTCATATATTTATGAATTATGGCGACCTTTCCTTTCGGAATTCCAAGAGCTGCGTCTAATAGTTTGGACTATTGCACTATCATAAATCTTCATATATTTATGAATTATGGCGTCGTTTCCTTTCGGAATTCCAAGTGCTGCTAGTTTGGACTATTGCATTATCATAAATCTTCATATATTTATGAATTATGGCGACCTTTCCTTTCGGAATTCCAAGTGCTGCGTCTAATAGTTTGGACTATTGCACATTCATAAATCTCCATATATTTATTAATTATGGTGGCCTTTCCTTTCGGAATTCCAAGTGCTGCGTCCACTAGTCTGGACTATGGCACATTCATAAATCTACATATATTTATGAATTATGGCGTCCTTTCCTTTCGGAATTCCAAGTGCTGCTATTTTGGACTATTGCACATTCATAAATCTACATATATTTATTAATTATGGTGGCCTTTCCTTTTGGAATTCCAACTGCTGCGTCCACTAGTCTGGACTATGGCACATTCATAAATCTACATATATTTATTAATTATGGTGGCCTTTCCTTTCGGAATTCCAAGTGCTGCGTCCACTAGTTAGGTCTATTGCACATTCATAAATCTACATAAATTTTTAATTGTGACGGTCTTTCCTTTCGGAATTCCAAGTACTGCGTCCACTAGTTACGACTATTGCACACAATCTATTAAATTTGATTAAATTTCTCTGATATCAAACACAAAAGTGACCAAATTATTATCTAAGTAGTCTGATAGGGTTTAAACACATGACAAACACATTTATCATGTTTGTTCGTTTTTGAAAACTATTTCATCAATCTTACCCATAAAAAATATTTCTAAGGCGTCTGTGGACACCCAAGTCCTCAATTATCGGAAAAACACAAGTGAAAAAAACAAAAAACTAAATTATCTTTTGATCAGAAATCGTATTCGAAAAATAGAAATTATCAAAATTATATTTACTACAGATAGATATCTGGTTGCTATGGTATAATACACAACAAAATTTGAAAACAAATAATTTTTGTCTGAAAGTCTCATCAATTTTTTTTTTTTTTTCAAAAGAAAATACAGGAAAAACATATGTTGGGAAAATTTCTAGGCCATAAAAAGAAAATCCCATGTTTTATTCGTATGGTACAACTAGAAAGTTAACCCACAGAGCAACCTATCTATCTATACTTATAAAACGCAAAGCTCAGTTGGTATGGCTAATCCCAGAGACTTGAAATTTGGCACACAGATTCCTTTTAGTATGTGTGCGTAATGAGAAAGGCAAAAATCAAAAGTTCAAGTCGAATCAAGTTACGGCCAAGAATGTCGCTTTTTAGCGGTTTATTTTGCATTTTTTTCTGGTCTAAAGAAGATAACGAAAAATGACCGAGAATGGACCTCCCAAAATAGTATATAAGGACCCCACAAAAAATGAAAAAATTGGAATTTTCCGGTTTCCTCCCGATTTATGGCCGGTTTTCACCGCCGAAAATTCGGAATTAAGAAGTACCACATCGGGATGAGCGAGAAAGCTGAAATTGAATACTTAAAGGTGTTCCGCAGTACAAAATGTAATATCTTTGAGTAAAATATTGAATTTTCTAGATAGGAGCCATGCTCACTCTCGGGTTCGATTCCAGAGAGATATGCGTTAAGCCGCCTTCCTGCTCACCAGCAGGCAGCCAAACTGACAAAGGATACCATGTAATGGCTGGTTAGATGATGATGATGATGATTTTGGTGGCTCGAGATGGAAATGAGACTGAGATTTCTTTAACGGATCAAAATGTTAAATATGGTTTTGGACGATGACTAGGTTAGCCCGTAGATATGGTTTCTTAGGATGGAGATGGAACTTCCTATAGCTAACTGAGATATAACTTTCACCATGCTTTCTTTGATATTATATCTTCTACAAAAGTTGTGGAAAAAAGAAGTTATCGTGCCTCTAGCACCTCTCATCAGTTCAATTATTTCTATATCGACCAAACCATATTTATCGTTATAATAAGGTATGGTAGGAGTGTAGATATTGACCTAAAATTTAGAAGCTTTAATTTCGCAATCACAAAATTGTTGTTGAATTACGTAACCGTAGCGAAGCACGGGAAAACAGCTAGTCTGTATATATATTTTGAATTTTTGTCTGTCTAGGTTGGTTTAAACATTCCCAAAGCTGAACCTGTCGATGCTGGTAAATATACTTGTACATTAGAAAATCCTTTGGGGAAAGCTTCTTCAAGCGGATCAATTGTTGTGAGGAAACTTTATCAAGCGCCAAATTTCTTGCAGAAGTTTGGAGATCAACAACAGGTAATTGAGGAAACGACCTTCAATTTGGTGTTTACCAACCAAAGACTTACTATTAGCAGGGGCGGATCCAAGGACTGAGGGAGTGTTCCCTCCCAAAAGTTCTTGCGATAGGTGAAACTTCTAAATTTCAATTATCAAAGTAGTCTACCTGAAATGGAGGACTAGGGAAGGCAACAGGAAAACACCCTATACATTAATTATTTCCTGATACAAAGTAGTCTACCTGAAATGGAGGACTAGGGAAGGCAACGGGAAACCACCCTATACATTAATTCATTTCTGAGACAAAGTAGTCTACCTGAAATGGAGGACTAGGGAAGGCAACAGGAAACCACCCTATACATTAATTCATTCCTGAGACAAAGTAGTCTACCTGAAATGGAGGACTAGGGAGGGCAACAGGAAACCACCCTATACATTAATTCATTCCTGAGACAAAGTAGTCTGCCTGAAATGGAGGACTAGGGAAGGCAACAGGAAATCACCCTATTCATTAATTCATTCCTGAGACAAAGTAGTCTACCTGAAATGGAGGGCTAGGGAAGGCAACAGGAAATCACCCTATACATCAATTATTTCCTGAGACTAAGTAGTCTACCTAAAATGGAGGATTAGGGAAGGCAACAGGCAACCACCCTATACATCAAGTATTTCCTGAGACAAAGTAGTCTACATGAAATGGAGGACTAGGGAAGGCAACGGGAAACCACCCTGTACATTAATTATTTCCTGAGACAAAGTAGTCTACCTGAAATGAAGGACTAGGGAAGACAACAGGAAACCACCCTATACATCAATTCATTCCTGAGACAAAGTAGTCTACCTGAAGTGAAGGACAACTGCAAACCAGTTGTTTAACTGTTAATAATGATTATAATTTTTACACTCTTTTAGTTACCAAAGCGTGATGCTAAATTTCTTGCACGTGTCACGGGCGTTCCAACACCATCAGTCAAATGGTATAAAAATGGGATCCCCATCGATGAAAAAGATGATCGATATAGAATCAAACGTGATGATGAAATGGTCTGTTTGTATGTTCGTCGGTGTGAACCAGATGATGAGGCATTGTATAAAGTAATAGCCAGTAATAGAGAAGGAGAAGTAGCATGTGAAGCCAAGTTAAATATAGTTGATCAGATGTAAGAAGGAGTAGCATGTGAAGCCAAGTTAAATATAGTTGATCAGATGTAAGTATAAAATGTGGCCAATAAAGGAGCATTCACACTAAGCAGTGATAGTGACGGCAAGTTATTGTCCCCAGATGGTTGGTTCTACGTACCAGGGCGGGCCAAACACTCAAAATTATTTGGTCAAAGACCATCAATACAGCAATGCAAACCAAAAGAAGACGCACATCATCTCACAGCAATTATTCTTTCTGACGGTGATTATTTGATGTGATGAAACAAATGTTTAGCAATATCATTGATTTTAGTCTCCTATGGCTCATGATTGCTGCTACAACAGTATCATTGATTTTAGTCTCCTATGGCTCATGATTGCTGCTACAACAGTATCATTGATTTTAGTCTCCTATGGCTCATGATTGCTGCTACAACAGTATCATTGATTTTATCTCCTATGGCTCATGATTACTGCTACAACAGTATCATTGATTTTAGTTCCCTATGGCTCATGATTGCTGCTACAACAGTATCATTGATTTTAGTCTTCTTTGGCTCATGATTGCTGCAACAGTATCATTGATTTTAGTCTCCTTTGGCTCATGATTGCTGCTACAACAACAACGGCATGTTATTTCGATTGATCGTGAGCTTACAGTGATGCACTGTCACGTTTCGGTCTTGTATGAACATGTTCCTTTAACTGTCTGGAAGAATATTGTCGGTCACGACACTGTCACTGCTTAGTGTGAATGTTCAATAATTGTACGATTTAAAGTAGGGATTCTCCACTCCAAAAGGACATTTTGTACCTCCACACACGGAGAAACTCAAATTGCCTCTTTAAGGCAATTTAAATTCCTCTTATCGCGAGATTACAATTGATTAATTAATTTCTATAATTGTCAATGTCCCTCCGTCAATCAGTTTTGCACATTGCAAATTTTCTTTTGGGCAGGACATGAATTCAAAAAACATTTCTAACATCATAAATATTTTCAATAATGAACCTTTGGAATCTTCACGAAAAAAAAATATTCCCCCCGCCTCACAATTTGTTATTTTACGTTTCAAGGTACGTAGAATGCAAAAATTGAATTACAAAATCCATTTATCCGCCGTGATAAGAACTTTTTCCACTTGGCGTACTTGAGAGACCTTACTTCAATCCCCGGCGGGGTTGGAAAATTTTCGGCTTCGTGCTTGTGATTGCGGGGTGCACTCAGCCTCGTAAGGTCGACTGAATAGCTACTTTAATGTGTGATTAAGCTACTTTAATGTTTGATTGCGAGGTGCACTCAGCGTCGTGAGGACGACTGAATAGCTACTTTAATATGTGATTGCGGGGTGCACTCATCCTCGTGAGGACGACTGAATAGCTACTTTAATGTGTGATTGTGGGGTGCACTCATCCTCGTGAGGACGACTGAATAGCTACTTTAATGTGTGATTGCGAGGTGCACTCAGCCTCGTTAGGACGACTGAATAGCTACTTTAATGTGTGATTGCTGGGTGTACTCAGCCTCGTAAGGACGACTGAATAGCTACTTTAATGTGTGATTGCTGGGTGCACTCAGCCTCGTAAGGACGACTGAATAGCTACTTTAATGTGTGATTGCGAGGTGCACTCAGCCTCGTGAGGACGACTGAATAGCTACTTTAATGTGTGATTGCGGGGTGCAATCATCCTCGTAAGGAAAATAAGGAGTAGCTACTTTAATGTGAGTAACGATCAGTGGCGGCATTACCAGTGTAAAAAGATTCGGTGGAAGATTGAGGAGAAGATTATTATTACAGACAGGTCCGTATCCAGGGTTTTATTCCGGGGGGGGTCATCTAAAGATTTAATTTTTTTTTCCATGTAAAGGGAGTTTTATATTATAGGGATTGTAGGAAAAATCAAAACTTTTCAAAAAATTCGTGGGGGTGAACCCTTAAAACCCTGTCCTGGATACGGGCCTGAGTACAGGAAGCTCTTAGTAATGTTGTGATACGCACACAAAAAAAAAATTGAAAAAGTCGTTATGTCGTACCACAAAGTAATTCTACATTTCAATTTTCTTTAAATTGACTTGACTTTGAGATAGAACGAATGAGTGGGACAATTTGAACTTTAACTCCATTTGCTAAGTTATCATATTTCTGTTTTTTATTTTCCAGCGAAAAACAAGAGAAAGTTGAGCCGCCTTCATTTTTGAAACGTATTGGTGATTGTGAAGTATACCCGGGCATGTCTGCTAAGTTTACAGCGTGTATGCTAGGCTACCCTGAACCCTCTGTGGAGTGGTACAAAAATAATGAACTGCTCAGTCCAACTGATAAAATTCAAATTGAAAAGGATTCTACAGGGATTTTAAGGTAAATTGATTTCTCATTCTGTTTAATGTAAGGGAAGATCTTGTCATATCAAACAAGACCGGAAAATAGTTGGAATTTATTTTGCAAGTTGGTAACCGGCTTGGTTGACCTGACCATACCTCAGCGTAATTGCTGTTTTGGGTAAAATGCATTTTGTTTAAAATTTTAAAAGATTTTAATTTTTTGATTTTTGTTTGGTGTTCTATTCCAAATAAAAGTTTAGGTATTCATTTAATTAACCAGGTTGGTTATGTGAATTAGTTTTACATCCGAAGAATAGGTCTAAAGGAGAAGGTTTAATCAAAACAAAAGACGAAATTCTATTAAAATATTATATTATTATTTGAGTATTTATATTTATTAGATTAAAAGATGTTGTAAGTTCGACTCAGTGAAAAAAGGTAATAAGGATGGGACTTACCAGGAGATCCTGTGACTTTCTATCCTAGACTCACACTGAAGTTCCAACAATCATTCTCCTTAATACCTATACCATCATTTTTTATGATCAAATTCAAATAATCTGATGCACGTAACTAAATCATCGTTCTCAGGCGGCTCGTCAGGTTATAATTTCATATCCACTAGGTTTATGTCGTCTTCCGTCAGGTTTGCTTCTTTCATATCCACTAGGTTTATGCCTTCTTCCGTCAGGTTTGCTTCTTTCATATCCACTAGGTTTATGCCGTCTTCCGTCAGGTTTGCTTCTTTCATATCCACTAGGTTTATGTCGTCTTCCGTCTGATTTGCTTCTTTCATATCCGCTAGGTTTATGTCGTCTTCCGTCAGGTTTGCTTCTTTCATATCCACTAGGTTTATGTCGTCTTCCGTCAGGTTTCCTTCTTTCATATCCACTAGGTTTATGCCGTCTTCCGTCAGGTTTGCTTTTTCATATCCACTAGGTTTATGTCGTCTTCCGTCAGGTTTGCTTCCATTATGCAGAACATGTCTATGTTTTTATCAAGTTCTTTTTGCGGTTGTAAAGCCTCCAGCGGTTCATTATAATGTGGTAAGTTTACGACCCTTTGCAGTCGATACCTAGAGATCTGTATGATCGACTATATTGCCTCTGGGGAAATTTATATTGGGATACATTTAGCATAGTGGGTACTAATTTTACACCGCCCGGGGGACGCTTTAATGGAATGTCACGAATGCGATTAACATTGTCCCCCAAACAGCTAATACTAATTAAGATTATATTAATATTACGTATCGACTCCATTTATATACAAAGTCCGGTTCACATAAAATAAGAACAATTTTATATTTTATTGTTTTATATTAAATAAGATTTTAAATTGTAAATTTCAGACTAACTATTTATAGAACAGATTTGGAAGAGGATGACGCGACCTACAAATGTAGAATTTGGAACCCTCATGGAGAAGCAACATGTGAAGCTAAGCTATTATTTGAAAGTAAGTGAGTGATAGAAACTAGAGAAATTCACGCAATAAGATCGACGAGAACAGGCAAGAATAATACTTACTTACTACGTTGGCCAGTGATATCCTAATCGGTATAGTCTCATCCATTAATCGCCTCCATTACACCCTTCTGCCATCTCCACACTCATTTTGACTGTTTGTAGTTCTTTACCTCAGTCGGTATATAGCCTCATCCATCAACCGCCTCCATTGCACTCTATCTTCTGCCATCTCCTCACTCATCTTGACTGTTTGTAGTTCTTTACCTCAGTCGGTATATAGCCTCATCCATCAACCGCCTCCATTACACTCTATCTTCTGACATCTCCTCACTCATCTTGACTGTTTGTAGTTCTTTACCTCAGTCGGTATATAGCCTCATCCTTCAACCGCCTCCATTACACTCTTCTTCTGCCATCTCCACACTCATCTTGACTTTTTGCAGTTCTTTACCTCAGTCGTTATAGCCTCATCCATCAACCGCCTCCATTTCACACTATCTTCTGCCATCTTCACACTCATTTTAACTGTTTGTAGTTCTTTACCTCAGACGGTATAGCCTCATCCATCAACCGCCTCCATTGCACCCTATCTTCTGCCATCTCCACACTCATCTTGACTGTTTGCAGTTCTTTGGTCTCCCTACAGCCTACAGGTTGTATTTCTGTCGGTATTCTACAAGCTCTTTTAGTACCGCCCGTTCCCCTATTGACGTGACCTGCCCACAACAATCTCCTAGATTTTTATGACCGTTACTACATTTTGGTCATCATACAAGGATGTTATCTCCACATTGTACCTTCTTCTCCAATCCTCTCCGTCACTCACAGGTCCATAAATATTACGGAGAATTTTATTTTCAAATAATGAAAATAAATTTTTCCTTCAATAATGCTTGAAAAAAATTCTAGGATTTTTTTTGTTAATCTGTTAATCTTTAAAACTATTTTTAATGCGAGCCAGCGCAGCTTATATGGCACGATGGATACACCAGTTCTCGTTAGATCACTGAAGTTAAGCAACGTCCATCAGGTTGTATCAAGTGGGTTTCCACGTGGGTTCGCGCCCTCGTGATGTTGTCTATTTTTCCGGCCCAACCCAGGCTGGGTTAGATTAATGTGGGTAGCTGGTTTGTAAATTCCACTGAATGGAGTGTTAAATCTCGGTCTCGAATGACCAATAGATGTTAAGGAGACGTTAAGCAAAAAAATAAAAATAAAGCCACACGATTTTCTTTAAACGTCTATTTGTCTGTTCCCGAACGCCCTGTCCAATTTCGATGAAACTCGATATTTATTATGTTCATCAATCAATCAATCGTGACATCATCGTTTCCGATGGTAGTCAGATATATGAGACTGTAGCTGTAATTACTCCGTTCTGCGTTTATTATGACATCAAATTAATATCACTCTCTGTTCACACCAATGAAGACAACCACTTCAATAAGTCTCGTCCATAGACATGTAGGTTCCAGGTTGGTGAGATTGGACGGATTGTTCAATAGGCGACAAACATCATGGACTGCACTTCGGCACACATAGGTCATCGAGAGTATCGAGAGAAGGATACTAATTATGTCCTTGATTGGTGTGCACAGACCATCTGTCCTCCTGTGATGTAGCGCACTCTGGAGGCGGTCCACATATAAACTTCATGAGTATCCACACTTTCTGTTCCATTCGTTATGCTATATTTACCCATAATTAACTTCTCTATTTTTAATTTTTTAGCTCTTGAAATCCGTCCCAAAAAGCCAGTTGGTGAACTCTACACTGACTATGATCGAATACGTTCAACCGGTATCCCATTACCATTAGCAGATCGACCAATCATTTCTCGTATGACAGATCGTCGTCTTACACTATCATGGAAGCCAAGCATACCGTATGGTGCACGGTTTCCCGTCACCTATCATGTTGAAATGTGTGAAGTCCCAGATGGTGATTGGTTTACTGCAAGAATGGGTATACCAAGTTGTGCTTGTGAAATATCAAATCTAATTCCATTCAAAGATTATAAATTTCGAGTGAGAGTTGAGAATAAGTATGGATTAAGTGATCCATCACCGTTTACACAAACTTTAAGGTAAGATAATTGTTTATTCGAAAAGGCTATGGCCCACCAAATGTGGGGTACATGCATTTTTGGGGTGGGAAAAAAATTCCAATAAAATACAAAAATGAAATAAATAATCAATTAAATCTAGAATTTAATGGAGAATTAGATTATGTAAAAAAAAAACCTCTGCCAATGTGACACATGGCTTTAAAATTACTCCCCCCCCCCCCCCAAANCCCCCCCCCCAATAAAAAATGGACATTTTACGTTTCAATTTATTTAGAATCCAAAAATCGATATTTCTTTTTTAGTATGGAACCCTATATTTGTGGCAAAAAGTTTGTGCGATACAATTACGCTCAAATTTGAAATACCTACCAAATTTCAAGTCTCTAGCACTTAGCATTCCTTTTTTACAGAGGATTAATGAAAACCGCTGAGAACTCGAAAAATTTGCCAACGGTACATTCAATTGCATCCATAAGTTGACCTTGAAGTAAATTGAAGGACGACAGATCTACCAAGGTCATCTTAGTACAGGTCATCTCTTTGATGACGTGATATTTTGGGCAGAATATTTTTTTTGAACAGTTTAGCGAAATAGTTAGGGATTTTACTTCTTTTACTTAAACCTTTCCTAATTCCTTTTGGGGCCGGCTTAGCTTACCTTAATTCTACAATACCACAATCTTTTGTTTTTTGGCTACTATCTTCAGCTGTACCCTTTCCTGACATGTTATCACTCGCTTGCTTCTCGCAGTATCCATAGAAACTGCGTAGACGTTCGAATTTCGTTGATGACCTATCATCATTGGTTTGAAGCAGAACTTTTTAGAGGCTGGATGCCCTTCCCAACACCAAACCTTCTGTATCGGGCTTAGGACCGTCACCTAATGAAGCTTGCTTGCTCTCCTCGTTGGCTACATTTCCCAACACCAAGCCTTCTGTATTTACATGGGCTTAGGACTGTCACCTAATGAAGCTGGCTTGCTCTCCTCGCTGGCTACATTTCCTAACACCAAACCTTCTGTATTTACACGGGCTTAAGACCGTCACCTAATAAAGCTAGCTTGCTCTCCTTGGTGGCTACATTTCCTAACACCATACCATTTGTATTTATACAAACTTAGGACCGTCACCTAATGAAACTGACTTGCTCCTCTCGGTGGCTACATTTTAGGAATAATTATTGAGTGTGTGTATATTAAACTGGACCACCCAGTATATCTAATATAATCTCTCTTTTTTATTTCCAGAGAGAAACTCAATCCTGAGCCCCCAATACGTGAACCTCATCTTCCCCCGGGTGTCCCCTTCCATCCTGATAAATCTTACTACTTTCCATACAATTTTGATTTGGAGAGACCTCCCCGTGAAGGATATGCACAGGCTCCCAAATTTTTAAATCAGGAACACGACACACAGTATGGTAAGTTATCTATGAGTGAGAAAGTAAACGTATATCTACAGCCGACACATCTACAGCTGATCAACACCGCATTGGTGTTTGTCTTACGACGGCTAGGGAGTATTTATGATAAGGGAATCGTTATATTAGATTGCCAATTTTAGTTCTATTTTCACCAATGTTGTTATAATATGAGTAAGAGTTGGTTGACCACGTAGGTTAAAACCTTCGTCATGTAGTCTGTTTCTCACTGAAACCAGGCTGTGTGAGTTCAATGTGGCTAGCGGTTCCCAACGATGAGAGTGTGTAACCCGCGTCTCCAATAACCAGTTTATTTATTCCTAGCCATTTGCCGGTGCTTCGCTATGGCCTGTAGCTTTGCACCATAGAAGCATGGCCGTTCCCGTTCTAATAGTGTTCTATGATTTCCCTTACGAAAATCAGCCATTTCTCGAACACTTAAAATATCGAACCGTGACCGGATGATTTTTTTTCGAAAATCGAAAAATCGGTCGTAACTTAAAAACGGTTCAATACTTTTGAATTCTGATATTTTTTTTATTTTTCTTGGGTTCAAGGCTAATTTTTTTTTTTTTTTTTTTTTTCAGGTAATTTTTGGATGGATAATGTTTATTGCACTGGCTATGAGTCGTCTTTATCAGCTTGTCGATTTGATGGATGGGGTAAACATGATTGCAAAGATGAGGAATCAGCCGGAGTTATTTGTTCACCTNTCTTTTTTTTTGGGGGGGGGGTGTCCATTCTCATCATTTTTTCTATTTCTCTTACCGTTTCGGCTAAAAAAAATAGTGATACATACATACACACATTTATCGTCACATTGGGTTTTATTGTTATAGATACACATGCGGTTGTATAGTATTTAGATTATTGAACTGGTTGCAGGTCTCTATTGAGACTGATTTCAATTATCACTGCGACCTTTATTATTATTAAACTGGTTGTAGGTCTCTATTGAGACTGATTGCATTTATCACTGCGACCTTTATTATTATTAAACTGGTTGTAGGTCTCTATTGAGACTGATTGCAATTATCACTGCGACCTTTATTATTATTAACCTGGTTGTAGGTCTCTATTGAGACTGATTCACTGATTGCAATTATCACTGCGACCTTTATTATTATTAAACTGGCTGTAGGTCTTTATTGAGACTGATTGCAATTATCACTGCGACCTTTATTATTATTAACCTGGTTGTAGGTCTCTATTGAGACTGATTGCAATTATCACTGCGACCTTTATTTAAATCTATTGTGACCAGTAGGAGGGGATGAAGTTAGATTCGAACCAACAACCTCCTGGTCACGAATCCACCGCCTCAACCAAGCTAGCCATATTAAAGAGATGTTAAGCTAAAAAAAAAAACATTTTACTTTAGAAGTTTGGATGGCCCCTTATCACTATTTAGACAATACTTACTCAAATTAAAAGCATCAGTAGCTCAGATGGTAGATGCGGTCTATTCGTAACCCCTCCGACACAATTTTGAATGTTCATTTTTCTTTTCTAAACTCTCAGGTGTGAAAAATGAAAATAGTTCAATATTTTGGTTTGTCTATGGTTATCCGAAACCGAAAATGACTTATTATTTCAATGATCAACCAATTGAGATGGGTGGCCGATATGATTCAAGTTATACTCGTAATGGTCAAGCTACTATATTTATCAATAAAATGTTGGATAGAGATGTTGGCTGGTATGAGGCCATTGCTAGTAACGAACACGGGACTGCAAGACAGAGAGTCAGGTATGTGATAAACAGTCACTCAAGTATTATATTTGACAACTTTTGGTATTCTGTAGGAATTTTAGTTTTGGGGCCCCGGTAGGGGCACAAAAATTTTAAAAAAACATTATGTGATTTAGATAAAATTTGGTATGCAGAGTCACCCAAGTATTATTATATTTGACAATTTTGGTATTCTGTCGGAATTTTTAGTTTTGGGGCCCCGGCAGGGGCACAAAAATTAAAAAACATAAAATTTATGTGATTTAGATAAAATTTGGTATGCACAGTCACCCAATATTATATTTAGCATTTTTTCGTAATTTGTAGAAATTTTGATTTTGGGGCCCTGGTAGGGGCCCCAAAATCTGGTATATTGAGTCACCCGATAATTATATTGGATAATTTTTGGTATTTTGTAAAATTTAGTTTTTGGGGCCCCGGGTCCCGACAGGGGCCCAAATATGAAAAGAACATAAAATTTGTCTGATTTCGATAAAATATGGTATGCTCAGTAACTCAAGTATTTAATTGACTATTTTTATTATTTGGTAGAAATTTTGGCTCCTGAAATTTGAAATTTGCCACTCTAGGCTCCAGCCTACTTTGTCACTGCCTTGTATAATTCTAAGAATAAAAAAAACTCTGCTAAAGTGACACATGGGATAATTTTTTAAAATAATACTATCACTAAAGAGCAGCGTCGACAACCGAAGGCTGCTAAATCTTTTTGAAATAATAGTGTCACTAAAGAGCAATGTCCACAGCCGAAGGCTGCCAAATCTTTTTAAAATAATACCATCACTAAAGAGCAAAGTCCACAGCCAAAGGCTTCAAAATCTTTCAAAATAATACTGTCACTAAAGAGCAATGTCCACAGCCGAAGGCTGCAAAATCTTTCAAAGTAATATTGTCACTAAAGAGCAAAGTCCATGGCCGGAGGCTGTAAAATATTTCAAAGTAATATTGTCACTAAAGGACAAAGTCCACAGACGAAGGGTGCAAAATCTTTTTAAAATAAAGGTCAATGGCAGCGGAAAAAATTATAAGTATAATATCACTAGAAGACTTCAAACTTTAGAAGAGCAACATCTACATTCGATGGTAGTCTGATAGAATGATTAAGGAGCAGAAAGTCTAGTTCGGTTTTCCGTACCATATATTTTGATCTGCAAACAGTAAAAATATATGATTCGATTTCAGATTGGAGATAGCAGAATATCCACATTTCATAAAACGTCCTGAAGAATCCTATGTGATGATGAGAAGAACAGTTAAATTTGAAGCCAGAGTTTGGGGAGTCCCTTACCCGGAAATAAAATGGTAAGTAATCTACTATCGCACGAGGATTCCCCTTTGGACTGACTGATCTGGGGGGGTCGGCTGTTCTGGGGTGAATTGTTTTCCACTACTCTACATATAAGGGGTTAATGCCCACCTAACGTAAACTCATTTATATATATAAATGAGTTTTCAAGTAGGGTCCCATATTTCTTTTATTTAATAATATGAAACAATATTGTTGGGTTGATGGCTTTATGGAAGATATTCGCCCTGTTTGGATACCGAGGGAGGTGATAGCTCGAAAGTATCACTTTACAACCGAAGGAGGTGATAGCCCGAAAGTATCACTTTACAACCGAGAGAGATGATAGCTCGGTCCCATATTTCTTTTATTTAATAATATGAAAAAATATTGTTGGGTTGATGGCTTTATGGAAGATATTCGCCCTGTTTGGATACCGAGGGAGGTGATAGCTCGAAAGTATCACTTTACAACCGAGGGAGGTGATAGCTCGAAAGTATCACTTTTCAGCGGTGATAATAATCGACTCATTGAGTGGTACATAAATCATTAGGCACTTTAACCATGCAAGTGCTCAATCTTTTTCGAGCCAACCGCCGACTTAGCTGTGAGGGTTGTCTCAATTGTAAGTTAACCTATTTTTATATAAAAAAAAACTCTGCCAATGTGGCACATGGGTTTATTATTTTACTGGCTAAAAAAATATTAGAGCCCAAATATGACATGCGTACCAAATTTCAAGTCTCTAGCACATTCTCTTTTTAGGCAGAATTAATGAAAACTGTTAAAAACGGGAAAAAACTCCCACGGTACATTTGATTGCATAATTATACCCAAAGCGGGATCTAATTTCATCCAAATCGATCAACGCTAAGTGGTAAAAGTTCCCTCCACGGCAGGCAAACGGATTTCTTTTTTGCGATCTTTGGATTTTGAATGTAAAATATCAAATATTGAGGGGTATTTTTTTGACTTCCGAAGGTTCATTATTGAAAATAATAAACTAAAGCTACTCAATTGTCCTCAGCAGGTTGGGTTACCCCCAAACACAACCGGACCAATTAGAAAATTCGAAGAAAAAAATTAATATTTTCGACCCGTCCAAGAATCGAATCCGGAACCTCCCTGGTGCAAGCCGAGTTCGATGCGCACTCTGCCACGGAGACGACGTAACATCTTATAATTCTATTCTCTTACTTTTTAGGTTTAAAGATTGGCAACCACTTACAGAATCTTCTCGTCATAAAATTCAATGGATAGAACCAGATCATTGTATACTGACAATAGGAGATTGTATTGGAAGAGACGAAGGATTGTATAGTATTACGGCTAAAAATTTAGCAGGAACGATATCTCATAGTGTAACCCTTCATGTACAAGATAATGAAACTGAATATGGATATAATACGTATAGCAGAGGAAGACAAATTAAGCCTCGAACTAAACTAGTAACGGATGCATATGATTTTGGAGATGAGTTAGGAAGAGGAGTACAAGGTATATTATCTATCTAGTACTTATAAAACGCAAACCCTAGTTGGTATACTGACTGACTCATAATGGTTCAAACCTAGCCAACCCATGGCATTTTATCAGGCCCGACGAGAGGGGGGCATATTATCATAATAATTTTTTTTTTTTTTCTGAATAATAAATAAATTAACTCAAAAGTTTTGAAAAATGTTCAACACACAAAATCAGAATTTTAGCGATAGTGGGCTAATAACGGACCATGGCTATTGCAGTACACTTATTTTAAAATATAGTGCGACCTTTCAGCTTGCGCAGCAATCATAAATATTGTTATATTTCGTAAACATTAACATCTGATAATCGAATTATTTGTTGCCAAGAAGGAGCGTACACGCCTTTTCACATCAACTAAGTGAATTGCCTAAATTTACTTTTATTACTGCCCTTATTCGATGATTTTAGATGAAAGAATAATAGAGGGGCCCGTAAATTTTTTCCCCGGCCCGGATTTTCTGCCTACGGCCTTGCATTTTATCCTCATGAATTTGAGTTACTTACCACATAATAATAGCACCCAAAAATCTGCCGGTGTCAAGGCACCCTTCAGTCCTTTTCGGGCAGTATAAATAAGGGACTATTATTAATGATGA
This sequence comes from Pachypsylla venusta, assembly GCA_012654025.1. Taxonomy (NCBI): domain Eukaryota; kingdom Metazoa; phylum Arthropoda; class Insecta; order Hemiptera; family Aphalaridae; genus Pachypsylla; species Pachypsylla venusta. The sequence continues at coordinate 7,589,302 of CM022876.1, read as the reverse complement.
AATTTTTGGAAAAAAAATGGCCGGTCCCATGAAGTAAGACACGATTTTTATCCCGGTCCTTTATGTGTTAACCGCCGTTCCTCTTTTTTTTCAAGGAATAACATATCATGCAGTGGAAAGAAGCACTGGAAGAAGTTATGCAGCCAAAGTTCAACATGGAACTGGAAATGATTATAGACATCTATTTAAGAATGAACTTGATGTTATGAATCAACTTTGTCACAAGAATATTGTTCGGTTACATGATAGTTATGAAACAAAAAAATCGTTTCATATCATATCTGAACTGGCTGGAGGTGAGTTGATGTTATGAATCAACTTTGTCATAAGAATATTGTTCGGTTACATGATAGTTATGAAACAAAAAAATCGTTTCATATCTTATCTGAACTGGCTGGAGGTGAGTTGATGGTATGAATCAACTGTGTCATAAGAATATCGTTCGGTTACATCATAGTTATAAAACAATTAGATTCTACATACAATCGACTATTAACCGGATTTTTCAAATTTATTTTTTAAAAATCCCAATTTTGCAAAGTTGTTCAATTTTTTTCCTGTACATAAAACGAAGGCGTAATGTGTTCCAATCCATTTATGACTTGCTAACTTTCCATCAGGGAAAGTAAATCATCTTCAGATTGTAAGAAGTTACTTTGAGGGTGACATCCTCACAGGGCGAGTCTACCTGAGCTGATGGTGTAAAATAACACAGAAAACAACTATGTATTATGTTTGTAACTCATTTTCTTGTGTTACTGACGTAATTGTATTACAGTGATTGTCATGGTTCGGGGGGCCCACGTCAATTATCAGCCTCCAAAGAACAGATGTATGATGGCAATTAAAAACATTAGTAATAAACTACAGCTTATATGTAGCTGCTGTTTGATATATCTGACTACCATCGAACTCGATGATGCCACTATTTATGAGCATATTGTAGGACCCCAATAACTTATTACTTGATTCATTTTGCACAGGTGGTCCTCTGTTACACAGTCTTACTAAACAAGGATTCTACACTGAGTATGACATTGCTTGGTATATACGTCAGTTACTATGGGCACTAGAGTATATGCATAAACTAACAATTGCTCATTTAGGCTTAACACCTGGCGATTTATTAATTTCACATCCTGGTGGTCGAAATTTACTTCTCACTGATTTTGGTTTGTCAAGAAGAATTACATCTTTTGGAAAATTAGCACCTCTAGAATATGGTAAGTCATTGTTTTTTGTAGGATGCCGAACCCCAGTGGTATCATCAGAATTTGATTACTAAACCTAAGATGTCTCTCATGCCGATCTCCGTGGCCGAGTGGTGAAGACCATTGACTCTTGGTCCGGAGGTTTTGGGTTCGAATCCCGCCCGGAGCGAAAATTTTCTGATTGAATTTTGTCAATTTTGTCGTTTCCGGAATAGCATTGCTGTAAAAAGGAGTGCCCTGAAGTAGTGCCAAAGCGGTTCATTTCAGAAACACCAAAAATTTCAGTGATTTACGGTGTTTCTTACTCAGATGATTTGTATGGAATTTATTGGAGATATGAGTAACGATTTATAAGATATATGAGTAACGGTGTTTTACAAATGGACGCATATTACTATCTCCTATAAATTCCATACAAATCATCTGAATCATGTTTTTTCTATAAGAAACGATGCGTTTTCATCTCCTCTTTCCACTGGTATCAATATCTCAATTTGGAAAAATAATAATAATCAAAATTTTCTGGCTGAACTCGGTGATCAATGAATATTTCGAGGATGAGATAAAGTGGTTTTTTTTAGAAGTTTGTGCAATTCCCTTGGCAAAGATATTTATAGATATAGCGGATAAGTTAACAAACATGTGCCGCTACCTTTAAACAGACCAGTTTCCATGTACAGAGAGACAGAAATACCGTGGTTGTCAACAATAATAGAACTCACACTCATCTATCATTACTTTGAATATGGATTCTTCTTCTTCTTTTCCCTCAGGAATGCCGGAATTCATCGCTCCGGAAATTATCAACGGAAAAGGAGTTGGTTTTGAAGCAGACATGTGGAGTGTGGGTGTTATCACTTATCTCTTACTAACAGGTAATGTACGAAATAGCCTCCTATTGAGAAAAATCAACACTTTACTGTCGTCCTATAGGTGCCCGGTTCTATGCAACAGGATAATCTTGAACGCACACCATTAGAGTTTCAGCCGAGAGCCATTAAAAACCATTTCGTTTAGCTCATATCAACCTATTTCTTCCATAAAAAAAAAGAGAAACACCGCTACAACAAAAATACTTTACGTTAGGATATTATTTTCCCCTGTGGATAGGGGGACTTACAAGGTCTACTCCCAAGGCACCCAAGTCCATGCCGGTTGTACATGCGTATTTGATTGTAAACATGTCAAAAATTCGGTTACCAGCAAACCAGAAGTACCTACTGATGACAAGCAAATTGTCAGTCAGTCAATATCAAATTTAGTAGATATTTGGATTTTGGAGCGATAACATTAGTATCTTCAAAATAATTACAATTCATTCACTCAGTGAAAATTTAAATTATTTATTTTTTCTATAAACCAATCGTGGTAAAAAGTGTTAATTTTCTCGTTAACATTATAATTTATTTCATATTTTTTAATAGTGTAAACTCTTATTTTGATCCCATCATTATCATCATCCTTTAATGTAGACCTAGAGATTATGATCCCGAACCTTCTTGACAATTCCGAAATTTCGGGACTGGAACAATCACAATCTCGAGATCCCGGGACTGGTCCCGGCATTAGAAAAAAATTGGGAACCTTCCAAATATCAAGTAGAAGTAGGTATATTTATTATAATGAGTAGATAAAATAAAAATAAAATAAAGTTTTTAACTTGAGAGATGTGTGTGAAGTCCTTTTGTGGAACCACCAAGAGTTTTCAAAATAGCATCACATATTTTACACTTTGCATTTTTACAGTCTTTACACACTAAAAAATGACTCTAAACGGACGAAGGATTTAAATCCGCCCATTTTAAAGTCAAATCGAACACAAGTTGTTACGTTCAAAAAAGTTGTTAGAATATATTAGATTATTAGAACATTAAAAATTAATTTTTTGAACTGAAACAAGTGAAATACCGACTCCTTTGTCATACAAACAACACATCGGTCATCGGTTCATTCGGTCTACTTAAAAAAGAAAAGAATTTGTAAAAGGTCTTGTATTTTTTTATTGCATGGCAGATGGCAGCACATCGAGTTTCATGTAACGTTCAGGGTTGATGTATTGGGGCCTCATATTCAAATTCAATAAAAAAAAAAATATGTTTTCTGTTTGTTTTTATTATATCACTGTCAATCCCGAAAATCCCGGGATAAAAATTTCAGCTCGGGCGGGATCCCGGGATCGTAATCTCTATGAAGACCTCGCTTCTTTTTCCTTTCTACTCCTTACATCATTTTTATTTCTTGTATAATTAATTGATTTTATTTATCTGTCGCCAGGTGTCTCTCTATTTCGTGGTAACAATGATGTTGAAACTTTGAACAAAGTTAAAGACGGTCATTTTATGTTCCGTCATGAACATTGGGCCAATATTAGTGAAGAAGCGAGAGATTTCATTAGCAAATTAGTTGTTGTTGATCCTAGCACTCGTCTAGACGTGAGACAAGCGTTGAAACATCCATGGTTAAACTTCGCTGATAAGAAAGCAACGGAAGAAACGTATAAACTGAATACAGGTAATTAGAAAATTACTCGACATAGTGGCTCTACACATAGTGGCTTCAGTCGGTAGAGATGTGAGTTATGAATCCTCTGACTGATTAAATCACTAATGAATCACTCAGTAAAATGATCTTATCTTTTCCATGGCTCACTCAATGAATCATAATCAAATGGATCTTGCTAATATAATTACACTCAATTGAATGACAAGGAATAACCGTGAAGTAGCCAATAGGATCATTCCATAATCAACACACGAAGAGACCACATATACCTGTCTCTTTCTGTTTCATTTGCCTACAGCTGCTCTCTCTCACTGCATTTTTTTTCTCTCTCTAGTAAAATGAATATGTTTCCATTTCAATAGTAATGTGATTGTGATTCATGAGTCAGTGATTTAGCAAAGTGATTTATTGTGATTGTGATTCATGAGTCAATGATTCAGCAAAGTAAATTGGCTCTACGCACCAAGATTACTGGGGATTTTTTTCCGAACAAAAATCGACTATCTTCATTCCGACGACTTGATCCCCCTGTTCAGTCTGACTATGGAGCGAACACTAAATGGTGCTACTTAGATCTGGCATTGAATCATATCTTTAGTAATAATAGAGGCTAGGATCAAACAAAAAATATAAAACAATTATATTATAGACCACAATAAAATCATTTCTTTGAATTGAGACAAAACCAACTTTTTTGTGGCTTAACGTATTTTTAACATATATTAGTCATTCGAGACGGGGGTTTTACCCTCCATTCGCTGGAGACTTACAATCCAGCTACCCACATTGACCTCTCCCAGTCTGAGTTGAGGCGCGGTGGCCTGGCGTTTAAGAGTTGAGAGAGTCAGTATTTCATGATGATGGAAGATGTTTTCGTAGGAGTACAAATTGTCTCATAAGAGTTGGGAGAGTCAGTATTTCATGATGATGGGAGATGTTTTCGTAGGAGTACAAATTCTCTCCTAAGAGTTGGGAGAGTCAGTATTTCATGATGATGGCAGCAGATGTTTTCGTAGGAGTACAAACTGTCTCTTAGGAGTTGAGAGAGTCAGTATTTCATGATGATGGCAGATGTTTTCGTAGGAGTACAAACTGTCTCCTAAGAGTTGAGAGAGTCAGTATTTCATGATGATGGCAGATGTTTTCGTAGGAGTAGAAATTGTCTCCTAAGAGTTGAGAGAGTCAGTATTTCATGATGATGGGAGATGTTTTCGTAGGAGTACAAACTGACTCCTAAGAGTTGAGAGAGTCAGTATTTCATGATGATGGCAGCAGATGTTTTCGTAGGAGTACAAACTGTCTCCTAAGAGTTGAGAGAGTCAGTATTTCATGATGATGCCAAATATTTTCGTAGGAGTACAAACTGTCTCCTAAGAGTTGAGAGAGTCAGTATTTCATGATGATGGGAGATGTTTTCGTAGGAGTACAAACTGTCTCCTAAGAGTTGAGAGAGTCAGTATTTCATGATGATGCCAGATATTTTCGTAGGAGTACAAACTGTCTCCTAAGAGTTGAGAGAGTCAGTATTTCATGATGATGACAGATGTTTTCGTAGGAGTACAAACTGTCTCCTAAGAGTTGAGAGAGTCAGTATTTCATGATGATGGCAGATGTTTTCGTAGGAATACAAACTGTCTCCTAAGAGTTGAGAGAGTCAGTATTTCATGATGATGGAGATGTTTTCGTAGGAGTACAAATTGTCTCCTAAGAGTTGAGAGAGTCAGTATTTCATGATGATGGGAGATGTTTTCGTAGGAGTACAAATTGTCTCCTAAGAGTTGAGAGTCAGTATTTCATGATGATGGGAGATGTTTTCGTAGGAGTAAAAATTGTCTCCTAAGAGTTGAGAGAATCAGTATTCCATGATGATGGTAGATAGGAGTACAAAAGTCGTTTGCGATAAAATAAATCGTGAAACTTTCCAATGAATGCCCGTATTCCTTGGGGAGTATTCCTTCTGAGGTAATAAATAATTGATTTTAATCTTTTAATATCTTTCACAGATCCTTTACGCAACTATTATAATCTCTACAAAGATTGGTACACGAATGCTGCTGTACGAAAATGGTATCGACGTCGTCCATTGGCATCTTGTTTTACTCATCCTTCAAAAATGGTGTATCCACCAAATCATGTGTTCACTCCTGAACCTACTCCTGAGAGACAATTGTTACCAAAAGAATTAAGAGATGCTAAAACATGGGAAGATAATGTTACAAATAGAGGTGGTAAGTATGCACTTATTCCGGAGAGAGAGTGGGCATTGTTAATGAAGGTGTTGAGGTTGGCAACGACAGAGTCGAAATGAGAATTTTAAATCTGTCGCTACCAACGCCAACACCTTAATTAACAATGCTCTCTCTCTCTGTTAATTGCCAGGTTAGGTCTATAGGAATATTTATCCGACATCTTCTCAGACCAGTTAGGCCCAGCTGGTAGGAGGGATCCTTACGTAAATAACAGAGGACGACATCTCCCTGACAGGGTGTGCAACATTCTAGTCATGCGTCAGGAACCGGTTTCGTCCGGGTCGAAAATTGATTTTTTCGACACGGAAGAAAATTGATTTTTTCAACCTCCAATTACGTCGACCCCAAATAGAATTGGGAAAAGGTGCAAGAAGATTGTGAGAACATTACTAAGAGACAGTGAACAGAAGGTTATGACATGGTAGGATCAAGGAGGGAAACTTCGACCCCAAATAGAATTGGGAAAAGATGCAGTTAAAGAGGAAGATTGTGAGAACATTACTAAGAGACAGTGAACAAAAGGTTAGGAGTTTATCCTGCACCCGACCAGCTTCTATTTTCTTCTCTTTCTGACTTCTTATATCTGAACTTGCAGGCCTAGACTATGATCTGAATGTGATCAAAAGTGAGAGTCACTACCAGAATGGACCTGATACATATCTTCTACAATTGAGAGATGTTGATTTTCCAGTCAGACTTCGAGAATATATTAAAGTTGCATCAGAAAGACCTGGAAATTTAGGTAAGTAGTATGACTCTAAAATTGCTTTACAGGGGAAAATTGTGTGGTATAATCTATAATCATCTGTGGAACTGTGATGATATGCGTTCCAGATTGTTCTGGTGCGTAGAACTGGCCATCGTGAGGACTGGAACTGTGATGATATGCGTTCTGGTGCGTACAACTGGCCATCGTGAGGACTGAAACTGTGATGATATGCGTTCCAGATCGTTCTGGTGCGTAGAATTTTACCATCGTGAGGACTGGAACTGTGATGATATGCGTTCCAGATTGTTCTGGCGCGTAGAACTGGCCATCGCGAAGTCTGGAACTGTGATGATATGCGTTCCAGATTGTTCTGGTGCGCAGAACTGGCCATCGTGAGGACGCTGGTCTACAACACTGACGTGGCAAGATTTCTGAATGTTATCAATTATAGTAAAGAATTAAAAATTAACATAACTTTTGGAAGGAAATGTTGTCACTTCTACTTTTTTTGCTGAACGTCTCTTGAACATCTATTGCTCATTTGAGACGAGGATTTTACCCTCTATTCACTGGAAACTTACAACACAAAAATTGACGTCACTTTGTCATGGTTGTTTCGGAACTAGCCAGTATCACGAGTGTTCGAACCAGAGTACAAAGTACAAACCTTGCCAGACATTTTCATTTCAGGTTACAAATTAGACAACGATGATGATCGACATCTGGATTGGAAATCGTTGGACTTGACTTTGTCTTGATTAATTCTGATTTTCATTTTAGGTTACAAATTAGACAACGATGATGATCGACATTTGGATTGGAGATCGCCTGTCATCAGAGAACGTCGGAGATTTACAGATGTTATGGATGAAGAAATTGACGATGAAAGACGAGCGAGAATAAATAAATATGGTTTGGCAGATACCTACACGTTGAGAAGATTGAGACATGAGATTGGTAAGGCCTTTCTTTGTATAGGACCGCGGCCGTAGAGGTCGTAGAACCCAAGCCTGGGGAGGAAACATAATTATGGTGTCCAAATAGGACTGAAAAGTGCTTTCGCAGTTGTTTGAATTCCATTATTACGTGATAAATATCCCAAATTTATGAGGATACAAATTCCATGGGTTGGCTGAGATTGAAGCTACGTGTTTCTGTTTACTTTGTTGATTCGAGACGTCTCCGTAGCTGTGTCTACATCACCCTCGGGTTGCATCTGGGAGTTACCGGGTTTGATTCCTAGTCGGGTCAAACATTTGAAAAGGTTTTTTTTTTTAAAAAAAAAAAAAAATTCTTTTTGTCTGGTTGTGTATAAGGTAATTTTTAAGTGTAGCTTAGGCTTAGTGGTATTGGAGAGTTTGTTGAAAATACTTTGTAATCCTATGAAATTATGACATAATAACACAAAGAAATATACAGGGTGTCCCATTTTAAGTGACCAACTCAATTTATCCCGAAACTGTTGGAGTCACAAAAAATATTCTGACCGAATGTTCATAAAAAATAGGGGGACGTATTATGATGACCCTGGCTGACTTGTCAAGGTTGTCCTTCAAGGTCAAATGAAGGTCAACTTAATTTTTTTTTTAATGAGACGATCTAAATTTTATTACATTTTCAAATTCCTCATTTAATTCTACGTTCATTTGACTATTCACTTCATGTTTTCGTTGAACTTTTTTGCGCCAAATTTTGGGAATTTTTTTTGATCTGACATACCCGTGTGGCATATTGAATGAGAGCTCTCGTAATTTCCTATACGATGGTTTACTTTTTTCACTTGTTCTTTCATTTTATATAAAAAAAAATGGGACATCCTGTACATTACATTACTGTTTTCCAGTCTTTGGAAGAGGTTAACCAATCGATCTACCGAGGCTGTGGTTCTTTTGTTGGTTTGTTTCAAATGTGACCATGATGTATAATTATATACCCATGTGGTGATTATAAATTCCGCCTCTATGTTTACTTTTGAACGCGTGAGATATTGTCGTATGAAGTTTGAACACATTTTCTCTCTACAAAATTTTTCATTTTGGGAAATATTAATCCAACCTTATGTTCATTTCTGTCATTAATGAAAGAAAATCCGAAACTTTTGTACTTTCAGGTACTCGTCCAGAAGCTCATGTTGAAGCTGATGCCCTCATTGAATCTAGAAGAGATGGAAACGCGCCATTCTTTAGAGAAAAACCAAACACTATTCCAGTCGTTATTGGAGATAGTTTGGAAATGAAATGTCTGGTAGTGGGAGAACCCAAACCTATTATACAATGGTTCAAGTAAGTGACTAGAAAAAGAAAAAATCCTCCCAGATAGTTTGGAAATGAAATGTCTGGCAGTAGGAGAGCCCAAACCTATTATACAATGGTTCAAGTAAGTGAGTAGAAAAAGAAAAAAATCCTCCCAGATAGTTTGGAAATGAAATGTCTGGCAGTAGGAGAACCCGAACCTATTATACAATGGTTCAAGTAAGTAACTAGAAAAAGAAGAAATCCTGCCAGATAGTTTGGGAATGAAATGTCTGGCAGTAGGAGAACCCAAACCTATTATACAATGGTTCAAGTAAGTGACTAGAAAAGAGATCCTGCCAGATAGTTTGGAAATGAAATGTCTGGCAGTAGGAGAACCCAAACCTATTATACAATGGTTCAAGTAAGTGACTAGAAAAAGAAAAAATCCTCCCAGATAGTTTGGAAATGAAATGTCTGGCAGTAGAAGAACCCAAACCTATTATACAATGGTTTAAGTAAGTGACTAGAAAAAGAAAAGTCCTGCCAGATAGTTTGGAAATGAAATGTCTGGCATTAGGAGAACCCGAACCTATTATACAATGGTTCAAGTAAGTGGCTAGAAAAAGAAAAAATCCTGCCAGATAGTTTGGAAATGAAATGTCTGGCAGTAGGAGAACCCGAACCTATTATACAATGGTTCAAGTAAGTGACTAGAAAAAGAAAAAAATCCTCCCAGATAGTTTGGAAATGAAATGTCTGACAGTAGGAGAACCCAAACCTATTATACAATGGTTTAAGTAAGTGACTAGAAAAAGAAAAATCCTGCCAGACAGTTTGGAAATAAAATGTCTGACAGTAGGAGAACCCAAACCTCTAGGCATCCAACAAATATTTTGGCAGCACCACTTTTGTTTATTGTGCAAATAAATATTATGTTGTTTCTCTCTATCATCACACATTTAGGATTGATGGGTATGCTGTGTCCCCAGGCATCCAACAAAAATGTTGGCAGCACCACTTTTGTTTATTGTGCAAATAAATATTATGTTGTTTCTCTCTATCATCACACATTTAGGATTGATGGGTATGCTTTGTCTACAGGCATCCAACAAAAATGTTGCCAGCACCATTTTTGTTTATTGCGCAAATAAATATCATGTTGTGTTCTCTCTCATTATCCATTAATTTATCTTTTTTCTTTTCAGGAACGAGTTAGTTATAACAGAAAGCTCTCGAATGAAGTTCAGAGAGGATAAAGATGGCCGCTGTATAATGAAACTAGATCCTGTGTTGAATGTAGATTTGGGAATCTTTAAAATTGTTGCCAGAAATAAGAAAGGACAAACTGTTACCCGATGCAGGTAATTTTGTCATAATTCAAATTCACTCCACGTTCCAACTTAACGCCGTGTGTTCCCGCTGAAAAAAACGTTCATAATCATGAATCTTCTAAAAACGCGCAAACAGATGCCACTGGATCATCTAGCGATGTTTTTCTCGTGATTATTGAAAAACGTCCAATAAGAAATTCAATAATCTGTGTAAAGACTGAATAATTGATTTTAATATTTTCTTTCCTTTTAATTATGTCATTTTAGTTTTATATTGTCACTCCCTAAGGAGCTACCATAGTAGCTTGGAAGAGTGATATGAATTTTTAATTACGGTTATTAAAAATTTCAGCATTGGTTTACATAAATTTCATTCGACTTCTGATCTCTCTCCACGTTTCTTAACTGCTGTAGTCAACGCTTTAAATTGGTAGGCTCAAACAATTTATTTGAATTTATTTTCAGAGTCGTTGAAGCTACAACCCCCATTGCTCCTGACTCACCTGAAGCTGTTGATATTTCTGATACTGAAATTCTACTCAGGTGGAAACAGCCTTCCTATGACGGTCATGCGCCTGTCATTTGTTACAGTTTACAATTTAAAGAAGCAGGTAAGTTCTCCGTCCTCACGATGGACCAGAACGACCTGTAACGGATACCATCACAGTTCCAGCCAAAGTTCATCAAAACCTTTTCGTACGAGTGTGGTTCCAAAAAGTTCGTGGTCCGACAAACAAAGGGCTAATGTATTGTCGTTCTGACAATGTTTTACATATCTTAATCATAATACAAAAGGTAAAATTATACAAATATTTTGATTTGGACAGGTCATCTTTGTTTAGGCTCCAAGTACATTCATACGAAGTGTTGGCTCCTCCATAAAATCGCCCCAGTTCGCTTCGCCGTCATTTCAAAGGCTGTTGTGCGTGTGTTTAGATTCACTGAGTCATCTCACCCATGGAGATGTTACTCTAAATGACTGGAATGAATCAAAATCCAGGTCCTACAGTAACAAAATTACTGGAGCTTCCATTTTCAATGAATCAACATAAATTTAAACTGCTGGTATTTTTTTATTATTGTACTGGTTGCAGGTCTCTATTGATACTCTTTGCAATTATCACTGCGACCTTTATTTAAATCTATTGTGACCAGTAGGCGAGGATGGAGTTAGATTCCAACAAAAAGCCTCCGAATCGGTTACGAATCCACCGACTCAACCAACTGAACTACTGAGGTTGACATTACTATTAATGACACCTAATTATGAAAAAAATATCTGTTTTATTTTAGACGAAGTGGAATGGGTGGATTTAGCCAACAATATAGATCATGAATTTTGGCATGTCAAAGATTTAAAACGAGAAACACATTACACGTTCAGGTTGAGTGCAAAGAATTCTATTGGATGGAGTGAAAAGGGAATCCCATCTCCACCATTCAAAACTAAACAACAAGGTAAGTGACGGATACAAAGAATTCTATTGGATGGAGTGAAAAGGGAATCCCATCTCCACCATTCAAAAGTAAACAACATGGTAAGTGACGGATACAAAGAATTCTATAGGATGGAGTGAAAAGGGAATCCCATCTCCAACATTCAAAACTAAACAACAAGGTAAGGTACCGAATACCGATATAAGTCTCTTCAAAGTCATTGGTGGATTGTCGAGTGCTTGAAGATCATTGGAAGATACCGAGATAAAAGTCGTATGCCTCCGAACTACCGGAGATTGTTTTCATGTGGAAGTTGATAATATCCTTTTTTCTGTCATCAAGGATCAAACTTGACAGAATGGACAGATAGATTATACATTTCCCTCCAAATGTCGGATTTTTTTTTTTTTTTTACAAAAAAAAAACTTTTCTCTTCGGGGTTTGACCGCGAAGGGAAACGATATATTGTCAATCCAGATCTCGGTATAAAGTTGTGTACTAGTTTATGGGATTCTTTTTCTCCTATGTTTTCCTGAAGTGGGATTTAATACCGCTTATAGATAATAGAATGTAGCTACCGTGGGTCCAAGCCAGCTTCATTAGGAGACGTGCCTAAGTCCGTGTAAATACAGAAGGTTGGGCATCCAGCTTTTAAAAAACTGCAAAGTCATCGGAAAAAAATAGTTTCTACGCATTGATAGTATGAGAAGCAAGCGAAGGTTATCTTGCCAAGAAAGGGTACAGCTAAAGAGAGTAGACAGAACAGAAGGTTGTGGCGTGGTGGAATTAAGGAAGACTATACCGACCCCAAATAGAATTGGGAATAGTTGAAGTTAAAGAAGACAGATGATAGAATTAATACATTAATACTAAATTAAGTAATATGCGGAAATAGATTAATTTTTTTTTACTTTACAAAAGAAGTAGTTATATTTAAGATTTGAAAGTTATCTCGCTTGGCACCTCCCTTGAAACTGCTCAAAATTTAAAAATTGCTAAAAAAGTTTTCCCTTTGGTTGAAACAAATCCTTGCCCTATGACATGGAACTGTACAGTGTACAGTATGCAAACTCGTTTTAAAACATAATCAGAAAGGTGCCATATTTGTAATGGTTGATGCCATACACACAAACCGTGTGCCGCATAAATGAAAATTATGGCCCAAATCGTGCTCTCGGCATTAACCAGCCTCTAAATATTGATGAGTCAGAAGAGTACTCCCGAGGTTGACTAGGGCTTCTTAAAAACTGCATGACCACACTTGACCCTTCTATTGATGGCCTATGTCTTTATTTTTAAGTAGAAGCACAGTCCGTGATGTTTGTCACCTGCTCAATCCCACCAACCTGGAACCTACATGTCTGTAGACGAGACCTATTGAAGTGGTTATCTTCATTGTTGTGGACACAGAGTTGCGCTCGTTTTTAAACAAAGTCTATTTTTATTTTATTTTCAGGAAATGGTCAATACAAAGTGAACGTTTCCCCAGCTATGAAACATATTCAGTCAATATTTTTATTTTATTTTCAGGAAATGGTCAATACAAAGTAAACGTTTCCCCAGCTATGAAACATATTCAGTCAATTACAGAGGCGGGTCATGTACCAAGTTTAGCTAAACCTCCTCCACCAATAAATTATTCTGTAGAAGACAGTCCTATTGAATGGAAAACAGAGCCGCCAACAGATAAATATCAGTTCATATCAGAAATATATAGGTAAGTAGGGGTCGTAAGGTACAATCACACTATTTGTCATGGAGCTGGTTTGCAACAACACGTCATGAGTTGTTGATACTAAACAATCCTTACGGATAATACAGTAGTTTCTCCTTGCTTTCTGCATGGGTAATTGAAAAGATATCGTTTCCCACTGCCTTTACTCGCCTTTTACGACTGGTATGAACTAGGGTGCCTTGGAAGTATTCTTTTTAAGTTACCCTTTCCACAGGGGACATAGGAAGGATATAATGCAGTAGTTTCTCCTTGCTTTCTGCATGGGTAATTGGAAAGATATCGTTTCCCACTGTCCATAATCGCTTTTTACGACCGGCATGGACTTGGGTGCCTTGGAAGTATTTTTTTTAAGTACCCTATCCACAGGGGACATAGGAAGGATATAATGCAGTAGTTTCTCCTTGCTTTCTGCATAGGTAATTGAAAAGATATCATTTTCCACTGTCCTCACTCGCCTTTTACGACCATGTAAGTCCCCCTATCCACAGAGTACATAGGAAGGATATAATGCAGTAGTTTCTCCTTGCTTTCTGCATAGGTAATTGAAAAGATATCATTTTCCACTGTCCTCACTCGCCTTTTACAACCATGTAAGTCCCCCTATCCACAGGGAACATAGGAAGGATATAATGCAGTATTTTCTTCTTGCTTTCTGCATGGGTAATGGAAAAGATATCGTTTCCCACTGTCCTCACTCGCCTTTTACGACCGGCATGGACTTGGGTGCCTTGAAAGTATTCTTTTTAAGTCCCCCTATCCACATGGGACCTTGTTGCAGTTATAATAAATCATGTCTGATTGAAATATAACGCGACTTTTCACCAGAATATTTCAGAGTATATTATTAACTTTTTTAAAAAAATGAATACGATTTTTGTGCTTTCTAGATTTTTTCATGATAATCCTTACCTTTTCTGTTAAGAATTTTTAAAAAAAGATTTGTTGAAATATTTCCTCAATTTTTCTCAACTGAACTATATTCTGATTTTTCCTTCACAGAGGTAAATTTTCTGTTGTTGTGAAAGCCTCAGAAAAGAATAATGATGAAAATTTTGTGGCTGCAAAGTTATTTGAATATTCTCACGAAAGTTTACATCAAGTGAATGCTGAGTTTGATAACTTGAGATCTTTACGACATGAACGTATAGCGACACTTGTTGAGGCGTACAAGTAAGTATAAACGGACAAAGTGTTTCTTTGATTGAAATCTTTACGACATGAACGTATAGCGATACTTTTTGAGGCCTACAGTAAGTGTAAATGGACAAAGTGTTTCTTTGATTGAGATCTTTACGATATGAACATATAGCGACAATTCTTGAGGCGTACAAGTAAGTGTAAATGGACAGAGCGTTCCTTTGATTGAGATCTTTACGACATGAACGTATAGCGACACTTCTTGAGGCGTACAAGTAAGTGTAAACGGACAAAGTGTTTCTTTGATTGAGATCTTTACGATATGAACGTATAGCGACACTTCTTGAGGCGTACAAGTAAGTGTAAATGGACAAAGCGTTCCTTTGATTGAGATCTTTACGACATGAACGTAGAGCGACAGTGCGACACTTCTTGAGGCGTACAAGTAAGTGTAAACGGACAAAGTGTTTCTTTGATTGAGATCTTTACGACATGAACGTATAGCGACAATTCTTGAGACGTACAAGTAAGTTTAAATGAAAAAAGTGTTTCTTTGATTGAGATCTTTACGACATGAACGTATAGCGACACTTCTTGAGGCGTACAAGTAAGTGTAAATGAACAAAGTAAGTGTAAACGGACAAAGTGTTTTTGATTTTATAGTTAAGATATGGGATGACGTTGAAATCAAATAACAAAAAGAAAAGAAGCAGCAAATGCTCAAGCTTTACGGATCTCGTTTTCAAAACAGCTGGTTTTAAATTTATAATAAGAAAATTCAATGTAACGATAGATGTATATTTATTTGTATGTGTGTGTATCACTAATTGTTTAGCCAAAACGATAAGAGATAAAAAATTAATGGAAATGACTTATCTAGTATTATAATATAATGCAGAGATTCTCCTTGGTTTCTGCATGGATAATGGAAAAATGACTTATCTGGTATTATAATATAATGCAGAGATTCTCCTTGGTTTCTGCATGGATAAAAGAAAAATGACTTATCTGGTATTATAATATAATGCAGAGATTCTCCTTGGTTTCTGCATGGATAATGGAAAAATGACTTATCTGGTATTATAATATAATGCAGAGATTCTCCTTGGTTTCTGCATGCATAAAAGAAAAATGACTTATCTGGTATTATAATATAATGCAGTAGCTTCTCCTTGGTTTCTGCATGGATAATGGAAAGGATATCGTTTCCGACCCTGCCCTTAGTCGCCTTTTATGACCAGCGAGGAATTGGACGTCTTGGAAGTATTCTTTTTCAGTCCCCCCTATAATTTCCATTTCTGATATGTCTCTGTGTTCATTTTTCAGACCTTCTACTACATCGTCCAACATTGCAGTTCTTGTTATGGAGAAATTACAAGGGGCAGACATTCTATCTTATTTATCAAGTAGACATGAATATACGGAACAGAATGTAGCCACAGTCATATCACAAGTAAGCTAAAATATTATTAGATCATTAACAAACTTACAAGTTTTTTTGTGGCTTAACGTCTGTTTAATATCTATTGGTTTAATAATCTTGAAAACCAAAACAAACTTTTCTGAAAATTCCGAGACCAGTAGTCTCGGAATTTGAAATTTTTTCCAATAATTTTCTATTATTGAAAATTGTCTCAAATTGAAAATTTTCTCCAATAATTTTCCAACTAAGAAGTATAATAATGTCTGAGTATAATATGAATAAAATTTCAAAGAAACAAGAACTCGTTTGATCTGATTAAAAAACGAATTTAATTGAAAGTGATGGAATTGAAAACCAAAAAAAGGAAGAAAATTGACGCGCCGGGATGGCTGCATATGTCACTTTCCTTTGTTTTTGTTTTGTAAGGCAAATTGTTTGCGTAAAATAAAAATAAATAATATCTATTGGTCATTCGAGAGGGGGGTTTCACCCTCATTTCACTGGAAACTTACAAATCAGCTTCCTATATTGACCTCACCCAGCCTGGGTTTGGCTGGAAAAATAGCCAGCATTACGAGGGAGGGCGTGAACCTACGTGGTCACTCACAAAAGTCACAAAGTAAAACTCGCTGGACGTAGCTTATCTTCAGTGATCTTACGGGAACTTGTGTATTCAACGTGCCACGGAAACTTAGAAGTTACAATCCAACATAGAGGTGGTGTCAATGTGGATAGCTGGTTGGTAAGGTTCCAGCAAATGGATATTTCTTAGCGTGCTAAACAGTTAAGTATTCTTACACAAATATATCGTTACATTGAGTATAGATAGATCTACTTGGCAATCCAGGGGTCATGGGTTCGAAACCCAGCCGAGGCATGGTATGTTATCCTCTGTATGACTACACAATAATACGACATGCACTTACCGCTGGTAGAACAAGATCCTTAAGGGACTATTTTTTAAAAAATAAATGAATTGGTTATCCGCATTGGATTTTTCCTTTTGGGAGTTCTCCATACTGGGCAGTGTATAATAAGTCTATTATTATCTACATATATATTTAGATGACGTCATTCAACTGGTTGGTTATTGACCAAAGATCGTGATGACGTCATTAAACTGGTTGTTTATTCACCAATGATCGTGATGACGTCATTCAACTGGTTGTTTATTCACAAATGATCGTGATAACTTGTGTATTCAACGTGCCACGGAAACTTAGAATTCAACTAGTTGTTTATTCACGAATGATCGTGATAACGTCATTCAACTAGTTGTTTATTAACCAATGTTCGTGATGACGTCATTCAACTGGTTGTTTATTCACCAATGTTCGTGATGACGTCATTCAACTGGTTGTTTATTCACCAATGTTCGTTATGACGTCATTCAATTGGTTGTTTATTCGCCAATGATCGTGATGACGTCATTCAACTGGTTGATTATTCACCGATGATTGTGATGACGTCATTCAACTAGTTGTTTATGTATCAATGGTCGTGTCTTTATTTTCAGGTGCTCGATGCAGTTCAATATTTGCACTGGCGAGGTTTGTGTCATCTGAATATAGAACCTGATAATGTTGTGATGGCGTCCGTGAGGAGTGTCCAAGTGAAACTAATAGATATGGGATGTGCCCAACGTGTCACCAAATTAGGAACACTTATACATCCTATAAATACACCAAATATAGAGTTTGCAGGTGAGTTTTAAATGATGGGGACTTCACTCAAATTGTTTTCCCGAAGTTTGCCTACCTAAAGTGGATGGGAATTCAGGAACTAACCCCGTCCTTTGAATGAAAAGGCGGGATGATCACTTTATGGGGGTCTTTTGCTTTGACTTAACGATTGGTATTAGTATGGTCTTTGGTAACATTTTTAAACCACGATCGACTAAGTTGTTTTAGACTTCACTTCGGGTCACCCATGATTCTGGACTTTGGGGGGAACTGCTCATCCTTGCGATAACGTATGAGGAGGAAAATCCTTTTTAACGTGTGAACACCATCTGCGATTATGTTTTTTCAGTAGTATGCTATCGGCAATTTTTTATCGGCGGATTAAGAGTTTTTTAAAGGTTGGATGTCCTTCCTCACACCAAAGCTTCTGTATCTACACAGGCTTAGGACCGCCACCTAATAAAGATGCTCCCCTCGGCGGCTCCCTTTCTGTATGTTTTACTTAAATTCTATTTATGTAAAACTAGCTGTTTCGCTCGTGCTTCGCTATGATTCTTATATTGCTATTTTTGTTTTTCAAGAACAATGGAAAATGGTGGGGGGGGGGAGTATCGGTATGTGTCCACCATGTATANTTTTTTTTTTTTTTTTGCCCGTTCTTAGTTTCGTATCTCTCAAATGGCTGGCCATATCTTTGCAGAAAATGTCCTTAAATAAGATCTAAACGGTCACCTAAAACTTTCTCGCTTTGAGTTGATATGTTGTCGCGATAAAATTTAAGACATCGGACCGTGACTGGCCGATTTTGGTGAAGAAATTAGAAATTTGGCTTTAACTCGAAAACGGCTTGACATATTTTAGTTCTGGTAATTTTCATCGTACACTATGATTTTTGGGGGGTTCCATTTCTATCAATTTTTGCGCTATCAGCTACCGTTTGGCTGTGGTATTGTAACAGACAACCCCTACCAATTAGGTACATACACACAAACTTCTGATTTATATATTAAGATATCAGTTGATCCATATTTAAAACAGTTCTCAAATATAGATTTTAGTTATAAATATAGATTTAACCAGTTCTTAAAGATAGATTTCAGTTGGTTCAATCAATAATGTACAAAGTAGGAAATATTTTCTATCTCCTTGTTTACCCTCCACGCGACTCTATATATTCGGATCTGTATTTCATTTCAATTTTTGACGTTATAATTGTATGATTTTTTTTTATCCGCAGCTCCTGAACTGCTCAATGATGAACCAATTTACCCTCAAACTGATGTATGGTCTGTGGGAGCTCTTGCCTATGTGCTCTTATCAGGAGCATCACCGTTCCGAGGAGATTCTGACGTTGAAACAAAGCAAAACATCAATTTTGTCCGTTACAGATTTGAATATTTGTTCAAAGAATTGACGCAAGAAGCTACACGGTTCCTAATGCTTATATTCAAACGGGCCCCAAGGTAATTGACCAAAGTGATGTCTGGTTTTAAGACCCCGATTTTTATGTTTTTTTTATGAATTTTGGTATGGACATTCATATTTTGGAGCCTCGAGAATGACAACCTATCTAAACGTTTAAAAAGAAGAAAACCTCACGATCTTACATAGAGCTCCATCCTGAGGTGCACCAGATTGCAACCACCTTCATAAGACGAGTCTATTTATGTTATGTACATAAACTGATTACTTATTTAATATTTTAAGAATAATATTGATCATTAGATTTAAGTGTCTAGATTGCAATAATAAAATGCCTTCATCGGCTATTGTTATTTTTTAAAAAATTAGCCATCTGGGGCCAAATGTTGGCCATTTTAATAAGTGAGGTCTACAGTTCTTAGAACTACTAGTTATTGAAAGGTGAAAACGTGTTGACACGTGGTGAGATTAACACAAGCTATTTTCTCAATTTTTGTTTAACGTCTCTTTAACATCTATTGGTCATTCGAGACGGAGGTTTTACCCTCCATTCGTTGTAAACTTACAAACTACCCACATTCACCTCACCCAGCCTGGGTTGGGCCGGAGAAAGAGCCCGCATCACGAGGGTGTGAACCACACGTGGACATCCACATGATACAACCTCGCTGGACGTTGCTTAACTTCAGTGATCCAACGGGAATTGGTGTATTCAACATATTCATTTTTTTTATAAATAAAAAAAACCTGGTTGCAGGTCTCTATTGAGACTGATTGCAATTATCACTGCGACCTTTATTATTATTGAACTGGTTGCAGGTCTCTATTGAGATTGCAATTATCACTGCGACCTTTATTATTATTGAACTGGTTGCAGGTCTATTGAGATTGCAATTATCACTGCGACCTTTATTATTATTATTAAATTGGTTTCAGGTCTCTATTGAGACTGATTACAGTCACTGCGACCTTTTAGATCTATTGTGACCAGTAGGCGGGGATGGAGTTAGATTCGAACGAATCCACCCCTCAGCGTCAAAGTTTATGACAGAATTTTAACCTTAAAAATTGGTTCTAGGAAGAAAGATTGAATTCAAATGAGGAGGTTATCAGTGACACTGAGGGGTATTTTGGAATCATATTTTTTAGGTGGGCTTAAAGAAGTGGTAGGAATGCGTGGTGAAAGAAGATACGTTAAAGAAAAAAATACAGAATTTCGAGTGGAAGGTTACCACTAGGCGAGGTTAATGTCTGAGACATTTTCTACCTGCCTTGGTAGCTCAGTGGTCAAGCGCTCGCCTGGTAATCAGGAGGTCGCGGGTTCGAAACCCAGCCAAGGTAGGATTTTATCCTCTCAATTAATTGAGAATTTGACCACAATAATAGTACAAGCTTACTGCTGGGGTAAAGGGACTCGTTGGTCTCATTCGAGCAGTATAAATAAGCAGTATTATTATTATTATTCCTACCACCTAACCTGTAGTGCTCTATTTTTATGTTCTCAAATACTCAAATTAATGAGCATTTTTACTTTTTATTCCTATAGAAGATAAAGTATTGTAATCGTGCAGAAAATTTGGAAATTTTTTGGCCTAAAAATTGTCTGACGGGAACCCAAAACCCAAAATAAACATCAAATATGTAATTTCCTATTGTTTTTGGGTCATAATTTCACTATTTTCGGTCATTTTTGAAGTTTGAAAATATTTGGAGCCATAGGGTCCAAAAACCGATATTTTGTATCTGCTGGGGATTTAACCCACGCCCACCTCTTTACTAGGCGAGCGCTTTATCACTAGCCTACGTCTTACTTACTAACTTATGGAAGTGATGTTAATGTGTAAAAACAATTCATTTGAAATCATTTAACCTCTTTTAAAATGTAATTTCAGTAAACGACCAACCGTAGAGGAGTGTCACGAGAATAGATGGTTGGTGCCATCAGAGTATATGATCAAAAAGAGAGAAAGAGCTGTCTTTTTGGGTAACAGATTGAAGGTAAGTATTTTGTATGATTTTAGGGAATATTGGGGGGGGAGGTAAATATTAGTTCAAAGTGAATCACATCGCGCCGCAGAGGAGTGTCCTCGTGCCCCGCAGGGGCCTTTACTCTATGTTAAACAAATGAGATATTTTTGTCAGTCCAAAGATGTGTTTTCCTAGAAGCGTCTATGTACTAGCTATAGCGTCTGATGGCGTGTAGGAAGCCAAAAAAAAAATTTACTCTTGCAAGCAATCTGGAGTTATAAATAAACAAATGATCTTTCTTTGTGTTATTATGTCACAACTTTGGTGCTCACTGGAGCATTGTGGGATTTTTCCAACATCAATCATTATCCAATTATCTTTTTAAATATTTTAACTTTTGTCGGATCGACTTTTTCAAACTTAGATATAGGTATCTAAATTTGAAAAAGTCGGTCCGGCGAAAATTAAAATATTTAAAATCTTTCGTTAAACAAAAAAACTAGTCACCAAAGACATTCGTTCATTATAATTATTATTATCTAATTGCCTTGTTTTTTTAAAAAAAAATTTACCTACAATGCTGACACCGGGTCGCCATGCGCATTTATCTCCATAGCTACTCATTGTCCTCACGAGGCTGAGCGGCCTCCGAAAACATCCAAAACACAGTGACAAATTATACCTTTGAATAATATGTTAATTATAAGTGTTAAAAAATATTAGCTTTTAAATAAGTTAAAACAAAACACTAACCAAAAAAACTATTTATAATTATTTATGAAGAAACTACTTTCGAATCATTCGATTCATCATCAGTCTAGTCGAGTCGAAGGATGAAAGTTGAGTCTTCGAGTCAATTTTCATCCTTCGACTCGACTAGACAACTAGACTGATGATGAATTGAATGAGTCGAAACTAGTTTCTTCATAAATAATTATAAATAGTGTTTTTGGTTAGTGTTTTGTTTTAATTTATTTAAAAGTTAACAAAATTATACCACCTGCTAGGATTCGAACCAGAGTCTCCCGAGTGCAAGACTAGTGCAGTGACCACTGAGCCACGGGAGCTGGAATCTGAAGTTATATACATTGACGGTCTTTTAACTTTAAATGTGAGTTAGTAATGTCGGTCGTCCATTGGATAGTAATAACTATCGGACAAATAGTTTTATAATTTTTTTGGTGCCCCAGTCTCTGGTTTTAGGTTGTCCATTCCCATCAATTTTTGACGTCACCTCCGGTTGCTTATAGCATCGCTCTAGTCTCTAGTGGGCACTGCGCTTCACACTTATCAATAAATGTGTTTCTATGTGGAATGTGTTTCAGGAGTTCTCTGACGAATATCATGATTTGAAAGCTAAACAACTTTCGTCAGACTCATTGACTGATCTTCATAAAACGTTTACCCGTTCAAATAGTATCCAAGAGGAACTGAGCTCAACATCTTTTACATCACAATTTATATCTAAACCAAGATCTGATTCATCAACATTGTAAAATTGAAGAAACCGCATCTGCACTCCACCCCGCTCCGCCCTGACAAATCAAATACAAACACTTGACAATTTATCTAAGTACTATCGGAGAGATCATTAACAAAATAGATTCTTGAGTGGAAGGTAACCACTTGGCGAAGTTAATGGCTCTGAGTCATTTTCTACCACGTAATCATTATGTCTTCAGATGGTTTAGATATAAATAAAATAAATGGCCGATGTCACGAAATTAACCGTTCTTCCCATTTATAGATGCATGATTAATTAATTTTTTTCTACGTACCGGGGCAACCGAAACACTCAAAAGTGTTTGGTCAAAAACCATCAATACAGCAATGCAAACCAAAAGAAGACGCACATCATCTCACAGCGATCATACTCTTTGTGATGATTTGCTGTGATGGAAATGAATTACGGCCGATTTTTCGAATCGCCCGTAATCTTGAATTTTGACGTGACAACATATCAACTCAAAGCTATATCAAAGTGTCTCGTAAATATCAAAGTTTTAGGTGGCCCTTTAAACCTTAATTTACGACATTATTCGCAAAAAACGGTCCAACCGTTTTCAAGCTATAACCGTTTTTCCAATTTTTGTAAGGTGAATCGTAAAATACTATTAGCTTCCGATTTTTAACTGAGAAATCATAGAACAATATTAGCACGGGTATGGCCATGCCTCTAAAGCGCCAATCTATAGGCCGTAGCGAAGCTCGGGCAAAACAGCTAGTCTAATAATATAAGTAACCATTTAGTAATGCAGCGGTTTTTCTCACGAAATTAACCGTTCTTCCCATTTATAGATGAATTATTAATAAAAATAGTAGAAACAGATTGATATGAGTTTACTGAAAAGAGTTTGATGACCCTTGCTGGAACTATGATGGTATGCGTACCAGGACGATAAGTAACCATGTGGTTGTTTGGTTGAGATCTAGATTTAACACCACCATTTTTCTTTCTTTTTTCTCTTTTTGTACCACTGTAACTCTCGAACGCTTGTTCGGTTTTTTATGAAACTTTGTACGCATATATTTATCGAATTCATAGAATCGGTTTTTTTTTGTGCCCCATTGACCCAATCAAGGCCTCGTAGTGGCAATGGTAAGTCAAGTGAGAAGTACTACAATGGTAAGTTCACCATCGAATCCCATCCGCATTGAAAATTTTTTGATCGAATATTCTCGTTTACGGAATGGCATATGAAGGAGTGCGATGAAATAATGCGAAAGCGGTTCCGGGGCATAACTTTTATTAGAAAACATGTTTAGTAAGACCTCATATGATTGGTTAGAAGAGATCATATTTGAACACTAAAATGTCGCTTTATCAATAAACCTTCTTTTAGGACCAAAGATTTATCATGGAACTTTTTAATGCGAAAAGGTTTTTTTGGGTGGGATATATTTCTTTAAAAAAAAGGTCCCCTGTGGATAGGAGGACTTAAAAAGAATACTTCCAAGGCACCCAAGTCCATGCCGGTCGTAAAAGGTGAGTAAAGGCAGGATCAGAAACGAAATCTTTTCCATAACCCATGCGGCTGTTAACGTATAATGATGATGATTAAAAAAATATTTTATCAGTTTTTTAAAAAATATATACAAATTTTGGGCCTCTTCGACTATTTTAACTTCACGTGAGTTTCTTGTGGCCTTTAATTCAATATTTTTTTATATTGAGTGGGGGGAAATTAATTTATTTTATTTTTAATGAATAATTAATTTATTTTTGTTGATCGTTTTATTTTTAATAAAATTAAAATATATTCTCAAATTAATATTTGAAATATATATATTTTTTTCTTTCTTTTTTTAAATAAATGGAATCTTATCATTAACAAAAAAGAATGAAATGAATACTCCTCTTAGTTCTTACTTCTCATAATTGTTGAATAACAATGATTTTAATGAATAATATGCACGTGTGTGTGTACACATTGACCATTATGTTTTGAAAAAATATTTTCACATATAAAATAGAGGGAGAAAAATAAAATTTATATATCCAAAATTGAATCTGACGCCGGGTAATTTTTTTTTGGAACGATGAGTTGGATTACCTCAACACATCGTCGAGGTAATCCAAAAATTTTTGTTGCTTCAATACAGCCCCCTGTTGTTTGGCCCACACGGAATTCAAATGAAAAAACATTCATATTTTATTCCAATTGTTCCTCTTTTTTAATTATTCAGATTGATCCAGTGTTGCCAGGCGTACGTATTGGCCCGTACATGTGGTATGACTTCGAGGAGAACCGTAGGGTCCCATAGTTGTGGGATTTTTGTCGCGAGCGGCGTGACACATCGCGGGAAAATCCCACCAACCATATTTTTATTTTTTCCACTTCTCTTTTGTTTTGTTTTTAACTTTTTATGTTTACTTGTTAGCTTTATTGACATATTTTAACCCCCCTCGACAGGTTAGGAAACGTTTTTACGGCCATGCCTTTATTGCTTGAGCAAA
>CM022876.1:7540764-7559465 GCA_012654025.1 Pachypsylla venusta | reverse complement strand
CAAATGGACTGTCCATTTGTTGAGTTTTGGATCAAACTTTGATTTGGCTTCCATGTTAACACGGACAGGTGCTTCCGCCATTTGTGTTCTTGATTCTTGCATTTTGTAAAGATATGTAGATATTTCTTTGTCATAATTTCTTCGCACTTCGTCATTATGATTTGATGTGATTGCAGGTGGCTATGATCCGCGTAACGAGCCTACAGATCGGGTACTAAGGTATGACCCAAAGCTCAACAAATGGACTGATTTCAGTCCATTTGTTGAATCTGAATCAGTCCATTTATTGAGTTTTGTATCGTTGAGCTTTGGTTGCTGCCATGTGTGTTCTTGATTCTTGCGTTTATGTTGTCGGTATATATTCATAAAGAAATGTAAAAATATGTAGATATTTCTTTCTTTGTGTTTTGTAATAATTTTTTGGGAATCAAAAAATTACAAGATATTTTTAACAGGCACTCCAATATTACTACGTGGTCATGTTTTCTTCACACTCTGTTAATATGATTTGATGTTATTGCAGGTGGCTATGATCCGCGTAACGAACCTACAAATCGGGCACTAAGGTATGAGCCAAACTTCAACAAATGCACTGTCCATTTGTTGAAATTCGGATTATAACTTTGATTTAACTTCCATGTTAGCACGGACAGGTGCTCCTGCCATTTGTGGTCTTGATTCCTGCATTTTGTAAAAATATGTAGTAGATATTTCTTTGTCATAATTTCTTCGCACTTCGTCATTATGATTTGATGTGATTGCAGGTGGCTATGATCCGCGTAACGAGCCTACAAATCGGGCACTAAGGTATGAGCCAAACTTCAACAAATGCACTGTCCATTTGTTGAATCAGTCCATTTGTTGAAATTCGGATTATAACTTTGATTTAACTTCCATGTTAGCACGGACAGGTGCTCCTGCCATTTGTGTTCTTGATTCTTGCATTTATGTTGTCGGTATGTATTCATAAAGAAATGTAAAAATATGTAGATATTTCTTTCTTTGTGTTTTGTAATAATTTTTTGGGCATCAAAAAATTACAAGATATTTGTCGCTATTGCCATAGTAGTCCACCTCTGAGAATTTCAGAGAAGTGCACACTTGAAAAAAATTAGGGACAAGATGAGACCAATTGTAAAAGTTCAAGTGATGATTAAGAATGACTTTTTCAATTTTGCGACGAAATCGCAAGATATATAATTTTTGCAATTGCCAAAAAATTGTTTATACACTAATTCAACGATAATTCGAAAACGATGACTTTTTTCGCAAAACATATAAGGAGCAAAACATATTTGTAGGGAATAAATAGGCGCGTATTTTTTATTCAGATTTTTTTTCTGTATCTCTCATTGCTTAAACACTATTCCCTAGTTTTTCACTTATATTTCAAAA
Source organism: Pachypsylla venusta (assembly GCA_012654025.1). Classification (NCBI taxonomy): domain Eukaryota; kingdom Metazoa; phylum Arthropoda; class Insecta; order Hemiptera; family Aphalaridae; genus Pachypsylla; species Pachypsylla venusta. The sequence continues at coordinate 7,558,070 of CM022876.1, read as the reverse complement.
TTCGTGAGGTGTTTCCAAATCATGAAACCAAGCACGCTAATGAGGTTTTACTAAGTGGGTATGTTGATATATATTTGTATCATGACAAATACTGTGATACGGCCTTTAATTTTTGTCAAAAAATTTAAAAAAATAATAGAATGTTGAATACACCAGTTTGTGTAAGATTATTTACTGTTTTGACAAATACCCTGACTTTTCGGAAGCATTGCTGATATTTTTCTGTGTTAATAATATCTCTCCCCTGTGGATAGGGGAATACTTTCAAGGCACCCAAACCCATGTCGGTTGTAAAAAGGCTACTAAAGGCAAGGTCGGAAATGATATCTTTTCCATTACCCATGCTGAATGTAAGGAGAAGCTACTGCGTTATCCGTAAAGGATTGTTTAGTAACAACAACTCGCCCAAACCAGCCCCATGGCTGTTAACCTATGATGATGAATAATTTATAAATTTCTTCTAAAAAAAATTTGTTTCTCTTTTATTCTGTGTCCGACCTATAGTTTTTACGGGCCTATATATATAGTTTATATTTTAAAAATTAAGAGAATTTTAAAAATAAAACCGGTCCATTTCCCTTAATTTTTCGACATCTCTTATTTTTAACAAACGATTGGGAGAAGTATGCCAAAGTAATAACTCGCCAGCTAAATTTTTATTAAATGAAAATATGATTTTTCCAGATGACCCTTACTATATTGATACAATTGAATCAATTCCTTTTTTTTTATAATTCGAAACGGGGTATAAGTTTGCTGGAAATTTACAAATCTGGTACCCCCATTTCCTGGGTTAGGCCGGGAATAGCCAGCATCACGGAGACGCAAAATTCCGTTGTCACCCACTTAGTAAAACCTCACTGGAAGTTGCTTAATTTCAGTGATCTAACGAGAACTGGTGTATTCAACGTACCACAGACTCTAATTTGAATTTCGATTTTTTCATTTGGATGCTTTTCTCAAAAATTCAATCTTTTCTTAAAAAAAAAAAAAACAATTTGAATTTATTATTTAATAATTTGAATTCTAACTCTTCCCTCTGAACGAAATGTTCTAAAATGAATATTAGTATTGATTCGTAGGAATCATTTATATGGCACGAATTAGAATAAATACTAAATTATTTAATGAGGTTTCCTCTTCTGTTCTAGTAATCTAGTCAATTAATAAGAGGAAAATACAAAGCGTATACAACTTTGCTAACCACTCAACTATAATAATAGTCCTTATTTATTATACTGCCCGAATAGGACTAAAGAGTCCCTTGACATCGGCAGTTTTTTAGGTGCTATTATTATGTGGTCCCCTGTGGATAGGGGACTTAAAAAGAATACTTCCAAACCACCCATTTACATGCCGGTCGTAAAAGGTGACTAATGGAAGGGTCGGAAACGATATCTTTTCCATTACCCATGCAGAAAGCAAGGAGAAATAACTTTTGTTGATTTTAAATGAGAAAAATTTACAAAAATTTTAGTTTTTTTCCCCATAAAAAAATAAAAAAAAGAAGTGAATGCCTCAAATTCAACCTAGAAAACTGAAATCTTTTCTAATCAATTTCATAAATTCTACTTGATTTCATTTAGTTTATGTTTTCCAATCAATTTCATAAGTTCTACTTGATTTCATTTAGTTTATGTTTTCCAATCAATTTCATAAGTTCTACTTGATTTCATTTAGTTTATGTTTTCATAAGTTCTACTTGATTTCATTTAGTTTATATTTTCATAAGTTCTACTTGATTTCATTTAGTTTATATTTTCATAAGTTCTACTTGATTGATTTCATTTAGTTTATATTTTCATAAATTCTACTTGATTTTATTTAGTTTATGTTTTCATAAGTTCTACTTGATTTCATTTAGTTTATATTTTCATAACTCTACTTGATTTCATTTAGTTTGTTTTCATAAGTTCTACTTGATTTCATTTAGTTTATATTTTCATAAATTCTACTTGATTTTATTTAGTTTATGTTTTCATAAGTTCTACTTGATTTCATTTAGTTTATGTTTTCATAAGTTCTACTTGATTTCATTTAGTTTATGTTTTCATAAGTTCTACTTGATTTCATTTAGTTTATATTTTCATAAATTCTACTTGATTTCATTTAGTTTATGTTTTCATAAGTTCTACTTGATTTCATTTAGTTTATATTTTCATAAGTTCTACTTGATTTCATTTAGTTTGTTTTCATAAGTTCTACTTGATTTCATTTAGTTTATATTATTTTTTTCATGAATGGGCCCATCTTGCAAATTTTCAACTTTTTTTTTTTTGGAGGTTTTTGGAACCTCCAACCGGTTTGCGGAAGATCAAGATTATATCCAATTACTAACCCTCACACTCATTCACAACAGGGCCTTATTAATGAGAAAATTTCCATAGAACAACTGCATATTAAGAACATTAATTAATATGCAGTTTTTCTATGGAAATTTTCTCATTAATACGGCCCTGTTGTGACTAAGTTTNTTTTTTTTTACTAAAATGGTTCCCTGTTGAGGCCACTCCCCATTTTAAGTCTTAAATCATATACTTACTTCAGACCTTCTATCCCAAAATGACCGTTTTCTAAAAGTCGTCATTTGTTACCTCTGGTAGAAATACGCGGTTTGGTTTTCCTGACCTACGGCACTGATAAAACTTAAAAGTTGTTATTTTAATTACTTATGTAGGTGGAAAATCTTTTTTGAGCCACTCTTAACGAATTTCTACATCAAATTAATATTCGGGTTTCATTATACAGGGTGTAACAAGTTTTGGTTTTGAACACCTCTGGCTCCGCTCCTGATTATTTTTTTGAAAAAACAAAAATGGGAATATTCCTTATTTTATTGGCACTTCTATTTTTCAAAAAAATATTTGTACCATTCCATTTAAATTTCCTGAGAAATCGACTCTTTGTGTCAAAAAAAGCCACTTCCAGGATTCGAACCTGGATACTGATATTACCATTCGAATGGCCATGGGCCCTTTCCTATCCCTAGAAACAAACAGAATTCAAAAATTCCAAGCGGTTCAAAAGTTATGGGCACTGGGCAGGACTTCTGGGACATACTTTATATATATATAGAATGAGAAAATACAATATTTAAATTTAAGGCTCTGTTCAGATGACCGCGCGGGAGCAATGAACAAATACATATAAGTTTGTAGAACTAGTACCGCGCGGTCATGTAAACAATATGCACTATGTAGACAGATCTTGTGCCGCGCGTACCGCATGCTCATGTGAACTTAGCCTTAACTCTCATCATTTTTTCATAACTAACGCCATCTTCATCATTTTTTCATAATTTTGTGTTACAGGTGCGCGCGCATCTTGAAATTTCACTCTCATCATTTTTTTTAAAGAAGTATAACTTCAATAATGTTCTATATTTTGATAGGAAAAAAATGTAACTTTAGAAAGAAAAGATTGTGGATTCAAGGAGCCGATAATACTGACTGTGACATCGTACATCTGTTGTTACATTAACTTTCATTATCTATAATAATAAAACTCAATGTAACGATAAATGTGTGTGTTATGTATCACTAATTGTTTAGCCAAAACGGTAAGAGATATCGAAAAATTTATGGAAATGGAACCTCTCTCAAAAACCATACCCTGGAACCCCATGAAAACTATGAGAATTCAAAAATGTTGAACCGTTTTCAAGTTAGATTTATTTTTTGGTTAAATATGATGCGCTCTTGGCCACCTAGACGACTTTTATCGGAGAGATCTGTATGATCGTTAACTTCAATCACCCTTCCCCAGCCCCTAAAACGAAATTTGTAAAACATGGATCAAACCTGTTATTCAGTCAACGCCTGAGAAAAATCTCTTGGATATTAAAATTACTTTATCGAAAAAGAAATTGAGATTTCGAAAATCTTTTTATTGGGAAATTTAATACTTTTGATGTATTTTTTTTTACCGAATGACAAAAGAATATTTAAAAAAAATACTTTTCTTTTATATATAAATGAATAAAATAATAAGTACTCTACTTGGAAAAAGTAAAATACCTACAAATGTTTTTCTTGTAACTTTTTTACATTTTCAGCAAATTCATCTCTGCCCTGTTCCGAATAAAATTAAAGGGTTAAAAAAAAAGATGGACTTTATGGATTATAAATTCCCTTGGAAAATGACTAAATTAAGATGAAACTTACACTATGGGTTGGTAGATAATAAAATTTAGTCTTTATAAAATGGTGGCTCTCCTCCGAGACTTTAGTTTGATTTTCGACGGACAGAGATTTGAAATCGGTGAAATTGTAATAGGCAAATAGGATCAAATGGAATTCTCATAAATTAAAAAGTGACAATAAATATACTCATTCTGGTGGTGACTTTCGGAACTATTTCTAATCATTGAACTGCGTTGAACAGAATTAAAATCTTAAAAACTTTTTTTTACAGAATTTTTTTCTTTTCCTATGATATTTTGAAAAAGAAATGAAATTTTGTATTAGGCAATTAGCATCAAACGGAGGTCTCACAATTTTTTTGATATTTTTAAAACTCCACCTTGCGGTGAAATTTGGAACTATTTGAAAACGTTTTATATTGTTAGACAGAATAAAATATCCGACATTTTTATAAAAGTCGGCTTTTCATTGGTTGATTATAATATTTTAGATAGTACGGCCATTATCCAATAAGAGAATATTTTTTTTATTGGTTGATTTTAATAATAATAATTTTAGATCCGACATTTTCAATAAGAGAATAGCTTTTGATTGGTTGATGAGTTAATATCTTTTAAACGCCCTTTCTAAGATAGGTCGCCATTTAAAATGGTTCTATAATTGACCGCTAGGTGGAGTATTTTTATTTTAAAAATATTGAGACCTCCGTTTGATGATAATTGCCTATTACAAAGTCTCCGATTTTCACTTGTCACTCGGTTATGGTTGGTTGTTTTTTTTTAAGATTGAAGAACAACCACACTAATATACTCAGTCTGGTGGCGAATTTCGGAACTATTTCAATTCATTAAACTGTGTTGAACAGAATTAAAATGTGAACAACGTATTCCTATGATATTTCGGAAAAAAATGAAATTTTGTATTAGGCACTTAGCATAAAACGGAGGTCTCTTAATATTTTTTACTTTTTAAAAACTCCACCTAGTGGTGAGTTTTGGAACTATTTGAAAACGTTTTATTTTGTTAGATAGAATAAAATATGCGCCATTTTTATAAAAGGTCGTCTTTTGATTGGTTCATTATAATAAAATTTAGATACAGCCGACATTTTCAATAAGAGAATAGCTTTTGATTGGTGGATGAATTAATATCTTTTTAAACGCCTTTTCCAAGACAGGTCGCCATTTAAAATGGTCCTATAATTCACCGCTAGGTGGAGTATTTTTAATTTTAAAAATATTGAGACCTCCGTTTGATGATAATTGCCTATTACAAAGTCTTCGATTTTCACTTGTCACTCGGTTGGTTTTTTTTTAAGATTGAAGAACGACTACACTAATATACTCAGTCTGGTGGCGAATTTCTGAACAATTTCAATTCATTAAACTGCGTTGAACAGAATTAAAATGTCAAAATCTATTTTTTTTTAAAAAAAAAAACGTTTTCTATATTTCGAAAAAATGAAATTTTGTATTAGGCAATTAGCATCAAACGGAGGTCTCACAATTTTTTTGATATTTTAAAAACTCCACCATGCGGTGAAATTTGGAACTATTTGAAAACGTTTTATATTGTTAGACAGAATAAAATATCCAAGATTTTTATAAAAGTCGGCTTTTCATTGGTTGATTATAATAATTTTAGATAGAACGGCCATTTTCCAATAAGAGAATATTTCTTTTATTGGTTGATTTCAATAATAATAATTTTAGATCCGTGATTGGTTGATGAGTTAATATCTTTTTAAACGCCCTTTCCAAGACATCGCCATTTAAAATGGTTCTATAATTGACCGCTAGGTGGAGTATTTTTTAATTTTAAAAATATTGAGACCTCCGTTTGATGATAATTGCCTATTACAAAGTCTCCGATTTTCACTTGTCACTCGGTTATAGTTGGTTGGTTGTTTTTTTTAAGATTGAAGAACGACCACACTAATATACTCAGTCTGGTGGCGAATTTCGGAACTATTTCAATTCATTAAACTGTGTTGAACAGAATTAAAATGTGAACAACGTATTCCTATGATATTTCGGAAAAAAATGAAATTTTGTATTAGGCACTTAGCATAAAACGGAGGTCTCTTAATAGTTTTTACTTTTTAAAAACTCCACCTAGTGGTGAGTTTTGGAACTATTTGAAAACGTTTTATTTTGTTAGATAGAATAAAATATCCGACATTTTTTATAAAAGGTCGTCTTTTGATTGGTTCATTATAATAAAATTTAGATACAGCCGACATTTTCAATAAGAGAATAGCTTTTGGTTGGTGGATGAATTAATATCTTTTTAAACGCTTTTTCCAAGACAGGTCGCCATTTAAAATGGTTCTATAATTCACCGCTAGGTGGAGTATTTTTAATTTAAAAAAAATATTGAACGACCTCCGTTTGATGATAATTGCCTACTACAAATTCTCAGATTTTCTAAGGTTTATTCATAGTGAATGAGTGCCGCAATAAAAATCGTTGTTTACTGATGCATTTGGGGGGGGATGGGTACTAAAAATTTAAAATGAAAGTGACTTACTTACCTTGAATTGTTTAGCAACGTTGAGCTTGGTCATCAGAGGAGGTAATGTTTATTCTGTTATTTTTTTAAACATACTCAATTTTATGAGCCATTTAGCGCGTTTTTACTGTGTGCATAGATAACCTTTTTATTAATTGATAAAATTACGTAACTTTATAATGATATGATTTTGTCATTATTGGTTGATTATTTTCAATAATAAACCTTTGGAATCGTCAAAAAAAAAAANAAAAAAAAAAAAAAAAAAAAAAAAAAAAAAAAAAAAAATACCTCCCTCAAAATTTGATATTTATTATACGTTTTTATTTTTAGGGGTCCAAATTTATTTTCTATAATAAACCTCTGGTAGCTGGTTTTAAATTTCAGCGAATGGAATTTTTAATTCCACCCCTTCGCGATGTTGATTAGACGTTAAACGAGAGAGAAAAATATCAGCCGTGACTCTAATCGTTTCTAAACTGTAGACCTCACTCAATTAATAGGCCACCATGAATACCTCAGTTGACCCTGTGGGATTCATATTAAATGCACAAGTTCCAGAGTACCGGAGTTAAATACATCAGAGTTCTTAAGTCGAGAGTGTTAAGTATTCGGATGGGAGCCTTATCAAGCACACAACGTGTTTCCGGACGTTTTGGGGTGCACTCAATCTCGTGAGATCACCTCAGTAGATGTAGTTGATTACAACGAAATGGCAGGGGATGCAATGGATGTGATTAAAATTTCTACTTGGCAGAGCGTGCATCACCCCCGACTTGCAGCAGGGAAATACCGGGTTTGATTCTTGGTCGGGTTGAAAATATTTCAATAAAAAAATGTCTACCTGATTTTAGTTTTTCGACACTTTTTTCTTTTCAAAAAATTAATAACTCGAAAACGGTAAGCCTGAGAGTTAATTTGACATTTGCCAACTCAGGAGTTCAAATTCAACGTATCTAGACTATTCATACTATCGATTTTTTAAGAAAAAAAAAAATGAGAAGGCTAATTTTGATCTTTTTCATCGAAAAATCCGTATCAAAATTTACCGTTCAAATGTATCCTGCACACCGTTATTTGAAGCGCTGAGTCCAACAAAGTATTCCGTTTCTCTAGTTTATACCGTTCCGGAGATATCCTCCTTGTACCAGATTTTCCCCAAATTTGTGGGTGCCTAGTATTTTTAAATTATGCAATGTGCAAAACAACACTTTTTTAATTTCTATCACAAACTTTTTGTTACCTTCTCTAGATGATACATAAAAATAAATGACGTTCTAAGATCGTACCACTTTGCACGTTTGAACACAATTTCCCAAACAATCACTTATGTTGAGCAACGTCAGGCGTGTTTAGTAATTGAATGATTGACTGTTTTGCTACAGCAAATGTTATTGTACATGTCACATGTTGTTAAGAATAATAATAATAAAACTCAATGTAACGATAAATTTATGTGAGTATGTATGAATCACTAATGCTGAAACCATAGAAAAATTATCAGAATTCAAAAATGTCGAACCGTTTTCGAGTTACGGCCGATTTTTCGATTGTTGACCAATATTAGCCGGTCATGGCCCGATATCTTAAATTTTGACGCGACAACATACCAACTCAAAGTGTCATAGTTCTAGGAGGCCTTTCAAGCTTTAATTTAGTTCATAATTCAATTTAGTTTTATTTAGGTCATAGTTTGAAAAAAAAAAACTACCCAACCGTTTTCGAGTTACGGCCGTTTTTTCCGATTTTTGTACGGGAAATCATAAAATACTATCCATGCGGGAAAGCCATGCCTCTAAGGCGCCAAGCTAGAGGCCGTAGCGAAGCACGGGCAAACCCGCTAGTTAAGGAATAAGTTTCACACGTACTGTTGCTTAACATAAGTGATTTTTATTGTGTTCAACTGTGAAAAGTGGTAAATGGTATCCATTTTCAATAATTTCATCAATGAAGTGATAAAACCATTTCGTTTTCGAAATTCAACAAAATTTCTGAGTCCAATTTTCGGCTCAAAATACAACCCGTTTTTCGGCATCATCTCTCAAATCGCAGCAAAACGACAGGGGGAATCTACATTTCAGTTACGCTCGGGGCGGATCGCCTCCTCCCTCAAGGCTGGAAAATTTAAATGTTTATTCAAACTGAATCGATTTTAACAAAGAATTTACCTTCTCATCGAATTGTTAAATTCGAACTTTGAGAAGGTAAATTTATGCTTGCAACTCATATTACTTGTTCTCTAATGGGTCACTTACTAGTTATCGTGTTGTTTGTCTATTTCATTTAAACTTATTTTCTAAGTTGATCCCAACCGCCCCTCCCCTCCCCACAAATATATTTCTCTATCCGCTCCTGCTCAAGCTACTATTAAATATAAATATAAGATACTACCCCAAAGCTGATCTAAAAATCAAATGAAAAGTTTCCCTGAAACTTTTCATTTTTACAACCCGATCAAGTAGACAATTCGAAAATATCTTTGAAATTAAATTTTCGACCTGTCCAGAAAAATCCAGAAAGCTGATCTAAAAATCAAATGAAAAGTTTCCCTGCAATCAATTTCCTTTCTAAAATTAGACCCTACTTTAGGAAATCAAACTAAACTAAAACAAACAACATAAATTTTCATTAACATCTCCGAGACAGAGTGCGCATCACACTCGGCTTGCATCAAGGAGGTTCCGGGTTCGATTTCTGGATAGGTCGAAAATTTAATTTCAAAGATATTTTCGAATTGTCTACTTGATCGGGTTGTGCTTGGGGGTAACTCAACCTCCTGTGGACAATTGAGTAGCTATGGTAATAGCAACAAGTGGTAGCATAATACAGAAATTGTTAAAATGTAGCTTAGACTTGGTGATATTGGAATGAGAGTTGAGAATACCTTGTAATGATATGATGCCCACACACACTGTGACATAATAACACAAATATATATATATATAAAAAGAAATATTAATTTTTAAATACTAAATTGCGCCAGTGAGGGGGGCGGGGCAAGTATATGTTTTCAAAATTTTTAACTTTTTTAACTGACTTGGCTAATCTCGCAAGTATGGTCAAATTTAAACTAAGATTAATAGGAAAATGGTTGGATGTACCGGAGCAATTCCGGCCAAAGACTATCACCTTCAGCAAGTGCATTTCAGCTCCCCTCCAACAGTACTATTGACAAACTATTTTTTCTTCTTCTTCTCTGAAGCAGCCTTTTTTGGCCACACTGTTCCAAAACGTCCTGAGCCTGAGGAGGGCCAGAATTGAGGCCAATCTAGGCCATGTCTAATTTTGATCAGTTTGAGGGCAGAAGATTTAGATGTTGTCAATGAGGACACTTGAGGGAATGCACAAACCTTGGTTCACACAAAAACTAGACAGCATCATTCTGTGTGGCGTGCATGTTTTGTTACAACTAATCGGAGTTGTGTGACCTTGTTGAGTGCAACAAAGATTAGATTCAAGACCGTACCCAGGGGAGGGGTCCAGACCACCCCGAAATTTCAATCGTTTTTTTAAATGAAAATACTCTACTTTGCACGTGCCTATAATATTAAAAAAACTCAGCAACAACAAAAACAACAGCAGCAGCAATAACAAGAACAACAGCAACAACAAAAACAGCAGCAGCAACAACAACAACAACAACAAAAACAACATCAACACTAACAACAACAACAACAAAAACAACAGCAACAGCAACAAAAACAACATCACCTTTCATGATAATCATATTCAAATGTTAGTCCTGGCTTAGGTGTCAATGCTTCGGACCCCCCCCTCCCCCAGAAAAAAATGTTAGATTCCAGAATATGACCCCGTGATGAGTTTTTTTTTGGAGTCTCAGGGCGGTCGTTTTTTGGAAACGACTAAAATTTGGCGCTACTACGAACGATTGATTCAAATAAATGTAAATAAATTGAAATCCGCCCACTGTAAGCGTATAACATATTTAAAAAAAAAAAAAAACATACGTCTACACTTCAATTGTGATGGCGAGTTTCCATCACAACTAAATCAATTACTGACGCCACATATAAGGGGCCTATATTTCAATTGTGATGGCGAGTTTCCATCACAACTAAATCAATTACTGACGCCACATATAAGGGGTCTATACTTCAATTGTGATGGCGAATTTCCATCACAACTAAATCAATTACTGTCGCGATATATAAGGGGCCTACACTTCAATTGTGATGGCGAGTTTCCATCACAACTAAATCAATTACTGTCGCGATATATGAGGGAACCCCTATCACCCTTAAATGTAACCTAACTATACGGCATAATGATCCTTGGCAGGTGGTGAAAATCGCACATGGCATGTTTAGTCTTTTCTCCCCTCATTGGTTCAATTGTAATTCATTTTATTTTCACTCAAAAATAATAATAATACTAAATAAACTTTGATCGCAACAATGATAAGGCCAAGTGGCCCTGAGATCGTGGGTGCGCTTTCCGCCTTGGATAGGGAGGGGCGGGCTCGAAACAAAATATCGTTCCAAGATAGGTTTGGGTTTATTTCTTCGATTTGCAGGATAATGAAAAGCATATGTGCCAAATTTTAAGCATAAAAAGTAAATTTATGCGTTTACAAATACTTTTACTTAAGTAAATGCTTCGTAACACGAGCATAGCTTCAATTTTTATGCATAAAAACTTTTATGCTTTTACAAATACTTTTACTTAAGTAACTGCTTCGTAATACGAGCATAGCTCCGATTTTTATCCATAAAAACTTTTATGCGTTTACAAATACTTTTGCTTAAGTAAATTCTTCGTAATAAGAGCACATGCTACGATATTTATGCATAAAAACTTTTATGTTTTTACAAATACTTTTACTTAAGTAAATGCTTCGTAATACGAGCATAGCTCCAATTTTTGTGCATAAAAACTTTTATGCGTTTACAATTACCTTTACTTACTTAAGTAAATTCTTCGCAATACGAGCACATGCTACGATATTTATGCATAAAAACTTTTATGTTTTTACAAATACCTACTTTTACTTAAGTAAACGCTTCGTAATACGAGCATAGCTCCGATTTTTATGCATAAAAACTTTTATGCTTTTACAAATACTTTTACTTAATGCTTCGCAACATGAGCACTTTCCTGAAATTTTCGATGTCGAGTTTTCAATGCCAAAACACCTTTTGACGTTCTGAGAGCACAAATCTCGAATTTCGGCCTTTGTTCCATGTGTCTGTTTGTCTATAAACAAGATATCTCAAGTTTAATCTACTGTTGGCGGTTTTTAGCCGTTTACTGGCGGTTCCTACTTAAAAAGTGATCGATAAGAGCTAGAGCTTAAAATGTGGTGCTTATTTATATCAATCTCATGCATAGAATGCAAAATGACACTTTTGGTTGAAATCGAGGCTACTCCTGGCTATTATTGCCGCTTTTTAGCGGAATTCACGAGTATCACATGAAAAGAAAAGGGAAAGAGATAGAGATTGAAATTTGGTGCCTATTCATATTAATGTTATGCATGGACTGCCGCCGCGACATTTTTGATTAAATCCAATCTATCGTTGGCGGTTTTCAGCGGTTTTGGCCAATTTTTGGTGGTTTTCAGCATCTGCTCAACCTATAAGCAGTATGTACCAGAGACTTGAAATTTGGTATGTATGACAATTATAAACATATAACAAATCTTACGTGATATTTTTTTTTTTTTCACAAACAACGGACCAACGGCTGAAACTCGAAATTTGGGATCTGAGGACCTCATATCGTGTTTTGGCATTGAAAATTCGACATCCAAAATTTCATCCCACTACAATACTTTTTTTTAACATAACTATGTTGAAAATGTCGAGAACGCTCCCTAACTGTACAAAATTTTTAGTAGTTGATACACAAATTAATTTTCAAATATTCTATTTACCTTTGTTAAGATTAAATTTCCATTATTTTCGATTTTACAATATTTTTTTCGTTAATCTTCGGAAATGTTAGATTCACGAAAATACAAAGGAACAATGGAGTATGTGAACCGCGGTGGACAAGTGGTTATGTTAAAAAGACAGAAAACAATGGAACCCTCAAAACAAAACATATGAAACGGCGCACAAACGAACAGCACTAATTGCAAAAGAAAACAAAACCCGTTTGTACCGACAAAAAAGAGGAAGAAAAGAAAGATCTTATAGCATTACTATTGTCAAGGTTGGACCGGATTTTTTTTTAAATAGACTCTTGAGTGAAAGGTAACCACTAGGCGAGGTTAATGTCTGAAACATTTTTTACCATCTAAAGCTTAAGATTTAGAATAATATAGCACTTGGGTGTCCACAGACGCCTGAGAAATATACTTTAAACGTAAAATTAATGAAATAGTTTTCAAAAATGAACAAACACTGACAAACGTGTTTGTCATTATTTTAAATCCTATCATACTATTTAGACAAATTTTGGTCACTTTTGTGTTCGATCAAATAAAAGCGCATAGCGAGTTTCATCAAATATATTTGTCGATCACACTATTTGAAGTAAAAAATATCACAAAATTTGGTATCATGACAAACAGTGTGATAATATCTTTAGTTTCGCAAGTTGGAGCAAAAACCTGCAGTTGATCACTTTTACCTAAAAGTAGATATTATATACTGGTTAGACTCAATAGCACGTTGAATACACAAGTTCCCATAAGATGGCTGAAGTTAAACGACGTATTTAGACAAATTTTGGTCACTTGTGTTTGATATCAAATACAAAAATTGATCAAATATTTTTGTCGATCACTCTATTTGAAGTAACAAAGATGACAAATTTTGGTATCATGACAAAAAGTGTGATCGTACCACAAGTTGGAGCAAAAACCTGCAGTTGGTCACTTTTACCTAAAAGTATACAGGTCAGACCCAGTAGCACGTTGAATACACCAGTTCCCGTAAGATTGCTGAAGTTAAACGACGTATTTAAACAAATTTTGGTCACTTTCGTGTTTGATATGAAATATAAAATTTGATGAAATATATTTGTCAATGTTTGGTACTAATTGAAGTATAAAAAATGACAAAATTTGACATCACGACAAATAGTGCAATACTATAGGAGTGTTCTTTCCTTTTTCTCTTCTTTTTCGGTTCATACCCAATTAAAATTGATTTAATTGAATATAATGTATACCAAAATATATCAAATACAAATAGGCACTAATAAATATTAACAATATTAAATCAAATAATATAGGCTTAACGTTATAAATATTTGAACTAATTTTGAAACTATTTTTTGAATTATAAAAATATAAATCAGGCTCTCGTTTATCTTGAACATATGAAAATAATTTGGTTTGTTTTACATATTTGGAAAATATGAATTGGTAATTATCAATAAGAGATGATCTTTTATTGCTGGATGATGACAATAATTGCATGTTACGAGGTTGATAAGATAAGAAAGATATGTGAGTTGATATAGAGGACGGTTCAACTTTCTGAAACACAAAATATGAATACAATATTATGGGGGAAGAGGGGGAAAAAACGAATGTAGCTCCATTGTAAGCGCAGAGGAAATCACATAATTGACTAGACTTTCTGCTAGAATTTCTACAGGGTGTTTCAAAAGGTTATGCAAAAAAAAAAAAAAAACACGCATAGTAGAGCTCAAATAAAGGCCACTTTGCATAATAAACCCCTATACGAAATGGACCTCAAGGTTGCTAGGGCCACTCCAAGAAATCAGATTGTTTGTTTACATGGTACCAACTTATTAGCTGAGACTTGGCGTGTAAGACTAGTAGGTGCGCTTGAACAGATAAGGAAAATGATTTACAACTTGAAAACCCTGAAAACACGTGTTGAAGCTTGAATCTTCAGGGAATTCATCAAGACCGAGCAAATTTTTCTGTGATTTTAAAAGGTCGACGGTTGGTTTTAGACAAGAGCTATTCCGGACTTTTTTGTAGCAAAACAAGTTTTAGAAGACATGTTATACCTTAAAACACCAAAACAATACGCATCAAAAAGTTTTAGGCATTTTCATTTCATGACCCCCCTATAACTCCGCCCCTTATGCTAGAATTTCTATATTCCTAGTAGCTACTGGAATATACTTACAATGCTAGATTTCAACAAACTACTATCATCTATATTGTACACATAATTGACTAGACTTTCTGCTAGAATTTCTATATTTCTAGTAAGTACTGGAATGTTCAAGTTTTCCTTGGTGTCTAAAATTGTATTGCGGTGAATATCTTTATTGCTCTGAAAGGAAAAGAAAAAAAATAAGAAATTATATTTCAATACGATGTGTTTGTACACTATGGACAGGACTTCAGGCAGAAAGAAAGGTAGTGTTACAAATAATATACAGAATGGTCCTGAAACAAACTGACAACGGTCTAGGGGTAGTAGTAGCAGCAGCAGCGGTTTTTCACACGAAATCAACCGTTCTTCCCATTTATAGATGCATGAATAATTAAAATGGTAGAAACACATTGATATGAGTTTACCGAAAAGATTTTGATGGCCCTTGGCTGGAACTGTGGTGGTAAGCGTTCCAGGTCGTCCTGGTGCGTAGAACCGGCCATTGTGAGGACGTTCTAGGGGTGATATATTGGACTATTTCCAACAAAATATATTCCCTCACAAAATACTCGATTTCACATAGTTTTCAAGATATCCGCCATTTTGCTGTTTTCCTAAACTGTACATTATAAATTATGGTTAAATCATACTACAAATAAATGCTTAGGTATCTGTCTTTAAGAGGCATAATGGTCCAAATTTATGTGGTAGTCGTTTTCTCATAAAAAAGGATGGCGATTTGAAGCGAAATTGAAATATATAGTAGCTACCGGTCAGAATATGTTTGTCTCTTTTTATTAATTTGACCACAGGTGCAAAAACAATGAAATCTTATAAATTCATCATTGACCTTGTATAATTGTGCGGCCAAAAAGCGACATAAGTCTTCATTTTTGGACAAAGTAATCGAAACAAAAGTTATTTTATTGTTTAAGTTCTATTAAATGAGAGGAAAATGGGTTGAATTTTGAGAAAATCGAATTTGAATATTTCAAATGGCCGCAATTTTGTTATTTTGATTTTTGATTATCCAGCATGGTAGAACGTTTTTGTAAACTTTCTCCTAAGCTCTCCAAATTATTTTAGTTTTTTGAAATCGGAACTTTAATAAGGGAGATATGACCGATTCAAAAATAATACAAAACACCCTGTAATTTTGTAACAAAAGCTCAAATCAAAAATCCATAGAAGATTTTTTTGTTTTTTGTTTTCAACCATATTATAGCACTTATACTGTTGGGCACAACAACCTGTTACACCCTGTATAACCCCCTACGGTCCGCTTACGGAAGACGACACAAGAACGGATTTTTTTAATTTTTTGTATTCTAAATATTTCGAATTTTTTTTTTTCGTTGTTGATTTCAAAGATTTATTATTGAATATAATAAACCAAAATAGACTCTAGAGTAGAAGGTTACCACTAACTGAGGTAAATTCTTAGGGCAATTTCTACAGAAAAATGTCACTTACGAAGAACAAACGAAATTTTTTTTGAATTTTGTGTGGTCTTGTTCCGGACAAGGTTGTGAAAAATAATTAGGCTTGTAGCAGGACTTCTGCTTGTGTTTGGTACCTACTAGGGATCAGTTATTGTGAGATTGATTTAGAAAGGACAGGGATTTCTGGGAGCGTTTTCACGATGGCCGGTTCTACCCACCGAGACGACTTGGATCATATACCATCACTGAGATATAAGAGAGGTTCACAAATTCAAAACCACCCTGTACCTTATACAAGGTGGCGGATAATGTCATACTTACTTCTAACGTAGATAATGTAAAGGCACGATACTTTCTCATACTGAAATGTTCATGTTCCCACGCCAGCCACGCGTCTTGTAAGTTTATCTTCTTATGTTTAATAGACACCGTCAGATTAGAATCGTATGTTGACGCAACTTTAGTGACAATCTGAAAAAGACAAACCAATCTGATTTATTATTTTTTTATATACGAGTATAATAGGGTTATAGCGTCTAAACTACATTATTGCTGGCGAGATTCAGACACCAATGCAGCAATTACTGACGCTCTCAAGGGAACCCCAATGTCATAGATTTTTCCCGGCTTCACCGGCATACTACTGTATAGGACCATGGCCCTTATTATGGGGGACTTGAACATATAAGTCTCCCTACTATTGGGGACCTTGAACAAATTACCACCAGAGGACCTGATCCTTTGATCTGGTATCCTCAAGGACACATGTTCTACCAGATATGATTGACCGAACCCTTCCAAATTGTATGCAAACATTTGATTTCTTTCTTCTCGCCATCAACAACTGATTCTCTTAATATTCCTTTCTGATGGAATCTATCCAAAGGTGTATTTGATGGAGGAGGATAAGATACAAATATATTCAGATCACTTCTACAACAACATCAACACCTGATCCTCTTAACATTCCTTACCTGATGGAATCAATCCAAAGGTGTATTTGATGGAGGAGGTTTAGATACAAATATATTCAGATCACTTCTACAACAACATCAACACCTGATCCTCTTAACATTCCTTACCTGATGGAATCAATCCAAAGGTGTATTTGATGGAGGAGGTTTAGATACAAATATATTCAGATCACTTCTACAACAACATCAACA
>CM022876.1:7510838-7539920 GCA_012654025.1 Pachypsylla venusta | reverse complement strand
ATCCAAAGGTGTATTTGATGGAGCAGGTTTAGATACAAATATATTTAGATCGCTTCTACAACAACATCAACAACTGATCCTCTAAACATTCCTTACCTGATGGAATCTATCCAAAGGTGTATTTGATGGAGCAGGTTTAGATACAAATATATTTAGATCGCTTCTACAACAACATCAACAACTGATCCTCTAAACATTCCTTACCTGATGGAATCTATCCAAAGGTGTATTTGATGGAGGAGGTTTAGACACAAATATATTCAGATCGCTTCTACTTTTAGCCAAACTTTCTAAACATATGACCAGTTCGACGTTTTTAAATTCTTCAATTTCGTCATCAAGAAACTTTTTCGTCGACAAGAAATTATATTTTCCTCCGCCAGTCAGTAGAAATACGATATTATATTTAGCATGAGTACGAGGTGATGAATAGAGATGCGAAAATATACGAATCAATTCTAAAAGTGCGATCATACCCGAACCATTATTGTCTAAGCCAAAAGAGAGTTCCTGTAATGAACAAAGAAAAATATTTTTATTAAAAAAGAAGGGAGTATTGTAATGGGATGATTTGATGTCGAGTTTTCAATTCCAAACCACATTTTCAAATGACCAGAGCTTTTCTGTTTCCTAAAATTGTCGTTGCGCATTCCACACAAAAAAATTATGTAAATAGTATTACTTTCGTGGCGCGCCCTTTTCATATACTCAGCCATAATCGAATGAAAAAATATTCGCCGAAAATTTATCAAATTTCTGGGCAAATGTGTTGAAATCTTCAGTCAACATAGCGCCTTGTCGTTTTGTACATACGAGTATTTTTCCATTATTCTTCAGTCCAATATAAAAATGTAAAATTTTGCACGCGGAAGACCCGGGTTTGAAAAAATCCGGCACTGGGATTTTTTTTTCACGTTTGAGGAAGAAAAAGTTTCAACGCAACAAAAACTTACAGGTGCAATTCCAAAAGTATCATAATGAGCGAGTACGATGAGAGTTGGGAGTCTATCAGTATCTGAAGTACCAAATCCGGGCAAGATACCATACACACTGGGGATCTGAATGTCGGACGTAGCAACTGGTTTGACAGCGTTGATGACTAGTTGATATCCATTGGCAGAGACGGAATTTATCAGGGCTGAAAAAAAGATTTCAATCAATAAATACGTGGGATCTCGCAGACAATAAATACGTGAGACTTTGCAGACAATAAATACGTAAGACTTCGCAGACAATAAATACGTAAGACTTCACAGACAATAAATACGTGAGACTTTGCAGACAATAAATACGTAAGACTTCGCAGACAATAAATACGTAAGACTTCACAGACAATAAATACATGGGACTTCGCAGACAATAAATACGTAAGACTTCGCAGACAATAAATACGTAAGACTTCACAGACAATAAATACATGGGACTTCGCAGACAATAAATACGTGAGACTTCACAGACGATTGACCCTATGTACGAGGGCGGTTCCAAAAGTTGGTGGCCACCCTAGAGGGAGAAGAGTCTCATTTTTAAAACCTGCTGTGTTACGTACATCTGCACTAGCCCTTTGTTTCTCAACGGCCGAATATGCTGCACCAGTCTGGGCGAAATCTGCTCATTCAAATCTGTGAATGAAACGGTACGAAAAGCTACTGGGTGCCTAAACCAACCCCCCTTGAAAAAATATATCCAATAATAGGAATAGCACCTCCAGATATTCGACTGCGGTCAGTGCTGATATCGAAAGAAGCAAACAGGAAGATGACCCCAGACATCTCCTTTTTAACCATGTCTTTCAACCACCCGGACTTAAATCTAGGAAAAGTTTTCTAAAAGCATCCCGGAAACTCTCAATAACACCCGAAGATGAGCGACTAAAACATTGGAATGAAAAGGTGCCAGAGCCCATCATCGAATTGAAAGAAGAAATTTCTGCAGGGGGTGACCTACCGTTCAGCATATGGAAACCTCTCAACAGACTCCGTGTAGGAGTTGGACGAATGGGGTTTGGCTGACGAAGACAAATGTGTCTGTGGGATAGTACAAAATATGTCCCATCTACTGTCCTGTCCAGATCTTGGAGAAAGCTGCACCCAATCTGACCTTACCAATGCGACTGACGATGCAGTAAGAACAGCAAAGCACTGGCGAAAAATATGATCATTTTTGGCACTATCGAACTCGGAAAGTAAAGTAAGTAAGTAACGTTTTCGACGACATTCACGCTGTTTTCAGGCCAAAGAGGGCCAAGGACCCAACAGGATGACTTCAGAATATTATATATCACAAAAAAATTATCATTGAAAAAGGCCAAGTTCCACCCACTCTTCCAAAAAATTTCGGCTATGAAACTAGTGATATCTATTATTGGGGCCAAGATTATTGTTTCTGCTGTATATCCGGCACTTAAATTTATTATTGCACGTTCTTCTGTCTCAATTATCTTAAAGTAATACCGACTTAATACTTGGTCAGTTCTTTCTAAGGGGAATTGTAAAATACTAACTTTTTACAAACTGGCCAAGTGTAAAGTCGGTATTTTGTACCAACCAAAGATCGTTCTTTGGTTAGAAAATTTTAGTTGACCAGAAAAAGTAAATTACAGAAACTTCAAAGCAACCTGAACTACGCGAGTTTGGTTAAATAGACAATCTAATAACACCATTGATCTCCTGGTCAAACGTTATATTTATTTCTTACCTTGAAAAGCTGACTTTTTTCGATGACTATCATCCTGCCCGCGAATTACATCAGATGCTATTTTATCCAATTCAGGAGACCAATGAGCAAAATATGTTGGTGTCAATGTATCTATAGACATCATATACTTTTCTAACATTAATATCATCTGAGGAAGTAAAAAAAAAAAAAAAATTAAATAGTAATGTGCGTGTTCGGTACTCGCGTGTGTATACCTTCGTACCTACCTGTGCTCCGGTCCTGATTAGTGTATTCAATCTCAACACCCAACAAGTTATGCTAATGAGGGGACCGAATTCAGATCATCTCAAACCTTTGTAGAGTGTGCGTCTCTCTATCTTCTCTCTCTTATTTTATTAATTATTATTTTTACGTGTAATTTTAGTTTTAAAATTTACGAACTTTATTTTCCAGCAGAACTTTCTTTATAAATCTAAATCAGTCCACTTTTACTTTTCTACTTCTCTATTTACCGTACAGTGCGTGTGTCAAATTATTGGCTCAACAAAGTGAGGTCTAGTAACACGATTTTTCTAAACTATTCTGCTGTCATTTGGTAACCGCAGATGAGCAACAGAAACTGAAGGTAGTTCAAAACGCCGCTTTGTGAACAATAACCGACTGCCGCTGTATGCCGAACCAGTATCAACTACACATGGAGGCGTCTGTGCTACCGGTACAATTTCATAATGAGATTTTATCTATTCAATACCTCCTCCAGTGGAATTTGGACACCCACCCGTGTAAAGGTCTCCTATATCAACCAAAATCACTTCGCCATGTCATTAATAATAATAAAAATGTATTTATTTACAGGGTAATAATTTGTCACTGTGGTTAAGATATTTCGGGACCCACTCAGCCTCCTGAGGACAATGAGTAGCTATGGATATAATTACGCATAGCAATCCGGTGCCAGCATTGTAGGTAAAATTGAAAATTCAAAGGAATTGGATAATGATTGATATTGGAAAATCCTACAATGCTGCAGTGACATAATAACACAAAGAAACACAAATTACTTATTTTATTAAATTAAAGATTCGAAAAACACTACTTCGAATTGCAAAACTTAACCAAAATTACGTGACCATTTTGAAGCAGAATGTAGCCGCCGAGGAAAGCAAACCAGCTTCGTCAGGTGACGGTCCTAAGCCCATGTAAATACAGAAGGTTTGGTGTTAGGAAATGTAGCCAGCCTTTAAAAAGCTCTGCTTTAAACCAATGATGAGAGATCATGAACGAAAAAGCAAGGGTTACCATGCCAGGGGAAAGGGTTACAGCAAAATATAGTAGGTACCGAACAAAAGGTTGTGGCATGGTAGAATTTCTGGGCAGTTTCAATTGATACTGTGAGAAGTAAGCGAGGGTTACCGTAGCAGGAAAGGGTAACATCTGAGGAGAGTAGACAAAGGCAAAAGGTTGTCGCAATTAGGGAAAGCAGCGTCGAACGCAAACAGAATTGGGAAAGGGTGAAATTAAAGAAGAAGAGTTTTTAACCATTTCCTATTGACTTACAGTTTTTTCATCTTCATTTAGTAGATGCATATGTCTAGGCAGTATAAGCAAAACACAACCGGCCTTATTGCTTAGTAATTTATATTGATCTATGGTCATATCCACAAGCCACGTTATAATGCAATGCCGAGCAGTGCTCCACGTTAATAAGGAGCGGACTTCTAAATTGACGCTGGCACTCCGACAACCTGCAAATCAAAATTATAATATTATGCCTTGTATAACTTGAAATTAGGACATGATTTCAGGCAGACATACAGGTTCGTTAAAAATAATATTCCCTGAAAAAATCCAGACATGACCGTAAAACGTAACCCATTGGTTATCATCAAAAATATTTTTATAAAAATCTTGTGTGAACATCACACGACTTTGCTTATCTAGAGAAAAAGAGGAAAGTATTGGAATGGGTTGAAAATTTCATTGTCTAGTTTTCAATGCTAAAACACATTTTGAGGTCCCCAGAGCCCAAATACCGCTAAAAATCGACCAAAAACAGCTAAATATCATGCATGAAATTGATATGAAGACACAAAATTTCAATATCTAGCCCTTACTGATTTCATTTTAGGCGGGATTCATTAAGTAAAACCGCTGAAAAGCGGAAAAACCGCCAACGGTAAATCTGACTTCAACGAAAAGTGTCTTCGAATATTCCATGCAAAAATTTGTTATATAAGGGCATCAGTTTTCAAGCTCTAGCCCACAAACAATAGAAAATTTTATTCTCGTATTCCATGCATGTAATCAATCTTCTTTTAGGCAGGATTCGCTAAAACCACTAAAGAACGGACAAGAACCGTCAAAGGTATATTCGATTTAAACCAAAACTTGTCGTCCATGTATATCTTGTTCAGACAGATCGACAGGCCCACACACAGACTAATTGCTGAAACTCGAGATTTGGGCTATCAGGACCTCAAAACCTTGCTGTGGCATAGATAACTAGAATTGAAAATTTCAGCCCGATACAATACTTTCCTTTATATAGGATAAGGAAAATAAAAGCAAAGTATAGTTATCACTTTCATTACTCATAATATGCTGATCTAGCAATCTCCGGACTATAAGCAACTTTAGACAGATAGTGATTATGTTGTAAATTTCCCACTCAGATCCCTTTCAGACGAGGCGGATTCAACATAAATTTTAATATGAACCATAATAACAAATTTTCATTGTTATGTTGTAGCTAATTGTCGCTACAACAAGAAGAAGATAAAGTTTCAGTAGATCGCCATGTACTTATTGGATTTAGTTATTAAGGAGAGTCGCCTGAAAGGACTCGTACAATTTAACTTACCATAAGATACCGAATTAAAATCAAATTGTTGCATTCTGAAAGCACTGAATTCATGAGATCCATCGACAGAAGATATCGGAGATACAAACAGTATGATTGATGCAATTACCAAATAATATGTAAAAGTGTTTTTGAATATTTCACTAATCTCTTCCTCAAAGAAATACATTTTAATAAGTTTAAATTAAAAAGTTCAAACGCTCTCTAAGAACAGAAGATTGTATTTTAATTTTTACAAAATTTGTTTTTACATAGACTGAAAATTTTAATTTAATTTAAACCATCTTAATATTTTATGATCAAAAAAATTGTTATCACTTCGAAAAAGTTTTTGGAAAGCCAAAATTTGATTAGGGTGTACCTACACTTTCATAATTTTCCTAAGCGGGAATCCAATTTGTTTTTTATTAGGGTAATAAAGTATTTTTGAAATAGTTATTCAAACTTCATTTTCAATGAAAACTGGAAAGTTTTAGGACTTTGAAGGAAAAATGAAAATTGCCGAAAACTAAAAAAAAAAAAAAAAAAATTCTGGTAATCTCCACTATCTCTCAGTATAAAAAAAAGAATCAATTTTTAATTTGAGGTTATGTTTATGTTCATTTTATTTTCATAGATTTTAATACAACTAGATGGCTAATTTTCCCCTTATTCCGAATCCATTGCCATTACTCCAATTTGTAAGGTATTGTCATTGATGTAGGGTATTGTTTTACGTTTCTCCTCGGGAAAAACTGACCAGGTGTAGAGCCAGTCTTATTTTAAGAGAATGGAGACAGAAGAAAATGCAATAATAAATGTAAGTGGAGTAAGAACAGCAGCAAGAATAAACTTGGTCGTTCATGGGCAATTTTTTTTTGGAAGAGTGGTTGGAACTCTACCTTCTTTCAATGATATTTTTTGTGAGATTAACTTTACTCAGTTATACCTAGGTATATAATATATAAATGCTTACTTCGGAAAATTGGACCATTATTTGAACTATCCTGACATTAAAATCAGTTGAAAGGTACAAGCATATTTTGTGAAAATCAATTTTTATTTATTTATTCATGTGAGAACATGATTTACAATAAATTTAATAATTTTTAAGCATAATTTAAAGGACACCATATACTTCTCCCTGGTTCCTCGTAATCTATGCATTTGAAATCTATGGTTTCAAAAATTGTATGAAGTGAAGATAGCAATTTGTAAAAATGATAAGTTAGATCAACTGTCATCTGGGGGGGGTCCGACTTAGGGGAAAACCGTAGGGTCCTAAACAAGGGAAAAATACCACGTTCAAAATATTTTTCCCGTTTGGGGAAAAACAATTTTGCTCAAGCAATAAAGGCATGGCCGTAAAAACGTTTCCTAACCTGTCGAGGGGGGTTAAAATATGTCAATAAAGCTAACAAGTAAACATAAAAAGTTAAAAACAAAAGAGAAGTGGAAAAAATAAAAATATGGTTGGTTGGATTTTTCCCGCGATGTGTCACGCCGCACGCGACAAAAATCCCACATCTATGGAAAATAAATAATTATAAATTTGGATTTCTTGTGTTAGGCAGCTAAGCACTTCAGCAGCCGGAAGATTAAGTTTAAATTAATATGGTCCTTGTTGTAATAGCGGTGTTCCTCAAAGCTTCTCCCAATTCTCGAATTCGGGATTGGAAAAATTGTAGAAATAGATTAACCAAAAAGATTTGATAGACCCTCTAGCTTGTAAATTGTGAAGGCGACACACCTGTAATAGCAATGGGGTTCTAGTGGATTGTTTCGGTTGCCACGGACTTAGTTGTCAGATGAATGCAGGCAGAATATCTTGTCACAACGAAATTAATAAAACACCGCAAAGATCCCTAGCCTCGGTTAGAGACAAATGTATTCTTCGAGACGATGGAAAAGGCCTGATGGAATATTATGTATATACAATATTGCATGGGAGAGGGGAAAAGTTCTCGTCTGGGATGTAACCTGTGTAGACTTTTCGTCACAATGCAGCCTGGTACCAGGGTATCCCAGTGCTGCAAAGAAAAGATCATAAATGAAAATCATCTGTCGCCTTTGGAATAGAGACTCTGGGGCCTCACTCGCGGTCTTTTCTCGTTGTACGCATTTCTCTATCCGTTCAGCGGGATAGAAACTCTCCCTTCTTTCCATATCTTGGATGAGGTTTTTTTATTTGTAAAGTAAGTTTCTATGTAAATAAATGAAACCAATTATTATAACCGAAACTATTTTCACATCTACTTTTACAGCCTCTTAATTTAATCTATGTTCTAAAAGTCCTTACAGATCGATCATAAGTTTTAAGAAACAACTAAGGTAGATCCACTGTTGATGTTTAACTCCAGAAGTGGCACTTACTTTTAAAATAATCAATTTCTCGAAAAATTTAAGTAAAAAAAGGTATAAATTTAAAAAAAAAAAAAAAAAAAAAAAAAATGTTTTACATATGTGTATAGAATCAGATTTTATCAAAATCGGTTGGCGAACAACTAATTTTTTTTCCTGAATTTTGGATTCCATGTACCTCCAATGTAAAAAGATCAACACTAATTTGAAGATTTCAAAGATTTCAACAAACGCGTTTAAATATTGGCTCATGACAATTTATTAATTTTACGTCTAATTTCTAAAAATGTCATTTTCAAAAGGGGCGATTATGTATAGAATGTGAAACAAATTCCACCATTGGGAATTTAAATAAAATCTCATACATTTAAAAGAATGTTAATTAGTGGGTTTTTTCTTTTATTAATATTTTGTTAAAAAATTGGTTAAATTGGGATACTATGTCATGTTTATGGTTTAACTAACCTAATGAAGTTTAAAAATTACTATATCTTCACTTGACTAAAAATTATTAAAGATGTTATTTAAATAATATCTTTAATAATTTTTGGTCTAGTGAAGATATAGTTATTTTTAACCTTCATAATATACTATATTTTTCTTTTTTACTAATTAACATCTTTATAATTTTTATAGTCAAGTAAGATATAGTACTTTATCTACCTTATTATGGTTTTACTTGACATAGTATCCCAAAATATTTTAAATTTGGTTTTTGATGCCAACTTAGGAAGGAACCTCTGTAATTTATATGTTTAAAATTATAATAATAATATATACAATACATTTATCTCCTAATGCTATATATATATAAAAAAAAAATCAACCAAACAAATTCTGTGCAGACAAAATCCTGTGAAGTCAACCAAAATTTAAGAACACTAAAAAGTTTAAAAATCGAACTACCATTGTCGAAGGTACGCAGTTTTAAAGCTGGCATTTTTTTTCAATACTTTAGGCCTTTTATATTTTATATGAAATATCTTAGAAAATTTCTTAGATTTTTCAAGAAATAATAATTTTATGACTAAAAATATTTGCTAATTATATTTTTTGTACAATAATAATTTAAAAATAACAACAATAAGGCGTAATTTCAATAGCACTCAATATATCATCGTCAGGCATTAGGTATTTTTTTTTTAAAAAAAAAAAAATGCAATCTAGATAGGTACTTAGGTCTAATGAAAAATATTATTCTATCTTAAAATATAATTATAATAAAATAGATAACCAGTTTATGTACATAACATAATCAGACTCGTTTTATGATATTTGCAAGCTGGTGTACCTAGAGATGGAGCTCTAAGTAGGCGATACATTTGAAAAATTCGAAGTATTTTTCAATATGAAAGATACATTTTTTTTAAAAATGTATATGCGATATACCAACTCAATATACTTACTCGTACAATACTGTGTATCATGTATCACACTGTTATACTTTTTTTTTATTATAAAAAGTTATGCCCCAGAACGGCTTTCGCATTACTTCAGGGCACTCCTTTTTTCAGCCATGCCATTCTGGTAACGAGAAAATTCAATACACGTTGTACCTACTCGTAAAATATTCAATGTAGAAGGTTTCCAGAAGGAATAGCATCAAGAGCAAATTCAAAATTAGAATATTATTACATTAAATATCATTGTATTAAAGATCGCAAATATAAACCAACAAATATTTATAAAAAAAAGCCACCCTGCTCATATTTATGTCCTGCAACATTGATTCAGACTTCAATTATGTATGTAAATGTAGAAATTCTTTGTGGTAAGGCACAACGGCCTTTTCACAATTTTTGTGGGTATTACAGTATTACCAAGAGTCTCATGTACCAATTATCTCTTAAATCTTCTACCAAAGCATCTCTTTTGACTCTGCTAATGACGTCACTCACATTTAACTAACATCTCATTTGTCCTCGCTGAGTGCACCCCAAAATCACAAACAAGAAGTTGAAAATTTTCCGACATCGCCGGATATTGAACCCAGGTCCCGCAAGTGAAATGTCAGTGTGATACACACTGTACTAGGAGGGCTGACCACAATTACATCTAGTAATTCCGTGAACTATAGACCACACTCAATTTCGACGATTGTGACGAGAGAAAAGGAGAATATTTTACATCCAATAATAATGATGAAAGGGGTACAGTGATAGTTAACTTCCAGGTGGTGTACCCTGGATAAGGCTAGAGACTTAACACATCGGGTGACCAGACAATCATTAGGCAAACATTTTTTAGCAACCCAATACAAATAGTACTTCTATTTGTTTTGGGTTGCTAGAAAAAAAACAAGTAAGCGCGGCCAACTAACCCCAATGCGGGCAATGAGTTTCCTGCACTGGGGTTTACTTTTGTTCTGAAACAATCGGGTTTGCTCTGTTGACATTTTGACAATGAAAAATCGCCTCTTGATTTCCTTGTCCACTATACATCATCCGCATATCATATTATATTTTCCTTTCTTTGAGTAAAAAATCATACACTAAATAAATACAATTTATATACATCATACCTACGCATAAATTTTTAGTTTCAAATGTTTTCTCACTTTTATATTTTATTTAATCGCGACTCTCGTGACGGTTATATTGCGCATTAGCTCCTCCTCTGCCAGTCTGATTCTCATAATTATGCAGCAGGCTGCGTGCACAGACATTTCGTATGAGCTCTATTTACATTTGTGTAGGAACTCCTAAAATATAATGATAATGTAATGTTTTATACTGGAAAAATACCATTCAAGATTTTTTAAAGTTGACCCAAAACATCAGCTAATTCTAAGTTGACCCAAAACATCAGCTAATTCTGAGAATGCCCATACCGAATTTCATCAAAATCGAATACAGCGTTCGAGAGTTATCGTGGTACAAAACGACAAACAAATGTTGTTGTTAACGTTCTTAACGACTCTCACTGTGTCTCCAGACCAACTCAACAGGATCTGTCCATAGATTGGTTAAGTTTGATAGGCAGTTGAATCAGTGATTTACATCATGAGCAGCCAACATACATAGAGGACAGCGATCAAATACTTCAGAGTTCAGCAAGGATTTATATAGGTACCAGCTCTTTGAAGGTATCTGGAGCAGTACGGCTGAGATGAACAGCTCCAAAGGTAGAAAAACACAGTGAGTTGTCGTCGGAACGGTGTTGATGATCCGGGTGCGAACACCTAACCATCTCGAAGGCCAAAGCCAAATAAATGAAAAATCGTAGTGTTATAGCTAGAACTTCGTTCGGTCTTATTATTTTTAGAGTTTTTTCTAGGAACTTCCTGTATGTCAATGAAACTAACGCCAAATTTAGAGTACTTAGTACTCTTAGTAGACCCCAAGCGGGACATTTTAGAGCTCACTTCATTCCGTTCAAAAATGAACTGCAGATTTTATGGTATCACAACCCACGAGAATAAGACGATCCTCTATTCAACATAATTAAAGGTGACATAATAATCATGTACATTAAAATCTGTATTTGGTGCTATTGTCACTGGATTTGGTATATCTGAATTTTTACACGTTTCAGTAAGAATGGAATTTCTTGTTACTATATCTCTTATTGCTGTTGAGACTGTTGGAAGTAAATGGTCTGGTATAACTCTATCATTAACTAGTTGCGTTATCTTAAATAGATCTGATTGAAGTTTTTCATAGAAATAATCAACCGTTTTCTCTTCCACAGAAGTAGTCTCCGGCATTGAAACATCTTCTACTATATCGTCTACCGTATCATCTTCTAAAACCGTATCCTCCGGTACTGTTATCTCTACTATTGTGTCCTCTTGTATCATATCTTCTGGTACGGTAATAATTTTAATCTCTTCTTCAGAATGTACGGTATTTTCATTGTTTTCATTCTGTACATCGCTTTGACGAAATGATGAATGTACTTTATGAATATGTTTACATACAGTATGATTGTCAGAACAACTACATATATAAAGATGGGAACATAAGTTCTGACATGATGAACTAAAACATTTATCAAAACACAAGTCTCTATTACAAACTGTATTGACTTTTGCAACATGAAAATCAGATTTTGTTTTCTCCTTTTTCTTTGGATGCGACACAATGTTCCATAAATTTTCATTGATTTCTTCTAAACACTCATCAGGTAATGATATACCATCGCGATGATGTTTTTTCATAATCTGTCCATCAGTACCATTCAAAATATTTTCTTGTTGTCTCGAAGAAAAATCATCTTGCTCTACCGTCAGAAGAATGGTCAATAGGTCATCCATTCTTTTGTTACGATTTCGTATAAGGTAAACATTTTTGAGTCTGTTATAAAACGATTCTGCATGAGCTGTTGTATTTACATTTCCATGATCTAAATTTTGCCGATAACACATGGCCCATTTTTCTTTTCTTGGATAATAATTGTCTAAAAAATGATCTACAAAAGGTTTTGAGTTCATTGCATGTTTTGATGTAAAGCCTGAGACAAGTGTTTCAAACTCCTGTATGGTTTCAGATGAAATAATGGTTTTAAGATCAGTATATACATCATTGAACTTATTTCTTGCACAAGTCAATCGAATGTTTTCTTTAAACACATTATCTAAATGCCATTGACATAGTATATGTTGTACGTTTGTTTCCATTGCATATTCTATTCCATCTATGATTGCAGGATCAACTTTAGTAAGGACACAATTAATTTCTAGAGTTTGTTGAGTACTTACAATTCTGTTCTTGATTGCTTTCATAAATAGTCCTACAGTTGTACTTGATATGGAATTAGTTATAAAATGACCTACAGCCCAACCTTTATTTTTATCGTCACAAATTAGAATATTTAGTAGTTTCATGTTTTCATACTCTGTTATAGATTGTGTATCAAAAATAAGAATTTTTCTACATCCCTCCACCATTAATTTTCTTTGAGTTTCTGTTTGTAAACCAAGCATAAAAAGATCTTTTTCCAATACATTTATATTAGGATCAATATCGATAAAATATCCAGCAACACTATCCACTCCTGTTGGCTTAAAAATAACAATTGGATCATACTTTTCTTTTTCTAGTGCTTCTACTTTTAAACATACTGACGTAATGTCGTCCGAATGAAGTCTGACATAATTTCTTTTCTTTGCAATTCTTTGTTTGATTAATCTTTCAGTCACATTAAAATTTTCCTTTGGTATACTCTCTCGTAAGGATTGATAAATTTCGTGTGCAGGTACATTTAAAGCAATTTGATTGTCAATAAGAGTACTCACTGATAATGCTACAGGTTGACGTGAACAATTTTCTTCTGATAAAGAATGATTATGAGTTGGGTAATACACAACTTCTCTATGTCCATCACGCAATATTATTTCAACAATTTTAGCTGTACATTGAAAACCTTGTACGTGTCCTTTACTTTTTCTGTTTGATTTACGAGCTTCTTCACCTTTCTTTCTATGCACGCGATTTGAACCATAATGTTGACAATAATAATAATTTCTTTGATTTGATTTTAAAATTATTTTACCATTTTGTTTTGGAAAATAAGATAATGTTCTTGCTTCTTCTTTTTCTTTCCATTCTAGAAATTCTTGTTCAGAAGAGAAATTAAAATTTTGTTCGGGTTCTATTTCAATATTATGTACAGTTTCTAAATGCCGCATTAGAGAAACATTTTGATGAAATTTTGCGGTACACTCCGTAAATAAGCAGGATTTTTTTTTCACCTGTATAGAAGTACATCTTTTTTTATGTGCTGTAAAATTGTCTCTCCGAGTAAACACAGATCCACACTCACATGCAATTTCATTTTGTTTTTTTCTGTTTGGATTTTTATGACAAATCACTGATTCATGTCTTTTCCATAATTTTTTACTTGATAATCTCTTTCCACAAAAAGAACAATCTGTACCCGACATTTCTTTTTTCATGAATTGAATTTTTCTCTTGCAAATTCGTAAATGTTTTTTTAAATGAGAATTACTTAATAATTGTTTATTACAAAAGCAACATTCTGGACCTGATATTTCAGAAAATTTATTTTGGCAAATTAGTAAATGTCTTTTTAAATTCAATTTATTCGATAATTTTTTTGCACAGAAGAAACATTCTGTCGGTGAATTTTCAACTATTTTTTTTTTACAAGATAGTATATGTTTTTTCAATTTCATTTTATTTGTTATTTTTGTTGCACAATACGTACATTCTGGTGCTGATATTTGATCTACAGGAGGATCTTTAGAAATATTGATTTCTTCCATCTTTATTGGATCAGTCTGAAAAATAAAATAGAAATTATAATTTTTTTTTCTCATTTAAGGGGATAACTCCCAGTATACAAAATTAAATTAGAATAGTAAACATTCAGGAAAAAATACCTAACAAGAAAGAAGAAAAAAAAGTCAATTTATGAAAAATTAAACTAAAATCAACAAACTCTAAGCGTAAGCCACATAAAAAAACAGCGATCAAACCTTATCCGAGTCAAACTTTATCTTGAGAGTCGAAGAAGAAGAATATCACCTTTATCACCGGCTACAATTCTACAACTGTTGCATTTTGATTTGAAAGTATTTTTATTTCGAGTATTTCAAACATTTACTCGGAAGTTAACTTGCGACAGGATGTCAGGGAGATAAATATTACAATGAAGTAATGAATAATTAACACTTTGGCTCGCAATCAATTAAACTAGTGACATTATTATCGATTTCTTGGTGAGTGAGTTGCTGGTTGACAATTCCAAGTTGCCTTGGTACCCGTCCGACATGAAGACGACTATCGATTTCAAAAGATTTAGTTATGAGAATAATTGACTGATCAAAGTGAGGTCTACTTTTAACACAACAAATTACTGTAAACGTCTGTTTGTCTGTCTGTTCGTTCCACGGGAACTATACGATTTTAATGAAATTAGTAATAATAAAGTTTTGCTGGAAAATTAAAGTTCGAAGAAATTGGCACCAAAATTACACTTAAAAATAATTAAATTAAAAACGAGATAAGTCCAGGGTTTCAAATAGATGCCCACTAATTAGGACCGGAGCACAGGTAGGTACGATGGTGTACACACGCGAGTATCGAACACTTGTATGAGACAAACATAGCGTTCATTGAATTAATTGATTAGTTTTTTTTATGTAGATTGAATCTAGTTCATATACCCACCGTAACTAAATATAATGGATGAAAGATTCTATTTCTCATCAAGTTAGTGGCGCTGTCTACGTAGATTGCTTCTACATTTCATGCTGATCAATCTATAGGACATAATATTCTTGTTTGTCTGTTGTTGTTTTTTTTCTTTTTTTTCCTGATTAACTATTTGTGTAGAATGTAAATTGAATGTTGTAGGAGGTTATTGACAATAGTTGACTATAACAGAATCAAAGAAATAAAATATAAGAAATTATGGGGTCCCTATTTAATATTTTGGGGGGTCCATTAACGGCAATTTTTTCTTATCTCCTTTAATTTGCCCAGAAAAAGAATAGAAAGAAACCCGCTAAAAAGCGTCATTTTTGGCGGTAACTTTCTTCCGCTTGAACTTTCTATTTTTTTCCTTTCTTATTACGCACCTTCATACTAAAAGGAATCTTTGTGCCAAATTTCAAGTCTCTAGGTTAAGCCACGTGGAGCTACATTGATTATCAGTAAGTCGATGAATCAGTAAGTATACCAACTGGTCTTTGCGTTTTATAAGTATAGATGAAAATGATGAAAAACATTTGAATTTTTATGTTCTAGAATTTAAAATTGTACAAACTTTCGTGTTAAATGTTCTGTATAATTTTCATTGCTTGTATAACAGATCATTGAAAAAATGTTTTGAAAGAGACTAAGAGTTTAGAATATTAGCCGTTGTTGCATAAACATTTACAGGATACGCCCGATTACCGTTTTAAGTATTTTAATGATTTAGATTGGGATCCAAGTGCGCGCAACATTTTGTTTGTTTTGCATTTTGCTACATCGACCTTGGCTTAACAACGAATTTCTCATTTGATTTTAGATTCTGAGGGAAAATCGAAGCATGTAAGGTTGAGCAGCGATTCCCAATCCTACGCAACAAAATAATGCGCTTAGAGAGATCCTTGACAAGTAGAATCACTAGAACACTGCGTTCCAACTATGACCTTCTACGTCCCGGGACGACCTGGAACGCTTACCATCATAGTTCAGGCCAAGGGCCATCAAAATTTGTTCCGTAACCTCATAACACCCTGTTGCGACAATACAAAAATGACAGTCAATTCTACGGTTTCAAGTAGGTATTATTGCACTTACCTAACTAAATCAAATTGATTTATCCATTAGATTTCATAATTTCAACTGAAATTTGAATAGATTTGAATCCTTTAATTAAATTGGTCGTTTAGTTTATGTAAAATCAGAAACTAATCACATAATTTTAATTTTTAATCATTATTAACAATGGCACAAATAATAAAATAATATTTATGCAGAATGTAGGATGGGCTAGTCGACTCATGAATCGACTCGCGCTCGACTCACTCACTAGTCGAATCATCTTTTTGAAATGAGTAGATTCTTCAAAGAATAGATTACGAGTACCTAGCTTTTTTTTATTGTTGTTGACTGATAAGCATAATAAAGGAAGAAATATAACATAATTTGTAACTTTAAAAAACACTACCGTTATTTATGACGAGGATTCACTTACTTTTTCACTTCCGACTCGAGTTTCGTCTACTTCGTAGACATTTTCAAGGATGTTCGTTACCAATAGGATGTCTAATATAAATTTGTTAAATAATAATAACATAATTTGTATTGTATAACTATAGATGAGAGAACGTAATATATCTGGAGATGGATAACGAATTAGGTCCATATAAGTTTTAAGACCTTATTATAAAGCAGAAGTTTGTTTTCGATATTGCAGGCTAATCTATCTATCTACATCTATACTTATAAAACGCAAAGCCCAGTTGGTATACTGACTGACTGATAATCAACGTATCTCGACGATGGCTAAACGTAGAGACTTGAAACTTTGCACAAAGGTCCCTTATAGTATGGAGGTGCGTAATAAGAAAGGAAAAAAATAAAGTTCAAGTAAGAGCAAGTTACCGCCAAAAATGACGCTATTTAGCGGATCTTTTTGCAATTTTTTTCTGGGCAAACTAAAAGAGATAGCGAAAAATTACCGAGAATGGACCCCCCCCCAAAATAGTATATAAGGACCCCATAAAAAATATAAAATTTGTAAATTTCCGGTTTCTCCCCGATTTATGGACGGTTTTCTCCACCAAAAAATGCGAAAAGTACCACTTCGGGATGAGCGAGAAAGCTGAAATTTGATACAAAGGTGTTGCGAAGTACAAAAATTCATATCCTTGAATAAAATATTGAATTTTCTAACTAGGGGCGGTGCTCACTTTGGGGGTCGGTTCCACCAAAAATCTAAAAGTGAAAAGATTTAATTTCATGATCTCGAAATTGTTGTTGAATTTTGTAACTGTAGCGAAGCACGAGAAAACAGCTAGTACAAATATATTACTGGTTATCATAAAATCAGAAAATACGATTTTTCAGGATTTTTTTTTCTTTGAAGGATTATTATTTTAAATATTTTTAATTTTCGTCTTGAGACTTTTTCAACAAAAAAAAGTCTCAAGACGAAAATTAAAAATATTTAAAATAATAATCCTTCAAAGAAAAAACCTTATAAAGTCATCAAAGACATAAAAACAAAATTATTATCTAAAGAAAACGATTTTTCAGGATCTTGGTTGTTTACCGAAGGAAAATATTCTTTTATTCTGGTGAGATTGTACTCTCTTTTTATTTAATGTATTCACCGAAGTTTGGGACCTTTATTTGGTACCTAGATGCCACTTTTGTCAATTGGTTTTTTATGTCTTCCAGATCAAATAAGGTGTTTTTAAAATTGTCACTCGATGCGAGTCGACTCACTGTTCGATTCATATTGGTGATCGATCATGTCAAGTCGACTCACCTAAGTGAGTCGAAAATCTCATCACTAGGAGAATGTTCTATGAATTTGTTTTAAAAAAAATATATAACGCGGGAGAGATGGAACGCGAATCCAGGCAGAAATTAAAGGTTCCAAAATTCCCATATACAAAAAAAAATATTAACTTTTTAAATAAATTAAAACAAAACACTTACCAAATTTATTTTAATTTATGAAGAAACTAGTTTCGAATCATCATCAGTAGAGTCAAGTCTAAGGATACTAATACTTCCATCCTTAGACTCTACTAGACTGATGATGAATCGAATAATTCGAAACTAGTTTATTCATAAATTAAAATAAATAGTGTTTTTGGTGCTTTGTTTTAATTTAATTTATTTAATATTTTTTAACACTTATAATTAACATGTTATACAAAAAAAATCCTACGCTGCGCTATTGGAGTAGCACTCTAGGCCCGGGGGAAACACAACGGGATTTTTTGTGTACTCTTGGGATTTTTCAGGTAATGTGGGAATTTTGCGTGTTTATATAAGTGAAGTCAGCACTTTGTACCAGCAAAACTCTGAATTTTCTTATCACCATTTTTGAGAAATACGCAGGTAAAAATAAAATTGAATTTCTGCAAATAACATTTTATGATCAATATTATATTTCTAATATTGTTAACATAATTTTAACATCTTCTAGGTAAGTTGGCGAAAATTATAAATTACAAAATATCTGCCGCATAGGTACTTGTTATTTTTTTTATCATAACAAAGTAGCCCGTCTGGTCTACAACTTTGATCTAGATTTTAGTTACAATGTAGAATAAGTTCTGGTAAAAATACACATTAGCAGTACCATCGATTTTCAACTGTCTTTTACCGCGAAATTGAAAGTAAGTTATCCATAATCTAAACTGTGCACACTGGGTGGTAAAAAACACAGTTATGAAGGAAGACGCGACAGTGAAGGTTAGAAAACGTTTTGATCGGCCATGCCTCGATTTATGGGTCCATAAAAGACTCGTTAAAAAACAACGCAAAACATCTTGCGCCCGAAAAATTCGTTAAAGTTTCTTGAAAATAGTACATTTCAAGCCATTTTTTTTTTTTTTTTTAAAAAGTTAATTTTTCGAAAAAGCCGCGATTCGGAAGTTTTACCAATTTTTTTTGTCAAATAACCAGGTAAAAAAATGTCAAATGTGGTCCAGAGGGTTAGAAGAAATTCAGATGCTGTAATCTTTTGATCTTCACTTTACTTGCGTTATAAAAACTTTTCAACTTGCGACATTTATAGAGTTGTCAATGGGTACGCACTAGTTTTATTATATTTTATCGTATTTGTTTTATTATTTACCATTAAAATGAAATTATTATTTATGGTATATAATAAAAATTGAAAACGCCGAAAACTAAATTTTCGGCGCAGAATTTAGATCCGAAATGGGATCTACGAGATCGTACTTACCAAATTTCAATTTCATTGAAAACGGTCAACACCAAGTGTCAAATTGCCGCTTACAACAGAAGGTGTGCGGGGGACCTCACGTCCCACGTCTGTTAATATTGATCATTCCTTACCTTTTTTCACGTCTGCTAATACTTGATCATTCCACATTTCTGCTACTTCCAGTATTTTTCTTTGATATTGTACTAATGTCTCTGTCCCAAATCCATATGTCATCTTTACGTTTCATGAAATGTAAATTTTAAAATTTTGAGAGGAGTATTTATTTTCGATATTGAAAATAATAATCCAAAACAGTAATAGGGGTATTTCGAATGAAAGTTGTATCATCATCATAGGTTAACAGCCATGGGGCTGGTTTGTAACAATTCGCAATGAGTTGCTGATACTAAAGAAATCTTACGGATAATGCAGTAGCTTCTCCTTGCTTTCTGCATGGGCAATGGAAAAGATATCGTTTCCGACCTTTCCTTTAGTCGCCTTTTACGACTGACATGGACTTGGGTGCCTTGGAATTATTCTTTTTAAGTCCCCATATGCACAGGGGACATAGGAAGGATAATGCAGTAGCTTCTCCTTGCTTTTTGCATGGTTAATTGGAAAGATATCGTTTCTGACCTTTCCCTTAGTCGCCTTTTACGACTGGCATGAACTTGGGTGCCTTGGAAGTATTCTTTTTAAGTCTCCCTATCCACAGGGGACTGTGTTTAATATCTTCTAATTTCTTCTTACAGATATCATTCAACCAGAATTGAATTGTTGAAGATGAATAATCATCAAAGTTTAATCAAATGTTCTGATTCATGGATAGATGTAACGAAAGAATTTTTTGAATCAATAAAATATTTAGAACTTGGTGAATTGCTTCATGATGAATTTTTTGGCTTATTTGATGCTATGTCGGCTATTGAAATGATGGATCCTAAAATGGACGCTGGTATGATTTGTAATCGTGGCAATGGAAGTGTAATGAATTTTGATGTTGCAGTTGAAACAGGGATTATTGAAAATAAAAATATACCCTATGATTTACAAATAGGTAAGATTCAAATAGTCAATCTAGAGTTTCTTTTTAGTTAGTTGTTATCATATAGCTGACATCGGGGCAGAGAGGGGAGGGTGGGTTTAGTTGTCAAGCAATCGGTGGGGTTTAAACCCCACCTTTAGTTAGTCTTTGTCTGGCCGTGGCTGAACAAATATTGCTGGTTGAAAAGTGGGGTGTATCTTTTGAAGATTCCCATCCTCGTCTTCCTCTGATGTCAGCAAATTCGGTTAGGGATCAATAAAAAAAAAAAAGTAAGTCCCAACGCTCTTTTCACAATGTTTGTGGATATACCAAAATACTCATGTGGCTATAATATCCTAAATCTTTTTTCTCTGGTAATGCCGTTCTCATGAACGACCTAAAATGCATATCACGACAGTTCCAGTCAAGGGTCATCAACATTTTTTCGTTGTCTTCATATCAACATGATTCTACTATTTTTTAAAAACATGAATCTATAATCGGGGAGAACGGATGATTTTGTGAGAAACGCCGCTACTACAACAACAAGTGTGGCTATGCCGCCTCCAGTCTCTACTCATATTAAAGTAAATACTTAATCGTCCCCATCAGGCTGATTGCACCCCTAAATTATAAGCAGTAAGGCAGGATGTCGAATTCTACCCCGTGTCCCCGTTTGCAATGCTAGGATGATAGCCACTACACTAGGAGGACTATCCTTGATTATTGAGAAAAAGGGATGTAATTAAAGAATTTCTATAGATACTGTGAGAAGCAAACGAGGGTTATCGTGCCGGGAAAGAGTTACAGCCTGGGAGAGTAGGCACCGAACAAAAGTTTGTGGCATGCTAGAATTAAGGAAAGTGGCACCGACCCCAAAAATAATTGGGAAAAGTTGAAGTTGAAAAATTTACAAATTCTTTCTTGAATTAATAATTCGAGTAATTATTGATTTTTCGTTGAATTAATAATTCGAGCAATTATTAATTCTTGTTTAAATTCATAATTCGAGCAATGATTAATTATTTTTTGAACTAATAATTCGGGCAATTATTAATTCTTTTTTGAATTAATAATTCGAGCAATTTTATTAATACTTTTTTTAATTTTTTAATTCTTCAGGTCTGATTGACGAAACGTATTCTTGTTTAGTATCCTGGCTACAAGGCCATTCATTAGCTCAAACAATATTTACAAATATTTATCTACACAAATGTCAATCAATTGATAATGTATTTGTTAAATCATTTTGTATATGTATATATAAACTAATAGATATCATACGAGATTTTGTTAACCGAGGAGTTATATTTGAAGAAGAAGACTTTCAACCAATACTCTATGGATATAAATTGAATCCCGATGTTAGTTATGTTCGAACAATTAGTATGTTAAGGGAAGTGGAAGAACAATTGACAAAATTAATCGTAAAGGTAAGGTTTATTAATAGATATGATACGAGACTTTGTTAACCGAGGAGTTATATTTGAAGAAGAACACTTTCAACCAATACTCTATGGACATAAATTGAATCCCCGATGAGTTATGTTCGAACAATTAGTATGTTAAGGGAAGTGGAAGAACAATTGACAAAATTAATCGTAAAAGTAAGGTTTATTAATAGAAATGATACGAGATTTTGTTAACCGAGGAGTTATATTTGAAGAAGAAGAAGACTTTCAACCAATACTCTATGGATATAAATTGAATTCTGATGTTAGTCATGTTCGTCGGGTATCTATTGATTCAAAAAAAATTGTTTCGTTACATCTATCCATGAATCTAAACATTTAATTAAACTTTGATTATGATTCATCTTGAAAAAGTAAAAGATTCAAGAGATTATTTCTACTTGAGGCTTTTAGTATATCCACAAACATTGTGAAAAGAGCGTTGGGACTCACTAAAAAGAAAAAAAGGGTGTATTTTTATTTTCAATAATCCCTGTTTCAACTGCAACATCAAAATTCATTACACTTCCATTGCCACGATTACAAATCATACCAGCGTCCATTTTAGGATCCATCATTTCAATAGCCGACATAGCATCAAATAAACCAAAAAATTCATCATGAAGCAATTCACCAAGTTCTAAATATTTTATTGATTCAAAAAATTCTTTCGTTACATCTATCCATGAATCAGAACATTTAATTAAACTTTGATGATTATTCATCTTGAACGATTAATTTTGGTTGAATGATATCTGTAAGAAGAAATTAGAAGATATTAAACACAGTCCCCTGTGGACAGGGAGACTTAAAAAGAATACTTCTAAGGCACCCAAGTCCATGCCAGTCGTAAAAGGCGACTAAAGGAAGGGTCAGAAACGATATCTTTTTACATTACCCATGCAGAAAGCAAGGAGAAGCTACTGCATTATCCGTAAGGATTCTCAAGTATCAACAACTCGGGTTGCTGCAAACCAGCCCCACGGCTGTTAACCTATGATGATGATGATTAATAATTATATTAAATTAATTTGGTAATCTCTATTTTTCATCTTTTTGTTTTCAGAATGAGGATCCATCCAATCTCACTCATCAACAGATACGAGCTTTGAATTTCAGATTAAAGTTCACCAGACTTTTGCTTCAATGTTTTGTAGTAATTAATAGAATCCAGGACAATCCCTCTTCGGTGGGAGAGATACAGAAAATATTGGCTACCTGTTCAGATTTGGTGCCACAAATTATTTCTACCATACATTTAGGGGTTCAAGCTGTAAATGGGGTAAGTATGGTTTGATTTCACACTAATAGATTTTTTTTTTTAATTTGGCATTCAAGACGGGGGTTGCAAACCAGCTACCCACGTTGACCTCACCCAGCCTGGGTTGGGCTGGAAAAAAGAGACAACGATACGTGGTGTTCCCAAGCGGTCACCCATCCAAGTACTGACCACGCCTGACGTTGCTTAACTTCAGTGATCTGACGGGAACTGGTGTATTCAACGTGGTATGATTGTTGGCTTGAGAAGATTTTAATCTTACGATTAAAATCTCACAACTTATGAAATTTACGTCCGCATTAAAGCTCAAATATCTAGCCAGTATTATGGCACGTTGAATACACCAGTTACTGTAAGATCGCTGAAATTAAACAACGTCCAGCGAGGTTTTAGTTAGTGAATGATTACGTAGGTTCGCGCCCTTGTCATGCTGGCTATTTTTCCGGTCAAACTTTTTCCGGTTGGGTGAGGTCAATGTGAGTAGCTGGTTTGAAAATTTCCAGCGAATGGAAGGTAAAACCTTCGTCTCGAATGACCAACAGATGTTTAAGAGACGTTAAGTCGAATAAAAAAAAAAAAAAAATACAAAATATCTAAAAAAAAAACTAGCATACAATTCATTTCTAGCAGCGTCAACGGCACTTTGAATACACCAGGTGTCGTAAGATCACTGAAGTTAAGCAACGTCCCGAGGTTTAACTTGGCGGATAATCAGACCACGTAGTTTTGCGCCTTTGTGGTGTTAGCTATTCCCAGCTCAAACCAGGCTGGCTGAGTTCAGTGTGGGTAGCTCCTGGTTTTAAGTTTTCAGCAAATGACTTTAGATGCTAAAGTAACGATGAGCAGCCAGCGTCTATGGCACTTTTAATACACCAGTTCTTGTTAGATCACTGAAGTTAAGCAATGTCCAGCAAGGTTGTACCATGTGGGTGTTCACGTGGGTTCGCGCCCTCGTGATGCCGGCTATTTTTCGGCCCAACCCAGGCTGTGTGAGGTCAATGTGGGTAGCTGGTTTGCAAGTTTTCAGCGAATGGAGGGTGAAACCCCCGTCTTGAATGACCAATAGATGTTAAGCCAAATTAAAAAATAAAATAAAAAACGATGAGCAAAAAAATATCAATTTTTGCGAACAATGTAGGTTGCATCAGCTAATAGTAGAAAAAAAACTACCTACGTTGATATTCAATCAATCGGTGACATCATCGTGTTCAATGGTAGCCAGATATATGATACCACAGCCCTAAATAAGTTGTCTACTGCTAAAGTTTTTAATTGTTATCATACATCTGTTCTTGGTCGCTAATAATTGATATGGACCCTCCAGAATCATGTCAATCATTGTAATAATAATAATTATAATTATGTCTATAGTGAAAACATAAAAATATTACAGAGTTGCTTTCTGTGTAAAAAAAATAGTATAGAATGAAAGGTGGGGGTACCTATTTTAAAATTCAATCCACATCGTACAACCTCGCTGGACGTTTCTTAATTTCAGTGATCTAACGGGAACTTCAACGTCCCATAAAAGTCAGTTGAATGACCCTGTACACATATTACCATCAGCAAACTCAAAACCAGGAACAATATGTTCAAAACATTGGCCGGGAGTAACTGGGGCAAGGATAAGGAAACCATGATTACTGCTTTCAAATCCATCGCAAGACCTATCCTGAACTATGCAGCCCCAATATGGACATCCCAACTCTCCCAAACCCACTGGTCCAAACTTCAAGCCCGCCAAAACAAGGCGGTTACACCACTGGATTATTCCAAAAGAACTAAGCTTGACATATCAATTTACACTGCATTTAATTACGTGGTATAATTGTTTTTTTGAAATATGAAAAGAAAAAAAATTGCTGAAACGATGTCACTACTACAGCAACAACCCTGTACACATTTATGAGCATAACCTTTATTTAATCTGTTTATTTTGGTTTTCAGAAAATGGTTGGGTTTGATCCTCTTATAAATCAAAGACTTTTGCCGCCAACATTTCCTCGCTATACTAAAATCAAGCCTAGAAATGAAGCGTACAACTGTCTCCTTGAAACTTTAACCCGACTCAAACTGGTTTGTAAGATTACTAATTGTCATATGAACTTTCAGTCAGCCCTGGTAAGTTAATCAGCCTTCTTGAAAGTTTTATGGTACTATTGACCGAAGGCTGTTGTGAAAGTTTTTGACGACATTTCCACTGTTTTCAGACCAGAATGAGATGCAACCTGCAACCCCTCCCTATGGCAACACTCTTCCATTATTGTTTCTAGTGTTTTATTAGTATGCTTTGAGATAGTGGGACTTATCCAATGCAGCAGCCATAGCGGTGGATAATAGCAATTCGTCCTGCCATGTATTGAAAATTTACAGCGACAACGTTGCCTCTCCTTCAACGTTGCCCATATTTGTAAACAAGGCGTATTTCTCTTGTGTCTCAACTCCTGTAATTCAAACCGTAGCTGATTATAGCAATACGTCCTACCATGTAATGAAAAGTAACATAGACAGCGTTGCCTCTCCTCCTGTCCTAAACAAAGCGTGCATGTCTCTTGTGTCCCAACTCTCTTAATTCAAGCTGTAATCGTCTGTCATTTTCAAAGGTTAAATTTGTCTGTTTGTTTGATTCCAGGATTTATTTGTAGAAGTGGCTCGTCTTCAACCATGCCTCATAACTCGTTCTGTAATGCAAATCATTTATATGCCTCGTACATATATGATCCACGGATCAACTCCTCTAATTGACGTCCTTCGTGAAACAATACGTATCTTTATATCAGCACCATTTTTGACACCTAAATCTCCCAACGTTCTCGTTGGATCTGTTAAGGATGCTATAGATAATTTTCTAAGTCATTGTGTTCGACCTTTTAGTGGTCTCATACAATTGTGTGGTCATAATAAAGCGCGACAAAGAGATCGGTTGGTTCATTTGTTGGATGAATTTGGTGGACTTCAAGATGAGGTAGGTCTTGTCCGATGGTTGTTGTTATAGTAGCGGTTTTCTCACGAAATCAACCGTTCTTCCATTTATAGATGCATGATTAATTAAAATGATAGATACATATTTTTATAGAAAAATCGTAGGATAATAAATAAATTAAATAATTTGACAGCATCGATTCGGAATAATTATAAAGATGCAAACTTTCGATAGTACTCAGACTATCATCGTCAGGCCGATGTTGACTCTACGATGTCCGGATATCGTAGAGTCAACATCGGCCTGACGATGATAGTCTGATTACTATCGAAATCTTGCCACCTTTATAATTAATCCGAATCGATACTGTCAAATTATTTAATTTAGGGTAGATACAGATTGATATGAGTTTACCGAAAAGATTTAGATGGCTCCTGACTGGAACTGTGATGGTACGCGTTCCAGGTCGTCCTGGTGCATAGAACCGGCCATCGTGAGGACGATGGTCGGTTGTCCGCAGGTGAATATTGTTTAATTACTTTTATACAGTGACCTGAAAGAAATAGCATTTCCTATCCTTTTTTTTACTTAGGCTGCGTTTAGTTGGAGCGAGTACTCCATAAGCACCACCTAATCCCTTAAAAAATATTTCAAATTCTTAAATGAAATTCGCCTTTAGTGTTGATATAAATATAAATAATAAATGCTGTTTCTTTGTTATTATGTCACAACTTTGGTGCTCACTGGAGCATTGTAGGATTTTTCCAATATCAATCATTATTCAATTACTTTGAATTTTTCAACTTTATCTACAATCCTTGTACCGGGTTGCTATGCGCATTTTTCCCCATAGTTACTCATTGTCCTCACAAGGCTGAGTGGTCCTCAAAAACGAAAAGGTTGATATGAGGTCATCAAAAAAATGTTGATGGTCCTTGGCTGGAACTATGATGTGGTAAGGGTTATCCCCATGTGGTATAGGTCGAGGACGCCATCATACTTTATTGTTGTTTTGATAGCGGTTTTCCGTTTAGAATCAACTATTTTCTTCATTTTTGTACATCCGGGCTTGGAAT
Source organism: Pachypsylla venusta (assembly GCA_012654025.1). Lineage (NCBI taxonomy): Eukaryota > Metazoa > Arthropoda > Insecta > Hemiptera > Aphalaridae > Pachypsylla > Pachypsylla venusta. The sequence continues at coordinate 7,512,945 of CM022876.1, read as the reverse complement.
AATGACAGAAACCACTAAGCCTAAGCTAGACTTTAACAATTTCCTTATAATGGTACCACTTGTTGCTATTACCATAGCTACTCAATTGTCCTCTGGAGGCTGGACGGATACAAAATTTGATAAAGGTTTTTTCTTCTTGGTCTGGTTGTGATTGGGGGTAACTCAGCCTCCTGAGGACAATTGAGTAGCTATGGTAATAGCGACAAGTGGTACCATTTTAAGGAAATTGTTAAGTATGGTCTATTGTATTATAGTGTACCTATTGCTTAGGCTTAGTGAGTGATATTGGAGTGAAATTGTAGACTTTACTAGCTTAGGCTTAGTGATATTGGAGTGATTGTTGAGAATACCTTGTAATGCTATGATGCCCACTAAAATTGTGACATAATAACACAAAGAAATATACATTTACATTACATTACAATGACAGAAATAGATATAAGGTAACAGAAAACGTGTTGATGGCCTTGGCTGGAACTGTTATGATGAGCGTTCCAGGTGTCGTCCTGGTGCGTAAAACCGGCCATCGTGAGGACGGAAGACTCATCTTTATGTTTATTGTTTTACAGGCTGAACGAGTTGACGCCTATCTCCATACAATTTGTCAAAAATGGGATCCGCCCCGTTCACATTTGGCATGCTTTGGTACTTGGATCCTTTACTATACGTTAAGAATTATGTCAATGTATTTGCTATCTGGATTTGAATTGGAGTTGTATAGTGTACACGAATATTACTATATTTATTGGTGAGTTTGAAATTAGTCCCGTCCCTCTCAACTGACACTACGCCTATGTCTGATATTGACAAAATTTTATGTAAAAGTTGTTATTACTGTCATAAAAACCAAGTTTCTTTTTGTACGACGGCGACGTGTTGGGAGAAGTATTCCAAAAAATATGTCCACATTTTCGCACGATTACAATACCATTTTGTAACCTCCCCTTGGTTGTGCCACTGTATGGAATACACGATGGTGGCCAATTCGAGTTCGGTAGATTTTTTTCGGAACCAGTTCGAATTTGCGTAAAAATAAAAACAATTTTTTTGTGCTTTTGATTTTACACAAGGTGGACCGCCTACCAAAAAGTAGTGCCAAGTTTTTAAGGCTATGTTCACATGACCGCGCGGTATCATATGAAAAAATCGATAAATGTTTGTAGAACTAGTACCGCGCGGTAATGTAGACAATATGCACTATTTAGATTAGATCTTGTGCCGCGCGGTTCTTCGTACCGCGCGGTCATGTGAACATAGCGTAATACAATTTTTCTTCAATACTCCATTTTTCTTCCATATTTACATTCTCAGTAAAATTCTACATACTTTGGACTGGTCAGTCGCCTCCCTGGCCAAGTGCGTATGATTATCACACTTGCTTTACACACGAAAGACTTGTGTTCGAATCTGGCGGAACCGGATTTTTTTCGGAACTGTGAGTGTGTAACGAAAAGCAGTGGCCCTTGTAATGCTGTGATAAATTGCAAAAGTAGGTTTTATGCTTTACTCGCTGGAAATTTTCAAACCAGCTATCTACATTGACCTCATCCAACCTGGGCTGGACCGGAATCACGAGGGCGCGAACCTATGTGGGCACCCACTCGCTATAACCTTGCTGGACAATGCTTAACTTCAGTGACGAGGACTGGTGTATTGAACGCGTCATAAACGCTGGCCAGTGTTTTGCTTTATCTATCTTGAACCATTTTTCTTTCAGGTATTTGTATGAATTTCTATTTGCATGGCACACTTCAGCATTAACTCGTGCTGAAAATTTCTTAACCGAACAAGAAATGCTGAATGAAGTTCAACAACAACAGCAACAGCAGCAACATGGAGGTGGCAGCGGGAGTGGAGGTCAACAAAAATCCAAGCATCAACAAAAGAAAAATAAAACGAAAAAGAAAAAGGCACGGGCCTGTAATAAAGATATTGTAGTTTATCAAGCTTTACAAAATGCATGTGGTGGATATTATAAGGTAACTATTAAACAAGGAAATAAAAAGAAAAAGTCACGGGCCTGTAATAAAGATATTGTAGTTTATCAAGCTTTACAAAATGCATGTGGTGGATATTATAAGGTAATTATTAAACAAGGAAATAAAAA
>CM022876.1:7493635-7510220 GCA_012654025.1 Pachypsylla venusta | reverse complement strand
GAATATATTCGATATTCGAATAATGATATTCGAATTATAATGTAAATTTTCTAGAGTTTTGGAGCTATAAGCTTAGCGCCCGTTATATTATATACTCACTGTGAGACATGGTGAACATACGATATTTTTTTTGCAAGAGAACAGCAGATATTTTAAGCAACTCGCAAATTAAAGGGATATATTTTTTCAAGTTTTTTCCCTTTTTGGGGGAAGAAGAATACTTTGGTAGGTATAAAATTAAATTACAAACAAAATATTTTTATGCTTTATTTTCTGTAATTTTTGGGGGGGCTTTGCCCTTTTGCCCTTGAGGATCAGCCGCCCCTGGTATAGATGGGACCCAGGTTTACTCACTCGATACTCTTGTGTTTTATAAGTATTGATGGGACCCAGGTTTACTCACTCGATACTCTTGCTTTTTATAAGTATAGAATGGACCCAGGTTTACTCACCCGATACTCTTGTGTTTTATAAGTATAGATGGGACCCAGGTTTACTCACTCGATACTCTTGCGTTTTATAAGTATAGATGGGACCCAGTTTACCCACTCGATACTATTGTGTTTTATAAGTATAGATAAAACCCACTCGATACTCAATCAATTTGGTTTTTAATTTCAGGCGCTTCTCGGATTTCGTTCCGATGGTAAAATAACATCTCCACACGCTGAATTTTCTTCGGAAAGAGTTCGATACGAACATCGATTCTCCGCTTTTTCTGTACTGGCAACGCCTCCTCCAATGCAATATGGTGAATTTATTGAAAGTTGTAAGCAACTGTTACCAGGCCCGGATCATATTGTATCTTTATATGTATCAGCATGTAAACATTTTCATACGGCAAGAGGATTATTAGAAACCATTCCTAGCCCTGATTCTCAGGTAATTGTTATGAATTATGAAGCTGTGTTCCATAAAATCATTGACCCAATGAAGTGAGGTTTAGTTTATATACTACGATTTTCTGTTGTTTGCCTTTTTGTAACACGATAACTGTCAAACGCCTTGGTCTATTTTCGTATGGACATTGATTGCGTTTATAAAATCAACCGATTGGTTTTTAAGCCATCTGAGGACAAATTGGCAGCCTTTTATAGTATATTATCGTAGGACTTGTGGTTTGTTGTTCTTTGAGTCAAATCCAGCCTGTATAGAAGATGATGGAATGAGGAACGCTCCAGTGGGGTTGCAGAATAACTTATAACCAGCTTGTGATCTCGTGACACCTCTCTCTGTCTTGACTACCCGTTGGGATGCAAGCGGTCCCTTATATTTTCCGTTCACGGCGTGCGACTTAGGGGGGGGGGGCGATGGTCGAACAATTTTTTTATTCGATATTTAGATTCTACGTATTATTCTTGAACTGGTTGCAAGTCTCTATTGAGACTGATAGCAAGTATCACTGCGATCTTTATTATTATTAAACTGGTTGCAGGTCTCTATTGAGAATGATTGCAAGTATTACTGCGATCTTTATTATTATTGAACTGGTTGCAGGTCTCTATTGAGAATTATTGCAATTATCACTGTGGCCTTTATTATTATTGAACTGGTTGCATGTCTCTACTGAGACTGCAATTATCACTGCAACCATTATTATTATTGAACTGGTTGCAGGTCTCTACTGATACTGCAATTATCACTGCGACCATTATTATTATTGAACTGGTTGCATGTCTCTACTGAGTCTGCAATTATCACTGCCACGTTTATTTAGATCTATTGAGACCAGTAGGCGGGGATTGAGTTATATTCGGAACAACAGCCTCCTGGTTACGAATCCATTGCCTCAACCAACCGAGCTACTGAGGCTGTACAAGTTTTCTTTAGTATCTTGAAGTGTATTTTTCTTCGGGGATGGAGTATTTTACTGGCTTGCATCAGGGAGGTACCGGGTTCGAATATTGGTCGTGTCGAAAAAATTTAAAAGGTTTTTTTTTCTTCGATTTTTCTACTTGGTCTGGTTGTGTTTGGGGGAAACCCCCCTTGAGGAAAATTGAGTAGCTATGGTAATATCGACAAGTGGTAGCATTATAAGGAAATTTTTAAGTATGGCTTATTGTATTATAGTGTACCTATTGTTTAGGCTTAGTGAGTGATATTGGAGTGAATGTTAAAAATACTTTGTAATGCCCACAAAAATTGTGACATAATAACACAAATAAATATACATTTATATTTTTTAACTAAACCCATGATGTGAAAAGTTTAAGAGTTTTTTTTTTACTTGAATTGCACCATCGACAGCAACTCAACAAATGACGATTTTGCTTTTCTGTTTCAGATTTTAGATTTAATCAAAATCATGAAAACCAATTTTGTAGTCATTAAATTATTTGCTACCGGACATAGTCGAGAATCAACGAAACCAGTTCAGTTTGATTTTTCGGTTCATTCGTGTTATCCTATATTTAAGTTGTGATTGTAAACTGTGAATACTCCGGGTTTGATAAATTTGTTTGAGCGTGAAAATTTCTCTCAGTTATTCTTGTTTTTATATGTCATTTCTTATAGGGTTTTTGGTTTATTATTTTCAATAATGAACCTTCTGGAATCGTCACGAGAAACAAAATTACCCCCCCTTTTTAAAATTTGATATTTTACGTTTCAAGGTACGTAGAATCCAAAAATCGAATAAAAAATACACCCTTGGCGGTTTTCAGTATTGCTGTCTAAAAAGGGAATGTTAAGAGCTAGAGCTATTTGAAATTTGGTATGTATGTCCTATTTGGGGTCTCAGTAAGTTCCGAAATTAGCTTCAGAAAATGGTTTTTGGCCATTATTCTCTTGGCAATCTCATTAAATGGGACCGTAAGCGATATTTCACAAAATGGGCTGATTGGTTTTTGGGCATTAAAATGCCCATTTTGGGTGAGTGGGGTCTGTAGTTCACAGAACTGCAATTATAATCTAAATCTTCTTCTTTAAGTTCACCCTTTGCCAATTCTATTTACGGTCGGTGCTGCTTTCCTTAATTCTAGCATGCCACAACCCTTTGTTCGGTGCCTACTCTCTTTAAGGTGCGTGTTCCTCGGGACGACTGCAACGATTATTAGTGAACGATGATCGTTGTACGATTCTATTGGAGCACTGTTGTAATGGCATTTCAGTGAGACCGTGTTCCTCCCAACGACTGTCAGGTTGATCGTACAAGACGGTTGTTGAGCTGTTGAGAGTCGTTCGGAAATTCTAGAATATAATCGTTACCGACTATTTGATGTGAGTTTGATAGGTTACATATTTCTGTTGTATGATTCTTTGAGGATATCGTTCTTTATTCATTCCAACACGTAGTCAAACTGCTCAACAGAAAGTCGAAAAAAATCGCGAAACTTTTGGTCGTCCAGGCGCAGGTGGTTCCTTATCAATTTTTGATAAACTCCTTCTTCATTTTTGAGCAGAAACATAGGGCGTATTATGGCCCTCTTAATACCAAACAATTGGTAGACTATTCGTCTTTCTCCATCTCTCGAATCGAAAGGCACTGGAGAATTTTCTTCTTACGTGCAGGTAAACTCATTTTTAACTGAGAAGTACCCAACACAAGCTTCTAAACACACTGACTGCAAAAAATCGTATACAACGCTCAGGTAAAATCGTTCTGAGGAACATAGCCACCGACAATAGTCGTTCAACGATTAATCGTACAACGATCATCGTTCACAGACGGTCGTTTCAGTCGTCTCGAGGAACACGCACCCTTAGCTGTAACTCTTTCCTGGCATGGTAACCCTAGCTTGCTTCTCTCAGTATCCATAAAAACTGCGGAGACACTCTCGTTTTGCTGATGATCTCTCATCATTGGTTTGATGTAAAAGACTGGATGCCTTTCTAACACCAAACCTTCTGTAGATACAGATATACACGGGCTTAGGACCGTCACCTAATGAAGCTGGCTTGCTCCCTTCTGTGGCTACATTTACTATTATAATTTAAATATTCGAGTATAAATCAGAAATTTGTGTTTATCTATGTATGAGATGGGGGTTGTCTGTTCCAATACCACAGACGAAATATAGCAGCGAAAAATTGATGGAAATGACCCCCCCCCCAAAAAAAAAATCATAGATTACGACCTCAGAAAAATTATTAGAACCAAAAAATATCTAACTGTTTTCAAGTTACTAGTGTTACTACCAAATTTCCAATTTATTGACAAAAATCAGCCAGTCCCGGTTCGATATCTAAAGTCAGCAAGTCACGGTTTGATATCTAAAGTCAGCAAGTCACGGTTCGATATCTAAAGTCAGCGAGTCACGGTCCGATATCTTAAGTTTTGGTCGCGACAACACATCATCTTATCAAATCAAAGCGAGAAAGTTTTAGGTGGCTTATTAGTTCTTAATTTAGTACATAGTTTGCAAAATTATGACCAGCCATTCCCGAGTTACGAGTTCAAAACCGGGATTAGGCAAAATAAAATTGAAAAATTCTAATCATCCAGAGAGGCCATGCCTATTAAGCCCTCTGGGTAAACATATAAGGACCATATAGGCTACAATGTACAGGGTGACACAAATCCATGCTCCCCCCTCACTCTAATTGCTTCTGTCCTATAAGAATCGTAGTGAAGCATCGGAGAAACAGCTCTTATATCATAATGAAAGCCTACTGATTCCAAATAGAATCAGTTCAGACTGTTACATTATCTGCTGGGTTTGGAGTTAATTGATTTTGTTAATTACTAGAAATTAGGCCTTGAACTCAATTAAGACTTTGTGTTATATGAAGAGAACATTATTCAAGTCCCGCGGGATAAGATTTGTCCATACCTAATGACTAATATTTTTGACATATGTTGCCTCCAAGGCTGTCGAAGATGGGCTAAACCTGACAACATAGTAAAAATTCGTTGGACGTTACTTAACTTCAGGTCTAACAGGAACTGGTGTATTCAACGTGCCAGGGCAGTACCCAAGATTTTTTTTGGGGCGGGGGGGGGGCCGANGGGGGGGGGGGCGAAGCATTGACAGCCAGCCAGGACTAACACCTGAAAATGATTATCATGGAAGGTAATGTTGTTTTTGTTGATGTTGTTGTTGTTGTTGTTGTTGTTGCTGCTGTTGTTGTTGATGTTGTTTTGGTAGTTGTCGACGTTGGTGACGTTGTTGTTGGTGCTGCTGTTGTTGTTTTCGTTTTTGTTGCTTTTGTTGTTGTTTTTGTTGTAGTTTTTTTTTTAAAAAAAATATTATAGGTCACGTGCAAAGTAGAGTATTTTCATTTAAAAAAAACGGTTGAAATTTCGGGGGGGGGTCTGGACCCCCTGGGTACGTCCTTGCAACGTGCCATAGATACTGACTTAGCCTGATCCCTGATCATTCTTCATATTGTTAGCGGAAGCATTATTCCATGTAAGCCGACCGGGTACATAATCAAACAATCAATAATGCCATCATCGTGCTCGATGGTAGCCAGATGTATGAGACAGTAGCTCTAGGTAAGTGGTAGTCTACTGCTATCAATCGCTAGTGCCATCATCGTGCCCGATGGTAGCCAGATGTATGAGACAGTAGCTCCAGTTAAGTTGTAGTCTACTACTATAGTTTATCAATCAATCAATAGTGGCATCATCGTGTCCGATGGTAGCCAGATGTATGAGACAGCAGCTCTAGATAAGTTGTAGTATACTGCTATCATTCAATAGTGGCATCATCGTATCCGATGGTAGCCAGATGTATGAGACAGCAGCTCTAGATAAGTTGTAGTATACTGCTATCATTCAATAGTGGCATCATCGTATCCGATGGTAGCCAGATGTATGAGACAGCAGCTCTAGATAAGTTGTAGTATACTGCTATCATTCAATAGTGGCATCATCGTATCCGATGGTAGCCAGATGTATGAGACAGCAGCTCTAGATAAGTTGTAGTATACTGCTATCATTCAATAGTGGCATCATCGTATCTGATGGTAGCCAGATGTATGAGACAGTAGCTCCAGATAAGTGGTAGTCTACTGCTATTAATCGATAGTGGCATCATCGAGTCCGATGGTAGCCAGATGTATGAGACAGTAGCTGCAGATAAGTGCTATCAATCAATAGTGGCATCATCGTGCCCGATGTATGAGACTACAGCTATGTATACTCAGTGATGTGGTTAACGTTTGTGACCACATCACTGATCCGTTTCAAGGTCAAGGAGGACTACGACCTTTACGGGGATTGGCCAGTGGGATGTCAGGTCTAAACTTTTAGGATTGGTTGGGCAGACAAAGAGGTGATAGACGTCATAGGGAACAAATGTCTGCTATTGTTGGATCAAGTCTGGATTTGTAGTTTTGGAGAAGGGGGCACCAGTCAGAGCAATCGGAGAACAAGTTAAAAACTATCGATAGTTTTGAAATCGATTATCAAAACAAAAAAAGAAAACAGCAGCAGAACCAGTCAGAGCTATTGGAGAACAAGTTCTAAGCTATCGATAGTTTTGAAATCGACTATCGAAGAACAAGTCTAAAACTATTTGCAGTTATCGATAGTTTTGAATTTGGCTATCAAAGGACAAGTTCAAAACTATCGTTAGTTAACTATGGTTTTGAATTCGACTATTGGAGAACAAGTTCAAAACTATCGTTAGTTATCGATAGTTTCAATTGAAATCGACTATCCGAGAACAAGTTCAAAACTATCGTAAATATCGATAGTTTTGAAATCGTCTATCGGAGAACAAGTTCAAAACTTTCGTTAGTTATCGATAGTTTTAAAATCGACTAATGGAGAACAAGTTAAAAACTATTGTTAGTAAGTTATCGATAGTTTTAAAATCGACTATTGGAGAACAAGTTAAAAACTATTGTTTGTTATAGATCGTTTTGAAATCTACTATTGGAGAACGAGTTAAAATTTATCTTTAGTTATTGATAGTTTTATCAATAACTGTCAAAAAACTATCGTTAGTTATCGATAGTTTTAAAATCGACTATTGGAGAACAAGTTAAAATTTATCGTTAGTTATTGATAGTTTTATCGGAGGACTATCGGAGAACTACTTAAAAACTATCGTTAGTTATTGATAGATTTAAAATCGACTATCGGAGAACAAGTTCAAAACTATCGATAGTTTTGAAGTCGATAATCGGTGAAAAAATTCAAAATAACAACCGAGCATTTCTCCCCCCTCTATTTCTATCGTTAGTTATTGATTGTTTTAAAATCTTAACTTTTAAATAAAACAAAACACCAAAAACACTATTTATAATTCTTATGAAGAAACTAGTTTGGAATCATTCGATTCATCATCAGTCTAGTGGAGTCTGAAGATAGAAGTTGACTGAGGATTGTTCTTCGCGTGCTAAGTAATGTGACGCGATGTACCATCAAAATATTTAATGTCTATGTCTGACACTTTTTTAAATAATATATTTTAAAATCGACTAATGGAGAACAAATTCAAAACTATCATTAGTTACCGATAGTTTGAAGTCGATTATCGGAGAACAAATTCAAAATAACACCCGACCATACCTATTTCTCTCCCTCTATTTCTGTTATCACTAAACTATTTGTTCCTTCTGTTAGTAATCAGTACAGCCAACTTAATCACATCTCTAATTCTCAAAACCCACCAAATTAAATTAGTATCAGACGATTCTTATCACAAGAAGGACGTGTATTGTGCTTAACAAATTCTTTTCGGCCAGTTATTTATTTTTAATAATTAAATTTTAAATTGCTGTGATAATATTAATTTTTTTGGTGTTTTTATTAATTAAATATTTGTGTATTTCTCATTATTTTTTTGTGTCTGACAAAAAATGGCAGAATGGGGATATACGGAATTTAACGGTAAGTTTTTATTTTTTCAATTATTTTCAAAAGTTTTTCGTTAATTACTATTTATTTTCCGTATTAATTTGATAATTATATTTATTTTTCCAATTAATATTTAATTGAACATTGACTGAACAAAGAGGAGGTCTGATTTTGACGCCAGAAATTTTCTTTTGTCTGTCTTTGTATCACGATCAGGACAAATCTCGTACGCCTTAACTGATTTCGATGATATTGGCGAGGACCTAACTAGGCTGTTCAGAGCATCCGGGGCAAGCACCAATTTTGGCGCCCTCTCCTACCAGGCTAAAACAAATACTTATTCAACAAATCAATATAAAATAACCATACACACAAATAATCGGAATGTTCTAGTACCACTGTCCATTTTATTGTCAACTAGCTGTTTCGCCCGTGCTTCGCTACGGCCTATAGATTGGCGCCTTAGAGGCATGGCCGCTCCCATGATAATAGTATTCTATTATTTTCCTTTCAATAATCGGAAGCTAATAGTATTCTATGATTCCCCTTACAAAAAAATGGAAAACGGGACATAACTCGAAAACGGTTGGACCGTTTTTGTAAACTATGTTGCAAATTAAAGTTTAAAAGGCCACCTAAAACTTATCTTAAATGTTGTCGATTTTTTTCTTTTTTTAAATCTTCGATATCTTAAATGTTGTCGCGACAAAATTTAAGATATCGGACCCTGACCGGCAAAAATCGGCAAAACGGTTTCTGTGGTTTCAGCCTATAGTTGAGGGGGGGGGTCGATTCTCATCAATATTTCGATATCTCTTACCCTTTTGGCTAAACAATTAGTGATACATACACATACATATACATAGGTACATACATTTATCGTTACATTGAGTTTTATTATTATAGATTTAAAAAACTCTGCCAATGTAACATATGGGTTTATTATTTTACTGGCTAAAAAAATACTCCACCCCCAAAAAATCGAGGGGGTATTTTTTTTCTCGTGACGATTCCAAATCTGCCAGCGGTATATTTGATTGAACCCAAAAGTTTCGAAGTTTAATGGGACCCCTAATATGACACACATACCAAATTTGAAGTCTCATACCATTCTCTTTCTAGACAGTAATACTGAACCGTTAAAAAGCGGCAAAAATCGCCAAGGGTGAATTTGATTGCACCCAAAAGNGTTCGATTTACTTTGATTAAACAAGATTTCATCAAACGAAAAACAGGAGATATATTATAACCACTAAAAGATGACTCGAACCCACGCCCTTTCTATTACTAGGTATGTACGTCACTGTTATTTAAGGCAACATAGTTCCCTAGGAATTTCAAAATAGTAGGTTTCTGCATACATTTTTTTTTCCAAATTATCAAAATATAACCATTATTCCATGAAGAAACCTTAGTCCACTCTATCGGTTCTAAGTCCAGAACCGTAGGTCCGATTTTCGTGATAATGGTTTCATTGGAATCCTGGTTGAAAATTACACCAATCTATCGTTTCCATTTTGTGACATACTGGGAGGATTATCCAACCCTAAGTCGAAATTTACATGTAAAATCCTATGGGACAATTAGAAAGTGCAAACCTTGTATATGTGACTGACGGGGACCAAACGTTTCGGGGCATAATAAGATCCCAAATAGGATCTACATACAAATCCAAATCGGTCAACGCTAAGTGACAAAAGTGCCCATCACGGCGGTCAAACGGATTTTTTTTATTCGATTGTATTCTACGTACCTTGGAACGTAAAATATCAAATTTTGATGGGGGTATTTTTTTTTTCCTTATCCTATAAAAAGGAAAGTATTGTAATGGGCTGAAATATCTTGAGAACGGCAAGTGCTAGAGACTTGAAATTTGGTATGTTTGTCAGTTTTATGCCATGAACGGCAAAAAAAATTTGGTGGAAATCAGATATACCGTTGGCGGTATTATGTCGTTTTTTTAGCGGTTTTCGCATATCCTGCTTAAAATGGTAATAGCTAGAACTTTAAACTTGGTGCCTATTCATATCAATTTCATACATGAAATTGAAAAATACAACTTAGGTTGAAGTGTAACATATTTTTGGCCGCTAATTAGAGGTTGAAGGCCGCTTTTTGGCGGTTCCGCCTAAAACCAAAATGGAAAGAGCTAGAACTTGAAATTTGGTGCAATTCATATCAATTTCATATAAGAAATTGAAAAATACAACTTAGGATGAAGTGTAATATATCAAGAAGTGTAATATATAATTGTATTTCCGCTCTGGGGACTTCAAAACGTGTTTTAGCATTGAAAACTCGACATCGAAAATTTCAGCCCATTACAATACATTCTTCTTTTATAGATAAGGAAAGTCGTGTGATGTTCACGCCAGATTTTTTTTTCGAGACGATTCCAAAGGTTCATTATTGAAAATGAGAAGTCAATAACCCATTACGGTACAAAAAACAAAAGCAAGTAGGGTTATCCCTAATTTTTTTTTAAAAAAGTTACGGTAAAAATAACGGTTTAGTTAACCCCTTACGGCACTAAGTTCAATACAGTACCAACTTGGCGCACGGGTTTATTATTCTCAATAATGAACCTTTGAAATTGTCTTGAACCTATGACGTCCTATCAAATCATAATCTACAAACTTTATTTGGCAACCACGTGATCTGAACTCTCATATAGACACGATAATTTCATCTAACAACGATTATAACATATAATCTGATAGAGAGAAAATTGTTTCGTTAAAGAAGGAGAATTTGTTTACTTTTATCTAATAATTGGAGGAGAAGTTTGTTTACAAAAGAACATAAAACCGGTTTTACGCTCACCTATAATTGAAAATATTTGTTAATTTAAATTGGCTTGAGTAGTTCATTCAACTTAGTTATATTGAATTGTTGCAAAAAAATTAACTTGTAAATCGTTCACATTAAGAGAGTTGAGTTGTAAGAGAAATACGTTTACAAATTGTTTACAAATTCCCCTGTGGAAAGGGGGACTTAAAATGAAAACTTCCAAGACACCCAGGTCCATGTCGGTCGTAAAAGGTGACTAAGGGCAGGGTCGTAAACGATATCTTTTCCATTAACCATGGTGAAAGCAAGGAGGATCTACTGCATTCTATAGGGATTCTCTAGTATAAACATGGCGAGTTATGGCGAGTTGTTGCAAACCATTCCCATGGCTGTTAACCTATGATGATGATGATTTGGTCTGGGAATGCGGCAACATTGTCGCTTTCAGAAATTCGGGTCATAGCGGGAGAGTAAGGAGCTTGATAAAATAGAGGGGTCTGTTCTTTTGCCAGAAAATTCCAAACCAAGTCCAAGGCATGTTTATTTTGGAATTTTGATGGAGCGTTGTTGCTCTCCACCGTTGCGTTGTGCGCCCGTCTTTGAACCGGTTGTTTAAAATATAGGTCAATATACGATTTTATCGGGCTGTCGCCCTGTTTCGGATAAAATTTTATACAGTAACACCTCCCCAGTCATAACGTCATTTTACTTGCAAACCGACGAGATAGTAACTGACGCTGGCCAGAGGTATGCGGGAAATATTCACTATGCCCACGAAGGTTCAATCAATATCGACTCATGTAAACGTGATTGATTTGAATCCATCAAGGTTTTCGAAAATAAGTCCGGATACTTTTCTAGTGCCTATCCACCCTTTTATTTGATTCCCCAAAAATATTTTTCTTTCCCTCACAAAATATTTTCCCTTGCCCAAAAAAAAAAAATATTTTTTCTTCCCTAAAAAAAAATTTTCCTTGCCCCAAAAAATATTTTTCACTGTCCAAAAAAATATTTTTCCTTTTCCAAAAAAATATTTTTCCTGGCCCAAAAAAAATTTTTTGACAGTACTTACCTCCCCCAAAAAAAATCTTTACCTAAAAATATTTTTCATTGACAAAAAAAATATTTTTTCTTCCTCTAAAAAAATTGTTTTCCTTGTCTCAATTTTTTTTCTTTAGGTCGTGGAGGAATATATATATATATAAGGGTGTGAAACTATAATCATCCCGAAGGTTTTGGTCATTGTTTTCGTGATCTGATCCCGGCAATTTTTTGACCTTTTGTGCTGTGTAATAAACCGCCAAAAAGCGTCATTTTTTGGTAATATCTCACCTCAAAAATGGAAAGTCATGAATAAATTGCATTTACTACGAAGTTAATGAAGATCACAAATAATTATCATTGAAAAAAGCCAAGTTCCTTCAACCACTCTTCCAAAAAATTCCGCCCATGAAGTAGGTAGTGATCTATTATTAGGGCCAAGTTTATTTTTGCTGCTGTTCATCTCACACTTGAATTTATTATTCCACTTTCTTCTGTCTCAATTCTCTTAAAGTAATGCCGACTTTACACTTGGCCAGTTTTTTCTACAATAACCTATCCTTTGTAGAACCGGATAAATGACGGTTTGCAAAACCTGATGAATTGCTTCATGTAAAGACTGTAAAGATAGGTACATTGGTGCTTTCGGGAACTTGGCCTGGGGCACTGCCGTGCGAACAGATATACCCATCTTATTTGAGCTATAGGTCATGGGGTTTCAAGGAGCGCCCTTTGTTGCCCTCCGTAGATGGACCTGGTGACCTAACGGATTTACTCGGAGAGGAACTTATACCTCTGCTTATTTCCGAGTAGAAGTACTCTTGTACAATGCACATTCTAATACTTTCCCTTTTCAAATTTATCTTTGAACATAATGTGCACCATCTTTACATACAAATAATTTTATTATGATTAAATTAAAGTTAAATACTCACTTATCTACCTATATACAGGGTGAGTCATTTTAAACGACATATAGTCCCCTTGATATTTTTCTCCAAGGTCGGTCGCCTCCAAGTTTATTTTAAGGTCAACTTTGTTTTTTTAAATGGTACCCTGTATTTTTGATTGTGGTTTTGAATTTTGTATTAAAAAGAAATATTTTTTGATTAATTTGACTTACAGTTTTCGAGATATTTTTGTGCTTGATGTGCTTTAGTAAGAAATATCTAACATGTGTAATATTACGCCTATTTGCAAAGATATCTTTTACTTAGAGCACTTCTAGGTAGAAATTATCTTGAAAACTATAAGTAAAATCGAAAAAAAGTATGCGAAAAATATTGCAAAAACAATCAAAAATATAGTATTCCATGAAAAAACAAATCAAAATAGAGCCTAAAATTACCTTGAAGACGACCTTGGAAAAAAATCAAGGTCACCATTAAATTTCCCCCTCCAAAAAAATAAGGGGGTTGTATCGAACGTTTTCTTCCTATCTCTAACTGTTTCCGAGATTTTCGACTATGTATTTCAAAATACGGGATACAGGGTGGGGGACATTTGGAGGGGCCCGGAATTCTCAAGTCATACATGGTGTTTTGTGTTTTAAAAATTCATTAATTTTATTAAAGGGGCCCGTAATGTTTTGGGTCCCGGGCCCGGATTTTCTTTCTGCGGCCCCGCCGCAAATTATGATCATTTCTATGTTGGATACACGAATAATAATTTGGTCTTCGAGTAGATTAATATGGCTAGTTTATATGGGAAACAGATCTCGTGACGTCACATCATTGGCTAATCAGAATCGCTCATATGTCCAAAGACTTTTAAAAGGTTTTTTTTAGGGGTTTTGAAGAATTTTTCATTTCAAAACTTTGGGTCAAATGCAACTGCCTCATTAAAGGAAATTCTTTAAACCAATCCTTTTTCTTCTCTTGGGTGTTGTTACACTCTGTATATTTATTTATTTTTCGTTTCACCCTGTATGTTCGTCTGTCTCCTTACTCTTCTCGTTGATCGAAGCTTTATGATAAAGTCTTCAGGCAGTTCAGAGGTAGGGAGTGAGAGTTATTTATATCAAACATGTGAAACATCGCTCCTTACAGAGAATCGATCTTCTCAAACCTGCTCACAGAATTGAATTAATCTTTTAGTTCACCTCTTCTATTCCGGATAACTGTATAGATGCGAAATATTGCTCTTTGGAAGAGATTCGATCTTCTCAAACTTGCTCCCAAAATTGAATTAATCTTTTAGTTCACCTCTTCTGTTCCGGATAACTGTATAGATACGAAATATTGCTCTTTTGAAAAGAATCGATCTTTGAATTTACTACTCTGATTTTTCTGTTCCGCATAACCACATAGATATGTAAATAATCGTTCTTTGCAGAGAATCGATCTTCATAAACTTGTTCCAAAATTGAATCGATCTTTGAATTTACTACTCTGATTTTCCTGTTTGCATAACCATAGATATGCGAATAATTGCTCTTTGCAGAGAATCGATCTTCATAAACTTGTTCCAAAATTGAATCGATCTTTGAATTTACTGCTCTGATTTTCCTGTTCCGCATAACCGTATTTATGCTAAATATTTCTTTTTTAAGATAATCGATCTTTTCAGAGAATCGATATTCATAAACCAAAATTGCATCAATCGATCAAGAGCATGATTGTAGATATGCTAAATATCGATCTTTTAAAACAATCGATCTTTTCAAACTTGCTCCCAAAATTGTATCCATCTTTTAATTGAAAATTTGATTTTCCTCGCTCAGTAAAAAGAATCAATTCATCTAAATCGCTCACTGCTCTTCTATCTTTCATTTTAAAATATCTATTAAAAAGATAGAGGTGTAAATAAGACCGTCATACTGGCGCGTTACCGAGTTCATCTCAGGTTAGTGGTTTAATTTTCAAATCAGTGCAGAATTCTCTCTCTATACTTATAAAATGCAAAGGTATGCTGACTGACTGTTTAATAATCAACATAGCTCCACAATGAGACTTGAAATTGGCACGCAGATTCCTTTTAGTAATTAGGTTGCATAATAAGAAAGGAAAAACATTAAAGTGGAAGCAAGTTACCCAAAAATTACGTTTTTAGCGGGTTTTTTTTTGCCATTTTTTTCTGGGCAAACTATAGGAGATACGAAAAATGACAGAGAATGGACCTCCGAAAACAATAAATAAGGACACCTTGAAAAATATGGAAAAATTTTCCGGTTTCTCCCCGATGTATGGCCGGTTTTCATCACCAAAAAAATGGGTATTGAGAAGTACCACTTCGGAATGAGTGAGAAAGCTGAAATTCAATAGAAGGTATTCCGCAATTTCTGCAGTACAAAAACTAATTTCCTGGAGTAAAATAGGAATAGTGAAATATTGAATTTTCTAAATAGAAGCCGTGTTCACCCTGGGGTCATTTTCACCAAAAATCCAAAATTAAGAAGTACTACGAAATGAGCTTAAAAACTGAGAATTAATATAAAGGTATTTCGCAGTACAAAAAGTAATATCTTTGAGTAAACTATTGAATTTTCTCGATAGAAGCCGTGCTCACTCTGGGGGTCGGTTCCATCAAAAATCTAAACTTGAGGAGCTTTAATATCGCAATTTTGAAATTGTTGTTTATATAAAACACGGCATTGGGCATTAACATATGAATGAAGCTGGCTTGATCCCTTTGATGGCATCATTATTCTTTTATCATATACCAAGTCATATAAATAAGACTCACACTCAGCCATAAATCATGGCGACGCGTTATCTCTGAGCTCTAATGACTAATGAGCCTTATATAAAACACGGCATTGGGCATTAACATATTAACAACCCTGCAAGATAAACTTTATCTCCGCGTCTTAGAGACTAGATAAACACCATATAAAACAATTAGACTTTTTCTCTCTCTCTGTTCTCAGTACCTAATACCCATTTTATGGTTAGGACATCGATAATTTGAAAACATCGATACGTCGGTACAAAAAAATCGAGTACTCGATGTTTTCCCTTATGTTCCTAAACTTTTTGTACTAAAAAGCAGGGGTCGGGTTCGAATCGTGTGGCGGGATTTTTTTCTTCGATAGTACCGAATATCGATAGTCGATGTATCGAACTTTGAAAACATCGATGTTTTTGTTACGATACATCGAGTAGTCGATGTATCGAACTTTGAAAACATCGATGTTTTTTGTTTCGATGTTCAAATCCTAACCTATTTTAATCTATAATTTTCTTTAGAGAATATATAAAAAATTCAAGGTACTCAAACAGGGTTTAATTTAATAATTCTGTGTCAAAAATTGGACCTACGGCCGCCGAGAGAAATTCCGAGTCCGGGACTAAAAAATTACGGGAGCCCTTTACTGAAATGAACAAATTCTTAGGGGCACCTTCAAATGCCCGGGCCCGAGGGGACTACCTCCGCCACCCTCTCTCGTTGGCCCTGTATAAAGACGAAGCGTTTTTTGATCGCACATTGGCAGAGTTTGTTTAATTGATTGTGGTCAGAAGGGTGCTCTCAGACAGCCGCTGACTTATCATATAGCATACTAGCTGTTTTCAGCCTCAGTAGCTCAGTTGGAAAGAACGACGGATTCGTAACCAGGAGGCTATTGGTTCGAATCCAAGCGAAGGCAAAAATTTAGTAATAACATGGGGAAGTACATTGTGACGAAGCATTAGCTTTAACACAAATAAATTCCTTTTTTTTACTAGCTGTTTTCCCGTGCTTCGCTACGGTTACAAAATTCAAGAACTCAATTTTAGATTTTTGGTTAAACTGACCCCCAGAGTGAACACGACTGCTATTTAGAAAATTCAATATTTTACTCAAAAATATTACTTTTTGCACTGCAGAACACCTTCGTATAAAATTTCAGCTTTCTCGCTTATCCTGAAGTGATACTTCTTAACTATGGGTTTTTGGTGGAACCGACTCCCAGAGTGAGCACCGCTCTTAGTTAGAAAATTCAATATTTTATTCAAGGATATGACTTTTTGTACTTCCGAACACCTTTGTATCAAATTTCAGCTTTCTCGCTCATCCCGAAGTGGT
>CM022876.1:7479997-7490540 GCA_012654025.1 Pachypsylla venusta | reverse complement strand
CCCCCCCCCCTTGGCAATGCACGTAACTGAATAGAGCTTGGCAATCCTAGGGTTAACAGTTATTCATTAATCAATTATTGTGAACGTTAGTGAACTCCACTTTTGACCCGAAATGCACTTGTACCTATATGTATGTTTGTTTGTCACGCGATGCAAGCCACAATTTTCATCCGATTTTGACAAAATTTGGTATACATATTTGGTACATGAAAAAATTTGCTGTTTGGGAGCCCTGGGCCTCCCGGGGTGCCCAGGGGCTCTATATTCTGTTTTTTGAGAATGATTTTTATCCTTTTAATGGTTTGTTGTAGAAACGTAAGTTTTTATATATTACTAGCTCAAACCCGACGAACTTCGTTTCGAGAAGATGAGAGAAAAAAAATGAGAATAAATCTGATTTTTATATTAGTTATCATATTACCGAGGTACAACCGTTTAAAGGCGATCAGATCAGAGCATACCACATATAGATCACATATTACCTACACGTTTTATAACCTATGTAGAACATGGGGAATAGTAACGGGTTGTTAAGCTGCGTAGAACGTGTTGGGAGTAGTATTGGGTTAGGTTCCAAAGAAATTAAAATGCGTGTTGAAGGCTGCCGAGTTCAGGCTGGGTCGTAGACCGCAGCCTTCAACACGCATTTTAATTTTTCTGGAACCTAATCCAATACTACTCCCAACACGTTCTACGCGGCTGAACAACCCGTTACTATTCAAAGTGAACAAAAGCTGTTAAAGGTCAAACCTAAAGTAGATCACAAAATTTTGATCACAATAACTCAAGCGGTTCTCAAAATATTGAGGAAAGAGGAAATTCCAAGATGGCGGCCTCACATGGCTCCGCCCACAAAATATATATGTTTTTTTTGGACAGAAACCATTTCGGACATATGCTCAATGACTTGCGAAAGTTTCATAGTAATATTACGTGTGGTTTAGGAATGCACAAAGGACATACATACATACACACACACACACACACACACACACACACACACACACACACACAAACATTCATTTATATATATATATAGATAGATGGCTGATGTTAAAGGCTTTTCGATTTTGAAAAAAAAAAAAAATACGTAATGATTCTAAGTATCAACAATTCATGGCGAGTTGTTGCAAACCAGTCCAAGCCCAACGGCTGTTAATGTTAACCTATTATAAAAAATAGACTCTTGAGTGGAAGCTTGCCACTAGGCGAGGTTAATGTCTGAGGCATTTTCTACCACCTAACTCTTAGAGCTTTATTGATCTCCGTGGCCGAGTTGTTAAGAGCATTGACTCTTGGTCCGGAGGTTGTGGGTTCGAATCCCGCCCGCATCGAAAATTTAATGATCGAATTTTCTCGTTTTCGGAATGGCGTGGCTGTAAAAGGACTGCCCCGAAGTAATGCGAAAGCCGTTTCGGGGCATAACTTTTTTTTTTTTTAAAAAAAAGAAGCTTTTATTTACAGGGGATACCCTATCTTCTCTAAATATTTTAGCTTTCCACACATATCCCGAAGCCCGAAGTAGCACTTTTCATTTCGGTACCAATGAAGATACACAAATGAGATATGTCACTGCGGGATGTGTTTGGAAAGCTGAAACCACAGTAGACAGTATGTATCTGATTTGACGTTTGCTGGAAAATCTGAGGGATGGAACTTATTCTTGTAACACTCTGTATACATTTTAATTGTGAAAGTAATAAAGTCTTTCTGATTGAAGGACATGCTGGTTTGGGGCAATTACTTTTGGGCAGATAGCCAAAATCAAACAGACACCACGTCATATCAGTTGTTATTATTATCATTGAAAGTTGAAAGTTATACTCGTAATACTTCACACTCATTATAATGTAAAGTATTCAGTGAAGATAGCAATATATTTTAAAATGTAGTCACCGAGGGGAGCAAGCCAGTTTTATTGTATGACGGTCCTAAGCCCGTGTAAATAGAGAAGGTTTCGTGTTAGCAAATGTAGCCACCGAGGGGAGCAATCCAGCTTTGTCGTGTGACGGTCCTAAGCCTGTGTAAATAGAGAAGGTTTCGTGTTAGCAAATGTAGCCATCGAGGGGAGCAATCCAGCTTTGTCGTGGGACGGTCCTAAGCCCGTGAAAACACGAAAGGTTCAGTGTAGGAAGGGCATCGAGCCTTTAAAAACCCTGCTTCAATCCAAAGATGGAAAGGCATCAGCAAATTGCATTTACTACGCATTGGTAGTGTGAGAAGTAAGCGAGGGTTATCGTGCCAGGAAGTAGTAGAGCTGAAGAGAGTAGGCACCGAACAAAAGCTTGTTGCTTTTGTTCAAAATGTACCCCAGATACCTATGGCGGCGCCTAACTACGAAACCAAGTTCCACACAATTATTTCCTTGAGAGCGCTAAGCATTTTCTGGTCTGAACTTTCAGGTTTACTTAAGTTTTTTTTTTTTAGTCAAAATTGATGAAAATCAATCTATCATCATCTATCATTGTTACACCCGGTATAAATAATTGAATATTAAAATAATATTTCATTATGAATCATGCGAGGAAATCCTAACTAAAGAAAAATGCAGGAGGAGAGGTATATGAGATAAATTACACCCTGTATATTTTCGGTACTAACTATGTAACTCTGCTTGATTTGGTGATTAAAATGATACCTCATACGTTCATATCGGTTCATTGGTTCGGAAAATATATTACAAGTCTATCAAATAAATACCCCAATTTTGAGGTTTTATGGAAATTTGGGGCTGAAGAACCCACTGAGGTACAATATAAGTAACAAAAGGCACATCTACCACTCACGAGAAAAAAAAATGAGCTATCGTTCACCAAAATCGGTCCAGTAGTTTTGGCTGTAGGTGCGTCAACATCAAAGAAGAAGAAGCAGCGGCAAGAGTAGACGATGAGTGAGTTCGCCCCATACGTAGAAAATAATCATTTTTACGCTGAGTTGTGTAGTTTTTCCTCTGGAAGTAGCTGAAATCGGCAATGTAAGCTGTGGACTCTTGGTAGCTACCGCATTTTTTTGACTTGGCGGGGCGGAGCGCTACCGCGCTTCTTAATAATATGTATAACCTTAACATTAGTAATCCTATGGAATCCTTCTGACTCCGTTATTTTGAGTGCTTGAGCCTTCCGCCACGAAAAAAGGATTGTATTCCTTTACAAACGAACCCTGCACCAGTACGGTCCTGCACTGATTGTTGGTTGTTAGGTACTCTATGTGACTATCTTCATTAATATTCATAGAGTTGGAAGTTAGCAGAAACTAATTACAGTTTATAATAATGGCAATCTATTCACGAGTTATTGTTATTGTGGGAAGTTAAATATCTGTGGTGGCCTCCCGGGCACATCGCTTTGGAAGCGGATCTATTCAGTTGTTATTGTAGGAAGACAAACATCATCTGTGGTGGCCTCCTGGGTTCGTCGCTTTGGACGCGGATCTATTGAGTTGTTATTGTAGGATGTCAAATATCTGTGGTGGCCTCCTGGTCACGTCGCTTTCGACGCGGATCTATTGAATTGTTATTGTAGGATGTCAAACATCTTTGGTGGCCTCCTGGTCACGTCGCTTTCGACGCGGATCTATTGAGTTATTATTGTAGGAAGACAAACATCTGGGGTGGCCTCCTGGGCACGTCGCTTTGGACGCGGATCTGTTCAGTTGTTATTGTAGGAAGTCAAACATCTGTGGTGGCCTCTACAATAGGGAAATTTCATCTGTCATGCCTTGCGCTATCTAATTTCTAATTACAATCAGCTGTTGCACCCTGTATAATATGTACCTACCTACCTATCTACAATAGGGAAATATCTCCCTGATGATATTTCATCTGTTATGCCTTACGCTATCTAATTTCTAATTACAATCATTGAAGCATTTCATTCAGAATTCTAAGCAATTCGCAATAACCATTTAACATATATACACGAGGATGTTTACACAACAAGGTGTCAACAGAACCCAAGGACAATTGAATCAGACCCGTAGATCGTATATTCGTATATTATATAGATCAGTGGGGTCCTAAATAGGATCCCACTGTTTTTTTAACAATAAACTTAAAAATAAATGTTTTTCCAAGGAATCCTCCTTTTTACATTAATGATACTCCTTAAATCCCAAAGCATAATCATACAAATACAAACTTTAAAATAAAGAAATTGAATTTTAAAATAAAGAAATGATAATATTAATTATTGATACTCTGATAAGATAAGTAATGTGAAGTGTATTCCAATTAGTACAGCACTTTTACCTCTACAGGCGTCGTTCTTTTGGAGCAAATTTATGGACCTTTATTACATTCGTAGGATTGGCTGATCATGCCATATTCCGGTCAAGTCCTCGTGGTAACCATTTTAAATGAGTGAGATCTGTGTACATTTCACGAAACCATCAATTTATTCTGTTTATAAACTAAAATAATACACGAATAAAAATATCTACATATTTTAATCAATCCATTATTACTTTCCTTCATTTCTTATGCCAATCTAATATTTTGCCCATATTTTGGTCCTTTGGGTCGAATTATGTCTAAATTTTTTTTTTAGATTTTGGGCTCTAATGGGCCACCCGGGGCCTCCATCATCATGCGTTACCTTGTGATGTTTAGATTTTGAGCTATATTGGGCCACCCTGTGACTTCATCATCATGCGTTACCTTGTGATGTTTAGATTTTGGGCTCTATTGGGCCACCCGGTGCCTTCATCATTATTCGTTACCTTGTGATGTTTAGATTTTGGGCTCTATTGGGCCACCCGGTGCCTTCATCATCATGCGTTACCTTATGATGTGTAGATTTTGGGCTCTATTGGGCCACCCGGTGTCTTCATCATCATGCGTTACCTTGTGATGTTTAGATTTTGGGCTCTATTGGGCCACCCGGGGTCTTCATCATTTATGCGTTACCTTGTGATGTTTAAATTTTGAGCTTTAATGGGCCACCCGGGGTCTCCATCATCATGCGTTACCTTGTGATGTTTAAATTTTGGGCTCTAATGGGCCACCCGGATCCTTCACATCATGCGTTACCTTGTGATGTTTAGATTTTGGGATCTAATGGGCCACCCGGTGCCTTCATCATGCGTTACCTTGTGATGTTTAGATTTTGGGTTCTATTGGGCCACCCGGGGCCTTCATCATCATGCGTTACCTTGTGATGTTCAGATTTTGGGCTCTAATGGGCCACCCGATGCCTTCATCATCATGTGTTACCTTGTGATGTTTTAATTTTGGGTTCTGTTGGGCCACCCGGGGCCTTCATCATCATACGTTACCTTGTGATGTTTAGATTTTGGGTTCTATTGGGCCACTCGGGGCCTTCGTCATCATGCGTTACCTTGCGATGTTTAGATTATGGGCTTCATTGGCCAACCGGTGCCTTCATCATCATGCGTTACCGTGTGATGTTTAGTTTTTGGGCTCTAATGGGCTACCTGGGGGGCTTCATCATTTTAATGAGGTTATCAGTCATTCAAACGCTTTTTTCTATTCATTCCCATGCATGGCCCATAGTCCGTCAGAGACCCCAGATTTTTTTTTAAAAAAAATTTTACGTGGCCTTTGGAGGCTCCCGATTTTTTTGGCTCCGGTGTGCCCCTGAACGGCGGTGTGATCTCCGCTGCCACTGTCCTAATAGTAGTGGTCCCCGGAAAAGCTATTGCTCTTGAGCCACTGTTGACTCTCTCTAACAGAAGTGACCTTGTGCTATTTGTACAAATTCCTCCTGACTCTGCAGTTTATATCTACTGACAAGTTTTCTTCGTATGGACAAGGTTGGTTTGTCTTTTTAACTCTGCATGACAGAAGATACAACATTGTCTCTAAGTCAGACTGAGGATTGCCTTAGTCTATATGTATTATTGATTAGATAAAACTATCTAATAAATAGTGTCGTAGAGTAGTGAGGGTAATCTGTGACATGAAACTTTAGCGCTAGTTTTGTGTGGGTTATGGGTGACATAAAGTTCTAGCCTAGCGCTAGATGTTGTGTGACGGTGTTCAGAGATTGTTAGCAGTATACCAGCTGATTGATTTATCTCAATGGCATCGAATTTGATTTTTTCGTTGTGAAAAGATCTTTTTTTAGACCCCCCTCAGGAATGTACGCACTCTAGCGGCTTTTCACATGTAACTGCATGAGTTTCCAAATTTTCTTTTTCGGTATGCTGACTATAAACTATTAACCGTTCTCGACTTGAGATATTTCGACAAAAAAAAAATCTTTCTCACCTCGGGACATTTTACTTTTTCGACAAGTAAGTTCTAATTTAAGGTATGTTAGGTCGACCATACACGCAACGATAAGTCTGTGCAGACTTGTCTGTACAGACTTATCTGCACAGACAAGTCTGTCGTGTATGGCAGGCACAGATCTGAAAATCGGACACAAAACCTGTGCAGATCCTGAAAATCGGACACAAAATCTGTGCAGATCCTGCCATACACGACAGACTTGTCTGCGCAGATAAGTCTGTAGAGACAAGTCTGCACAGACTTATCGTTGCGTGTATGGCCAGCCTTAGGCTGTTCCCTAAAGTACCTTAAATTAGACAGCCGCATACTTACTTATCTTATTGCACATCAAACATCTTCACACATATGCAAGAAAAAAATAAATACACATGTTCTTATGGAAGTTCGCAGATTGGGTCTGACATAACCTTGTGGCATATTGGAATGCATTGCTAGAGTGATTTTTTTTATAAAATGAACAAACAAGTGAAAAAAGGAAACCATCGTATAGGAAATGGCGAGAGTTTTCATTTAATATGCCACACGGGTATGTCAGACCAAAAAAAACATTTCCCAAAATTTGGCATGTTTTTGTTTAAAAAAAAGTTTAACAAAAACATGAAATGAATAGTCAAATGAACCTAGAATTAAATGGGGAATCCGAAAATGTAATAAAATTCAGGTCGTCTCGTTTAAGAAAATGAAGTTGACCTTCATCTGACCTTGAAGGACAACCTTGACAAATTAGCCAAGGTCATCCTAATACGTCCCCCTCTTTTTTATGAACATGCGGTCAGAATTTTTTTTTTTTGTCACTCAAACGGTTTCGGAATAAATTGAAATGGCCACTTAAAATGGGACACCCTGTATAATTTTAATGTTTTTTAACCCCATTTTTGCTTTATCATTTTCAATAATGAACCCCCCTCAAAATTTGATATTTTACGTTTTAAGCTTTCAAGGCAGGTACGTAGAATCCAAAAATCGAATAAAAGAAATCCGTTTGTATGCCGTGATGGGCAATTTTGTCTTTCAGCGTTGACCGATTTGGATAAAATTTGGTATGATGGTGCCCGTCCTTGAATGGATTTAATGGAAGTATAAACACTAATGCGGAGATTGTCAATAAAGATCTGGATATCTTCCATCACTCATCCTAAATTGGGCACCCAATAATTTGCATTGACGTAGTTAGCTCTTGAGGATATGGCAGTTTTTGGTCGGAAGAGGTATCTTGTCCATTATGAATTCTGCACTCGTTGTTTACATTTCCTGCACTGATCCAATGGCAAGGATGTAGAATATTATAAACCGGATAGTATTGTGAATGCGGTATGAATACCAAGTGTTAATAAACTTAACCCTTCACTGCATCGACAACGTTGCCTCTCCTCCTGTCCATATTTGTAAACAAAGCGTATTTCTCTTGTGTCTCAACTCTCGTAATTCAAGTTGTAGATGATGCTAGCAATACGTCCTGCCATGTATTGAAAAGTAACAGCGACAACGTTGCCTCTCCTCCTGTATATATTTGTAAACAAGGCGTATTTCTCTTGTGTCTCAACTCTCGTAATTCAAACTGTATATGATGAGAGCAATACGTCCTGCCATGTATTGAAAAGTAACAGCGACAACGTTGCCTCTCCTAATGTCCATATTTGTAAACAAAGCGTATTTCTCTTGTGTCTCAACTCTCATAATTCAAACTGTAGATGATGAGAGCAATACGTCCTGCCATGTATTGAAAAGTAACAGCGACAACGTTGCCTCTCCTCCTGTATATATTTGTAAACAAAGCGTATTTCTTGTGTCTCAACTCTCGTAATTCAAACTGTAGATGATGATAGCAATACGTCCTGCATTGTATTGAAAAGTAACAGCGACAACGTTGCCTCTCCTCTTGTCCATATTTGTAAACAAAGCGTATTTCTTTTGTGTCTCAACTCTCGTAATTCAAACTGTAGATGATGAGAGCAATACGTTCTGCCATGTATTGAAAAGTAACAGCGACAACGTTGCCTCTCCTCCTGTCCATATTTGTAAACGAAGCGTATTTCTCTTGTGTCTTAACTCCCGTGAATTAAAATATTATTGTATCCACCTGTGTCGTAAAGGGTTAGCCATATTCGACAAATCAAAATACGCCACTTGTTTGGTCTTTTGTTGAGTAGGACGGGTAGGAAAGGGTTAACCAGATTCCATATATTTCATAGAGACATTGTTAAGGAAATATTTCTCTTATCAAAATACGCCTTTGTTTGGTCTGGAAATATTTCTCTTATAAAAATACGCCTCTGTTTGGTCTCGTGTTGAGTAGGACGGGTAGGAAAGGATTAATCTGATTCCATATATTTCACCTAGAGACACTGTTAAAGAAATATTTCCCTTATCAAAATACACCTCTTGTTTGGTCTGGTGTTGAGTAGGACGGGTGAGGTATAAAAAAATTCACGTGATCAACCAGATTATAAAAAGAACCACGTGATCAACCAGATTATAAAAAGAAACACGTGATCAACCAGATTAATAAATTCAATGGGGAAAACCCGACCAAAACATTTTTAGCAAACGAGGAAAATGGGTTATTTATCTGATGATATTATGTCCGGCGAGGTCAATCAATGAATAATTATTGTATACAGTGTGATTCAGGTTGTTTGTATCATGGGAATAGGAGTTGTAGAACATGAAAAAAGAATCACTTTTTACAGGTGTGACTTTCTTGTTTAGGCCTTAGTTTGGGAAATATCGCCAAAAACGTGATTTTATATATAACTCCTTTAAAAATGGTCCGATTTTCAAAAATTAAAATAATCTAAGAAGATAATTTTAAGCTGCATTTATTTAGTTTACACATTGATTTGCTCATACTCAATGTAACAAAATAACGTCCATTTGAAATTTTCACATTTGATTTTCTCGAAAACCACTCCATGGATTTTTAGTTTTTTCATCTCATTATTGTAGAATTAAAAAGCTCTACAAATTTGAAATTTGGCCATTTTGAAATTGAAAATTTCAAATGGCCGCCATTTTTTTACATTGATTCGGAGTAAGTCAATGTGTAAAACTAAATAAATGCAGCTTAAAATTAGCTTTTCAGATCATTTTAATTTTTGAAATTTAGACCATTTTTAAAGGAGTTATGGGCTTATCAAAGAAAATTACGTTTTTAGTGATAACTCCCAAACTAAGTAAGGCTTAAACAAGAAAGTCACACCTGTAAAAAGTGATTCTTTTTTCATATTCTGCAACTCCTATTCCCTTGATACAAACAACCAGAATCACCATGTATAGTGAATATGGGTTATACTCATCATCATTAGGTGGCGCGTGTCCGATGGTAGCCAGATGTATGAGACTGCAACTCTAAATAAGTTAGTTGTATGCTGTTAAAATTTTCAATTGTAATCATCATTATTAGGTGGCATCATCGTGTTCGATGGTAGCCAGATGTTTGAGACTGCAGCTCTAAAAGTCTTTTTTCGGTGCTAAATTTTCAATTATTGTCATTATCGTATCGGGAAATAAAAATAATAATTAAAACTTTCAAGCTGTTCAAAATTCAAGAGGTGATCGGTCATTCTGGGACACACAGTCTGTGGACAATCATCACGTACATTAAAAAGACCGATTAGTTATTGTGTTCCATATATTTGCAGAAGAATGCCTTTCGGTATTTTTCTTCTTTAAATTCACCCTCTCCCAATTTTATTTGCGGTCGGCGCTGCTTTCCTTAATTCTACCATGCCACAACCTTTTGTTCGGTGCCTATGCCTACTCTCTTTAGCCGTGACCCTTTCCTGGCACGGTATCCCTAGCTAACTTCTCACAATATCCATAGGAACTGCGTAGAAACTCGCTTTTTGCTGATGATTTGAAGCAGAGTTTTAAAGGCTGGATGCTCTTCCTAAAATCAAATCTACTGCATTTACAAGGGCTTAGGACCGTCAACGATTGAAGCTGGCTTGCTCCCCTCGGTGGCTTTATTTCCTAACACCAAACCTTCTCCATTTAATCACGGGCTTAGAACCGTTACAAAATAAACCTGACTTGCTCCCCTCGGTGGCTCCATTTGATAGTAATAATACTTACTAAAAGTACCAATTACAATTCAATCAAAGCAAATTGCTCATCAGTTGGCCATGTGCAATTAATATTGATTGCTTTAATTGATGTTCATTTTTGCAATTAATCAGAAAAAAAAGAAGAAGATCAAATTGTGTGATTGCAGGTACCTCTGCTCGTGTAATGAACGATATTGAGTTTTTTTTTTTTTTTTTTTTTTTTTTTTTTTTTTTTTTTTTTTTTTTT
>CM022876.1:7439769-7455260 GCA_012654025.1 Pachypsylla venusta | reverse complement strand
CTGTCCGATTTTGTAGAAGAAATTAGAAATTTGGCCGTAACTCGAAAACGGCTAGACATATTTTAGTTTTGATAATTTTCCCGGGGTCGTATACCATGATTTAGGTGGAGTCCATTCCCATATCTGCTACCGTTTGGGCTTTCTGCTACCGTTGGGGCTGTGGTGTTGTAACGGACAACCCCTCATACATAGGTACATGGTACATAGGTACACACAAATTTCTGATTTATATATTAGGAAGATATTTATTTGGGCCTTCTTGGACCAATCAGTGACCATATTAAATGAGTGAGGTCTATAGTTCACAGAACTATTCGATACGTATGAGGATGCTTGCGTAATATTCACACAAGATTTTTTATTTTTTTGTTTTCAGGTCCTTCTGTGTGGCCCAAAATGTTTTCTCTGGCGAGTGGAGAAAGACAATCACCTGTCAACGTGGACACCACCAAAGTATCATCGGACAAAACTCTTCAAGAGAAACCTCTCACTTGGAAGTACAATCCTGAAAATACAAAAACCATCACCAATCCTGGCTACTGCTGGCGTGTCGATGTGGATGGAGATGATTCGGGTAACATTTGATCACACATTTGACTCGACTCACTCAACTAACTCTCGACTCACTGCATTGACACTCTACTCACAAAAACCATCACCAATCCTGGCTACTGCTGGCGTGTCGATGTGGATGGGGATGATTCGGGTAACATTTGATCACGCATTTGACTCGACTCATTCAACTAACTCTCGACTCACTGCACTGACACTCGACTCACTGCATTGACACTCGACTCATTTAACTAACTCTCGACTCAATGCATTGACACTCGGCTCATTGAACTAACTCTCGACTCAATGCATTGACACTCGACTCATTGAACTAACTCCCGACTCAATGCATTGACACTCGACTCATTCAACTAACTCTCGACTCACTGCATTGACACTCGGCTCATTCAACTAACTCTCGACTCAGCATTGACACTCGACTCATTGAACTAACTCTCGACTCAGTGCATTGACACTCGACTCATTGAACTAATTCTCTACTCACTGAGCCGACACTCGAATAATTGACTGAGACCTAAATTAAACTGATATTCGACTCACCGAACTAACTATTGACTTACGGAACTGACTCTAGATTACTGCAATGACTCTCGACACATTGAATATCTACAGCCGAAGCTGTCCTCGGCTATATTGGCTGTGCGCTCGATTCGTAGAAATGTTGACACCTGTTCTTCCCTACTATCCTATTTTTCCTACTTTCATAGCGTGATGAGTTACGAGTCTTCTGGGGATTCTCTCCCCATCTTTATCCTTCAGAAGAGAGCGGTTGGGGATGTCTTCGGGTTTGGCAGGATATTTTGCAGGTCTGTATTCAGGGACCGACGCGACGGATCCCAATCGTATTAGTCATCCTGGAAACTTGCATCCTTATATACAAAATCGCCCCCACTCTAAATATATTTTGCAGGGCTGTATTCAGGGACCGACGCGACGGATCCTAATCGTATATGCACAAGTCATCCTGGAATCTTGCATCCTTATATACAAAATCGCCCCCACTCTAAACTAAACTCAACTCACTGAACTAACTCCCAGCCGGGAGTCAGTTCAGTGAGTTGAGAGTCGAAGTTAAGCAACTAACTCTCAACTCACTGAAGTAACTCTCAGCCGGGAGTCAGTTCAGTGAGTTGCTTAACTTGGGTGATCTAACGGAAACTGGTGTACAAAACGCTGAATATTATATACAGGGTGTCCCAAAAGTCCGAGACCACCTGAATATCTTTTGAACGGCTTTGTGTGGAGTTTTGAAATTTTGCATGGTATTATATCTCAAAATAAACCACCTGATGGTGTGGCCAATTTTTCAGGGGCGGATGCCATGTGGCCCCCAGAGGGTCCAACTTTTGTTTTTTAAATACGGACCCCCATCTTGTGATACATTTTCAGAAAGACTATAAAATTGGAAGTACTATGCAAGAAAAAAAATCACAAGTCTATCGTGTTTGGTTTCAAAATGGCGGCCATTTGAAATATCCAAGACATGACTTTCAAGTTCCAAGAGTGTCTAAACTAGGCGAATTATTTGTAAAAGTAGGCAAAGTGTTAAACTAAGCGAATTATTTCTAAATGTAGGTAAAGTGTCTAAAACTAGACGAATTAAGTCTAAAAAAACAGGTTCTTCGACATTGGTGTCCTATGCAATCATTCAATATCCCATTGCAAATAATTCGCCTAGTTTTAGACACTCTTGGAAGTCATATTTTGGAAGTGTCAAATGGACGTCATTTTGAAATCAAACAAGCTAGACGTGTAAATTTTTTTGCAAAGTACTTCTAATTCTATTTTCTTTCTGAAACTGTATCACAAGATGGGGGTTCCTATTTAAAAAACAAAAGTTGGACCCCCTGGGGTCCACAAGGGACCCGCCCCTGAAAAATTGGTCACACCATAATGTGGTTTAATTTGGGATATAATACCATGCAAAATTTCAAAACTCCACACAAAGCCATTCAAAAAATATTCAGGTAATCTCGGACTTTTGGGACAGCCTGCATATTCAGCGTTAGTTTAAATAGCTATGTTGGACGTTTCTTAAACCTTGTTGTCCTATTTTCTCCTTCCTTTTAGAATTAACTGGTGGTCCATTGCATTATAAGTATCGTCTGGAACAGTTCCACTGTCACTGGGGATGCATCAGCAACAAAGGCTCCGAACATACAGTTGATGGCAAGGCTTATGCTGGAGAATTACATTTGGTTCATTGGAACTCGGACAAATATTCTACCTTTGGAGAAGCAGCTGGACAACCTGATGGATTGGCCGTTGTTGGTATTCTTTTAGAAGTAAGTATTTCTTACCTTTTATTTGGGTTGGAAAAGTATATACCACTGGGGCTCGGTCCGGAGGTTGTGGGTTCGAATCCCGCCTGGAGTGAAAATATTCTAATGGAATTTTCTCGTTTCCGGAACGACATGGCTGTGAAAGAAGTGTCCTGAAGTAATGCGAAACCGGTTCCGGGGCATACATTTTTAATGATTGTGAACGTTTTTTGACAACTGCGGTGTCTCAAATCTCGTAAAACGAACGAGTGTCTTAAAAAAACGACCATTTCAGTACGCTCCAGTTTGCCAGTACGCTCTCTCAAATATTTTGCTGTAAATTTCCCCCCCGAAATTTCTAATTATTCTCTTTTTTTGGTTCCCCAGGCTGGCGATGAAGATCACGAAGAATTTGAGAAGATTGTTGGTGCCATTCCGGGTATAACATACAAAGGTCAAAAAACCCACTTGGATCCTATTGACCCAAATTTGCTTTTGCCAAACTTATATTCTTACTGGACATACTCAGGATCTCTAACAACACCCCCTTTCACAGAAAATGTTACCTGGATATTATTTCAAAAGTCTGTCAAGCTGTCCGAACGCCAGGTATGTACAAACAGGGGGGGATGTTGTCATCGGACCAAAACTAGTCGATCTTTGGTCGGAAAATAACCCTAAGTGGACTTGCTACGTAGGACCAATCAACTGTGGAGTCCAAAAATACTTGTTGTTAACGTTTGTGACTACATCACTGATCCGTTCTAAGGTCAAGGAAGACTGCGACCTCCACGGGGTTTGTCCAGAGGGATGTCAGGTCTAAACTTTTAGGATTGGTTGGGCAGACAAAGAGGTGATGGACGTCATGGGTAGTGTTTTGGCATAGGGAACAAATGCCGGATATTTTTGGGTCAAGTCTGGATTTTTAATTTTGGAGAAGATGACAACAATCAGAGCGAAACTGTGCCAATGTAGTTCGTGTTGATCTTGGGAGACTCTTCTCAGATTGATCTATATCTGGCAACACATTGGTTCCGAGCACTGAGTTAGGTGTGTCTTGGGAGACTCTTCTCAGACTGATCTATCTATCTCCGGCAACACATTGGTTCTGAGCATTCGGTTAGGTGTGTCTTGGGAGACTCTTCTCAGACTGATCTATCTCTGGCAACACATTGGTTCCGCGCACTCGGTTAGGTGTGTCTTGGGAGAATCTTCTCAGTCTGATCTATCTCTGACAACACATTGGTTCCGAGCACTCGGTTAGGTGTGTCTTGGGAGACTCTTCTCAGTCTGATCTATCTCTGGCAACACATTGGTTCCGAGCACTCGGTTAGGTGTGCATTGGGAGACTCTTCTCAGAGTGATCTATCTCTGGCAACCCATTGGTTCCATTAGTACACATTTAACTCTTAACAAACTGGTTTTCTGTTTTCAGCTGAAAGCATTCCGTTCATTGAAAAGTATTGAAGCTGGTACAGGATGTTCCTGCAGCCCTTGTGATGAAAGAGGAAAAGTTGTCAACAACTACCGTCCACCATTACCATTGGGGGAGAGAGACTTGCGTGAATGCGGCTCTTTCTAAGACAAATTAGTTGGGCGGTGCAGGTCAAAAAAACAAGAAGATGTTTGACAAAGGAAAGCAGTTTTACCAGAAGGATCATTTGGGACGCTGGATGTTTGTCTGTTTTTATTTCTATTTAGGGGTACAAGAGCTTTTTTTTTTTAAGTAAAATTTTGTATGGTATATTTTATGTGAAAATTATTTAAAATCTAGTCGCATAATCAGGAATTAATTTCCTACCAAAGATTTAGATGATGTCTTAGATTTCTTACCGAAGGTCTGAATGATATCTTAATTTTCTTATGGAAGATCTAAATGATGTCTTATATTTCTTACCGAAGATCTAAATGATGTCTTATATTTCTTACCGAATGTCTAAATGATATCTTATATTTCTTACCGGAGATCTAAATGATGTCTTACATTTCTAACCAAATGTCTAAATGATGCCTTAAATTTCCTATCAAATTCCTAAATGATGTCTTACATTTCTTTCCAAATGTCTGAATGATATCTTATATTTCTTCCCGAAGATCTAAATGATGTCTTACATTTCTAACCAAATGTCTAAATGGTGCCTTAAATTTCCTATCAAATCCCTAAATGATGTCTTACATTTCTTTCCAAATGTCTGAATGATATCTTACATTTCTTACCGAAGGTCTAAATGATGTCTTACATTTCTTATGGAAGATCTAAATGATGTCTTACATTTCTTATCGAATGTCCAAATGATATCTTACATTTTTAACGAAAATCTAAATGATATCGTACATTTCTTATTACGTATCTTAGACCTTACAATAACCAAATGTGCCTTTTTATTGAACATACTTGACATGAAAAGTAGAAACGCAAGGAGTGATAGTATTCGAATAGGAGTCCGTCCGGTTACACCAAGTGCTTTTTTGTCTTTTCAGTGTGCATTCAGCATCCTGAGGACATAAGTATAACTGTTATTAATTACAGCAAAACGTCAAGTGTGGCTCTACCTTAGTTAATCTAGTAGTAATAAGAGTGCTTCCAGAAAGCCGCTTACTTACTTACCTTATAGCATATCACACATTGTTTATATAAGCAAGGTAAAAAAAAAAAAAAAAAAAANAAAAAAAAAAAAAAAAACACATTTAAAAAGTAAATTATTTTGTTCTTTGGAGCACACTTGAGACAGGGCGTAAGCTGAGACACACGCAACACAACACACGTCAGAAACTGTGTCGCCATATTTCCTAACGGTATCGCGTGCTGAGACGCATGCGTGTGCCGGCATGTCACAGTTTGTAGTACAGACACAGATTTGACGACACACGCGACGCAACTAGGGATCTAAGATGTCTTTAAATGAACGATTTATTGAGCTGGTGCGCAAATTACCTGTGCTATATGATGTGAGTCATGAAGATTATAGCAAGAAAAGGTATAAAGACTCTTTGCCAACATAGCCAAGGAATTAAACCTTCAAGAATTTTTGGTTTATTATTTTCAGTATTGGTTTATTATTTTCAATAATGAACCTTTGGAATGGTCACGAGAAAAGAAAAAATACCCCCTCAAAATATAATACGTTTCAAGGTACGAAGAATTCAAAAATCGAAGAAAAAAAATCCGTTTGTCCGCCGTATGCCGTGATGGGCACTTTTGCCACTTAGCGTATAACAGAAACATTTCCTCAATTTTCATATCGGATTCAGATGAGTTGGTATGGGTATCTTCCATCTTCAATGCAACAGTCAACAATGGAATGCGTGTGCCGCGTGTGTTCCAGCTTGCGCTGGTAAAAAATTCGTGTGTTGCATGGCTTGCGCCGCAAAACGTGGCCTGCGTGTGCTGCGTCGCGTGTGTCTCAGCTTACGCCCTGCCTTTGAATAATATCTCCCAGAAAACACTTGGAAAAACAATACGGTGTACTACCTAATTATTAATATGCTTCCCTCTGAGATGATCATCCTGGATTATACTGAGAACTTAAATTGAGGTAATATGCTTAAAAAACAGTAAGTTATCAGGCAAGCGACTGTCTGAGAGCACCCTAAGATGTGTTACCCCCCCCCCGAAAAATCAGATTTTTCTTCTTCTTTTTTAAAAAAATCTGGAGGAACGGTCGGCTAAATAAAAATTATTTTCCTACTCGTAGATATCTATTTTAAGTTACCACAATTTTTGTGTTATTCGTGGGACCACATTCTAAACACCAATACACAAGAAACACAGTACCTTGAAAATATATGTATGGATACGAATTTATCCGAACTGTATTCGTTTCAACTCGGAAGAATTCAGGTATCCCTTGTTTTATTTTACGTTCGTAAATATTCGGATAAATTTAAGATTTTATATTCGAAAGAATTCATTATTCGCTGTCTTATTTTACATTCGTAACTATTCGGACCAATTTACGATTTTAGTCGAACTATTTTCGTTTCAATTCGATAGAATTTATTATTCGTTGACTTATTTTACATTCGTAACTATTCGGACCAATTTACGATTTTAGCCGAACTATTTTCGTTTCAATTCGAAAAAATTTATTATTCGTTGACTTATTTTACATTCGTAGCTATTCGGACCAATTTACGATTTTAGCCGAACTATTTTCGTTTCAATTCGAAAGAATTTATTATTCGTTGTCTTATTCTACATTCGTAACTATTCGGACCAATTTACGATTTTATCCGAACTATTTTCGTTTCAATTCGGAGGAATACGAGTTTATCCGATTTGTTTTAATTTAGATTTTGAAATTATAAAACTTATTATTTTATTTATTAGGACGGCAATATGAAAGTGATGTGAAATTAAATTTCTCACAAAATTAAATTATTTATTTGAAATCATTTTTTGTATTCATTTTTGATTTGTTTTCAGCGGACTCATTGAATTATTTACTACAATTTATCGTTTTATTTCTTTATATTCATCAATTCTTTTGGAACAATGATTAAAAACTTGGGACAAATGATTCAACACTTCGTCCCAAAATAAATCAACTCACTCAACTGACTCATTGAACTATTTATCGTTTTATTTCTTTATATTCGTCAATTATTTCGGAACAATGATTAAACACTTGGGACAAATAATTCAATAGTTCGCCCCAAAATAAATCAACTGACTCATTAAACTATTTATGGTTTTATTTCTTTATAGTCATCAATTCTTTTGGAACAATGATTAAAAACTTGGGACAAATGATTCAACATTTCGTCCCAAATAAATCAACTCACTCAACTGACTCATTGAACTATTTATCGTTTTATTTCTTTATATTCATCAATTCTTTTGGAACAATGATTAAAAACTTGGGACAAATGATTCAACAGTTCATCCCAATACAAATCAATTTTTGTATACAATGCAACATTATCGTCTGACGTTGGATGTCCAGTGTGAGCTATAAAGAATCGATTCAATTCTGAAACGATGATTCGAATTCTAAGTAACAATTCAGCCTCACTGAAAAAGAAGAAAATAAAATCTCATTAACAAGATGAAGTAAAAAACGGCAAAAACATATATGTAAAAAAAAAGTAAAAAACAGCAAAAACACAAATGTGAGAAAAAGGTGAAGTAAAAAATAGCAAAAACACAAATGTGCGAAAAAGGTGAAATAAAAAACAGAAAAAACACAAATGTGCGAAAAAGGTGAAATAAAAAACAGCAAAAACACAAATGTGCGAAAAAGGTGAAATAAAAAACAGCAAAAACTGAAATGTGAGAAAAAGGTGAAGTAAAAAACAGCAAAAACACAAATGTGAGAAAAAGGTTAAGTAAAAAACAGCAAAAGCACAAATGTGCGAAAAAGGTGAAATAAGGCTACCCGTACCCTCGGACACGGCCAAAGACCATCAACACCGTTCCGACGACAACTCACTGTGTTTTTCCTCCGTTGGACCCAGCAGTGCTGCTCCAGATACTTCCTCAAAGAGTTGGTATATAAATCCTTGCTAAACCCTGAAGTATCTGATCGTTGTCGTCTATGTATGCTGGCTGCTCATGATTTAAATCATGAGCAGCCAGCAACTATCTATCATTTAACTATCCATCAAACCCAACTAATCTAGAGCCGTCAACATTATGGACAGATCCTGTTGGAGTGGCCACCTTTCTTGGCCTGGAGACGCAGTGAGAGTCGTTGGGAACGTTAACAACAACATAATATAATAATATATAATGTGCATACAAAATTTCTCTCGAACTCACCATTTTTATATAAGGCGTTCGAGAGTTATCGTAGTACAATAAGCAAAGAGATGAACACAAAAATCTTGGTGTTACAACTAGAGTTTCATTTTGTTCGGTCAGATACTTTAGAATGCTTCCAGAAGCGGATACAAAAGGGCGATAGAGACGATCTTTCCTCTCTCCAAACCTGAACATATTGAACTTTCCCCTTCTTCAAAGCTGAACATATTGAACTTTCCCCCTCTCCAAACCTGAACATATTGAACTTCCCCCTCTCCAAACCTGAACATATTGAACTTCCCCCCTCTCCAAACCTGAACATATTGAACTTCCCCCTCTCTCCAAACCTGAACATATTGAACTTCCCCCTCTCTCCAAACCTGAACAAATTGAACTTCCCCCCTCTCCAAACCTGATGATATTGAACTTCCCCCCTCTCCAAACCGGAAGATATGCAACTTCCCCCTCTTCAAACCTGATGATATTGAACTTCGAAAAACTTTTTATCAAATTTGGTGTACATAAATAATACTTCTGACTGTCGATTATAATTTGGAGCCTCGATCGTCCCCTCCTCAACTGGAAGTATCTTTCTCATTTTGTAATTTCACATCTGTAACTTATCCGCCTGATCTATGTTACTTACCTCTTACTGGCTACAAAAATATTGTAAGTATCTTTCTCATTTTGTAATTTCACATCTGTAACTTATCCGCCTGATCTATGTTACTTACCTCTTACTGGCTACAAAAATATTGTAGTATCTTTCTCATTTTGTAATCTCACATCTGTAACTTATCCGCCTGATCTATGTTACTTACCTCTTACTAGCTACAATAATATTGTAAGTATCTTTATCATTTTGTAATCTCAAAACACATTCCCCTTCTTTCAATTGATAGTTGTGAGACACATCATCCTGGAATGAGAGAAGAGAAAAATAAAACTCACATATGGGTAAATCTTAATCCCCCCCCCCCAAAAAGAGCTCGTGACTCGCCTTATTATTTGTATTTGATGCACAATATTTTATTGAAATTTACATCTTTTTTACATTAATTTCAATAGTGCCTTATTAACAAAAGGCATCTCCGATCAAAATCGGTTCAGTAGATTTTGCTGTAGCCCCGTCAACGTTCAACAAGATGGAGAAGACTAAAATAGTGTCAAAATGACCATTTTGACGCTTCTTCTTCACCTTGTAACTTTCTCCATCCTGTAACTTGGCTATGCTTTGTCTGGCTCACTAATGAATTTCGTAAAAAATGTTCCATTTGATCTCAGCTATCCACCATATTCAGGGGTCCCATTTATAGCCAAACACCCTGTATATATCTGTGTTTTATTTAGTAATTTGGATACGCCTAAGTCCGTTAGGTCCGTCAAATGCCGCCCTGATCAAGAGGCGCCCATTTGCCTAGAGCTAGGGCCGGCCCTGTCTAAGACTTTAATCATAACACGCGTACTTATCATTCTAACTTCATAAATTTCCGCCTGACGCGGCGACTGCCACAGCTCATAATACACTTACAGAATCTAATAAAGCTGCCCGTCCTCTTCTGAACAAAATTACACTTAATGGTGAAATCACACTTGAATCACGAACAGTCGTCATTCTTCTCTGCAACGAAGTTGTGGCGTCAAAGTAAGTCAAGAAGGAAGTGGGAAAAGTTTTCAAGACGCCGTTTACACTTTCTTTTACAATTGTAGAACATTGACCTTGCCTGGAAAAAAAAATAAGTTTCTAACGTCAAAGTAAGTCAAGAAGGAAGTGGGAAAAGTTTTCAATACGCCGTTTACACTTTCTTTTACAATTGTAGAACATTGACCTTGCCTGGAAAAAAAAATCAGTTTCTAACGTCAAAGTAAGTCAAGAAGGAAGTGGGAAAAGTTTTCAAGGCGTCGTTTACACTTTCTTTTACAATTGTAGAACATTGACCTTGCCTGAAAAAAAATCAGTTTCTAACGTCAAAGTATGTCAAGAAGGAAGTGGGAAAAGTTTTCAAGGCGCCGTTTACACTTTCTTTTACAATTGTAGAACATTGACCTTGCCTGGAAAAAAAGCAGTTTCTAACGTCAAAGTAAGTCAAGAAGGAAGTGGGAAAAGTTTTCAAGACGCCGTTTACACTTTCTTCTACAATTGTAGAACATTGACCTTGCCTAAAAAAAAATCAGTTTCTAACGTCAAAGTAAGTCAAGAAGGAAGTGGGAAAAGTTTTCAAGATGTCGTTTACACTTTCTTTTACAATTGTAGAACATTGACCTTGCCTGAAAAAAAAAATCAGTTTCTAACGTCAAAGTAAGTCAAGAAGGAAGTGGGAAAAGTTTTCTAGGCGTCGTTTACACTTTCTTTTACAATTGTAGAACATTGACCTTGCCTGGAAAAAATCAGTTTCTAACGTCAAAGTAAGTCAAGAAGGAAGTGGGAAAAGTTTTCAAGGCGTCGTTTACACTTTCTTTTACAATTGTTGTAGAACTCTTAGATTGATTGAAAATCAGTTTCAATCACTCAATTGTGTTGGATGGTAGCCAGATGTGGGGGACTGTAACTCCAAAGAAGTTGTCGTTTAGTGCTTTCAATAACCAGCGTCAATGACACGTTGTATACACCAGTTCCCGTTAGATCTCTGAAGTCAAGCAACATCCAGCGAGGTGGGTGACCACGTAGGTTTGAACCTTCCTGATGTAGGCCCAACCCAGGCTAGATGTTTTTAATTTTCATCATCATTCCGTAACATCATCAACTTGTTCGATGGTAATTAGATATATGAGACTTTTTTTTTTTTAATTTGGCTCAACGTTTCTTTAACATCTATTGGTCATTCAAGACGGGGGTTTTACCCTCCATTCGCTGGAAACATGCAAACCAGCTACCCACATTGACCTCACCCAGCCTGGGTTGGGCCGGAAAAAAGAGCCAACGATACGTGGTGTTCCCAGGCGGTCACCCATCCAAGTANCTTTTTCAATAATATATTATTAGCCAAACTGGATCGACGCTAGAAAACAACCATCGAACAATAAGTTGTAGTATTCTGCTTATGTTTTTAACTGTCATCAAACATCTAATCTTTGGCTAATAATTGGCATGAGCCCCCAGAATTACTTTCTGTATTATTTTACACCATCAGTTCAGAAGGACACTGCCCGTCAGGATGTCAACCTTAAGTAACATCTCACAATCTCAAGTATAACCTATCTTCATTATCGTAGTGTAATTAGAAGCATTCACACTAAGCAGTGACAGTGCCGTGACATTGATTCCCGCTGATCATGAGCCCACATTGATGCACTGTCACGTACCGGTCACGACAATGTCACTGCTTACTATGAATGCTCCTTAAGTCATAATTGGATTGGAAGAAATTACATCTAAACAATACTAACTTACTCCGTGAATAACCGAATTTTGCCTCGATGTGATTTTTGAACCAACAGATTACCAATTCCTAAAAACAAAATTCCTTTTACATATTCATCAAAATTGGCCAATTTATTGACAGGATCGTTTGGATTTGAACAATCACAATTGTCGTCGATCATACGATTTGAATAAAGTAAATTGGTCAATTGATCACGAATACCTGAAACACAAGTAAGACAAGGGATAGATTTTTAGATAAGCTGTAGGAAGGTACACCTCTAAGCAGTGGAGCACGCAAGGGGGGGAGGGTATCCTCAATATCCCGGAGATTTTAACCCCCTTTCATGTTTTGACCTACCAGACTGGTGATTAAAGCGATAGGTATGGCTGTATCAAAAGAAGACACTTTTACCAAGCACAAATATACCCTCAAAATCCCGGAGATTTCATCAAACTGCCTCAAATTTTCACCTCGAAAATTAGATAAAATGAGTAGCCTTAATATATTTTAGATATAACCCCCCCCCTCCCAATTCAATCCTGTCTACAGCCCTGACGGTTAGCGCACTTATTGAAAAGTCGATATAAGATAACCTTTGGAAGCGACAACAAGCGATTATACGCTACATGGAGCGAATTCAAGCGACAAACTCTATTTGAAGTCTAGAGCATCCAGTTAATCATTTGATTAGAGAGACGCACGAGATTATTTTGCCGACTGTCTACAACCGTCTCACTTACTATGCAAATATCTCAAATTTCTGTCATGTAACATATCTCGATTTGTCAATCGGGATTCATTTGCCGACTGTCTGTCTGTCAACCCATCTGACCATTGTTGTAATATCAATCCCGTGGCTATGTGATCACTTGATGTGGATAGATTACTTTTTGAATATCGAATAATCTCTTTGTTCGTAGCTAGCATTGAATTTTCGAAAATGTTTCGTTCCGGTGCTGATAAGAGCGTCACTATATT
This sequence comes from Pachypsylla venusta, assembly GCA_012654025.1. NCBI lineage: Eukaryota > Metazoa > Arthropoda > Insecta > Hemiptera > Aphalaridae > Pachypsylla > Pachypsylla venusta. The sequence goes on along the minus strand of CM022876.1, from coordinate 7,442,340 downwards.
GGTCATTGGACGAACACATCTGGGGAGAGAAAAAAATCAAATCATGAGTTGTTGTTAACGTTTTCGACCATGTTCGCGCTGTTTTCAGATGAAAGAGGGTCACTGTACCAGAAGTAACACTCCTGTTTTCCCGTGCTTCGCTACGGTTACGAAATTAAACAACAATTTTACATTTTTGGTGGAATCGATCCCGAGAGTTAGCATGGCTCTTATCAAGAACATTCAATATTTTACTAAAGGATATTCGTATTAAAAGTTATGAATATTCTCTTTGTTTTAAAAGTTAATAATTTACCCTTTGAATTAAAAGTTGAGGATGTTGGTTTTTGCTACCCTGATAGTTGTGTTCTGAACGGTGCAACTTTATTATTATTCTATGTATTTATTTTTAGTATTAGTTGATATAACTTTGTCATATTATTAATTTGCCAACCGTTGTAACATTTTCTTAAAATAAATACAACTATATTTATCTATTTTACTAAAGGATATTACTTTTTTGTACTGCGGAACATCTTCGTATTCCATTCTCGGCAACTTTTCGTTAGATATCTCCTTTAGTTTGCCCAGGAAAAAAAAATTGCCAAAAAACTGCTAGAAGTCGACATTTTTGGCGGTAACTTGATTCCCCTTGAACTTTCTACATTTTTTCTTTCTTATTACGCACCTACATATTGAAATCAATCTCTGTGCCAAATTTCAAGTCTCTAGGTTTAGCCATGCACGTTACAACTTAGAATACATAAAAAACAAATACAAAATGCCATATATGGAGCTACGTTGATTATCAAAGAATCAGTATATCAACTGGGCTTTGCGTTTTATAAGTATAGAAGATAACTAAAATTAGTGCTATAGAAAATAACTAAAAATTAGCACCATAGAAAATAACTAAAAAATGAATACGTGAAAAAAGAGTACAACTGAAATGGGAATAAAAGTACTTATCGTGCAATGGGATAATTTTGGACAACATATCCGACCAAATGAGGAAACAGTTATTGAGAAAATTGTTGCGAAATTCGAAACTGGATCTGCAGAAGATGTGAAATACTAAGTGCCCTTAAATGCTGTACAGTACGTGAGAATGTGAGAAATAATCTCGGCATCTCGATTCGTCATTAGGCTTAAGAATTGTCAAAGTGTAGTACGGTTCAAACATTTGGCATTTGGTACTTTTCTAAATTACTTAAATATCACAGACTCTATCAACGCTCTCCACAGTTTTGGATGTGTTTGCATTGTTGCTATTCTTTTTCTAACTTACTTAAATATCACACACTCTATCAACGCTCTCCACAGTTTTGTGTTTGCATTGTTGCTATTCAAATTTATTTTTCTAACTTACTTAAATATCACAGACTCTATCAACGCTCTCGACAGTTTTGTGTTTGCATTGTTGCTATTCTTTTTCTAACTTACTTAAATATCACAGACTCTATCAACGCTCTCGACAGTTTTGAATGTGTTTGCATTATTGCTATTCTTTTTCTAACTTAAATATCACAGACTCTATCAACGCTCTCGACAGTTTTGGATGTGTTTGCATTGTTGCTATTCTTTTTCTAACTTACTTAAATATCACAGACTCTATCAACGCTCTCGACAGTTTTGGATGTGTTTGCATTGTTGCTATTCTTTTTCTAACTTACTTAAATATCACAGACTCTATCAACGCTCTCGACAGTTTTGGATGTGTTTGCATTGTTGCTATTCTTTTTCTAACTTACTTAAATATCACAGACTCTATCAACGCTCTCGACAGTTTTGGATGTGTTTGCATTGTTGCTATTCTTTTTCTAACTTACTTAAATATCACAGACTCTATCAACGCTCTCGACAGTTTTGGATGTGTTTGCATTGTTGCTATTCTTTTTCTAACTTACTTAAATATCACAGACTCTATCAACGCTCTCGACAGTTTTGGATGTGTTTGCATTGTTGCTATTCTTTTTCTAACTTACTTAAATATCACAGACTCTATCAACGCTCTCGACAGTTTTGGATGTGTTTGCATTGTTGCTATTCTTTTTCTAACTTACTTAAATATCACAGACTCTATCAACGCTCTCGACAGTTTTGGATGTGTTTGCATTGTTGCTATTCTTTTTCTAACTTACTTAAATATCACAGACTCTATCAACGCTCTCGACAGTTTTGGATGTGTTTGCATTGTTGCTATTCTTTTTCTAACTTACTTAAATATCACAGACTCTATCAACGCTCTCGACAGTTTTGGATGTGTTTGCATTGTTGCTATTCTTTTTCTAACTTACTTAAATATCACAGACTCTATCAACGCTCTCGACAGTTTTGGATGTGTTTGCATTGTTGCTATTCTTTTTCTAACTTACTTAAATATCACAGACTCTATCAACGCTCTCGACAGTTTTGGATGTGTTTGCATTGTTGCTATTCTTTTTCTAACTTACTTAAATATCACAGACTCTATCAACGCTCTCGACAGTTTTGGATGTGTTTGCATTGTTGCTATTCTTTTTCTAACTTACTTAAATATCACAGACTCTATCAACGCTCTCGACAGTTTTGGATGTGTTTGCATTGTTGCTA
>CM022876.1:7417677-7438998 GCA_012654025.1 Pachypsylla venusta | reverse complement strand
AATTGCTTCCAATACAATTATGACTAAATAGGTCATACTTGCGATTGTGAAATGTTACTTGAGGGTGACACCCTCACGGGCTCAGGATGTCGAATTGCTTCCAATACAATTATGACTAAATAGGTCATACTTGCGATTGTGAAATGTTATGTGAGGGTGACACCCTCACGGGCTCAGGATGTCTAATTGCTTCCAATACAATTATGACTAAATACGTCATACTTGCGATTGTGAAATGTTACGTGAGGGTGACACCCTCACGGGCTCAGGATGCCGAATTGGTTTAAATTCAATTATGACTAAATAGGTCATACTTGCGATTGTGAAATGTTACTTGAGGGTGACATCCTCACGGGCCCAGGATTACACCTGAGCTGATGGTGTAAAATAAAAAACAACTCGTCTATATCATTATGTTACTGACATAATTATATTGCAATGATTGACATGGTTCTGGGGGCCTATGTCAATTATTGGCCTCCAAGATTAGATGTATGATGACAATAAAAACTTTTAGCAGCAAACAACAACTTCTTTTAAGGTGCAGTCTCATACACCCATTTGGGTCCCATCGGAAGCGATAGGCCTTATTATGAACTTCCGCTCACCTTACACGTCAACAAAATTTGTTCTAAAGGTTTCCTAAATATTTCGGGCATACTATACTCCGCCATTTTTTTAAATCTATCTTCTGAATATAAATGAAAACATTCTCCTGGTTTGGTCCGACCGGCTCGACCTGCCCTTTGATTAACATTCGCTCTTGATATCCAATGATTATCCAAACTGAGGATGTTGTCCTTTGAGTTATATCTGTAAAGTAAAACTCAACCAATTTAGTAAAATTTAATATTTCTCCGTGGCAGAGAGCGCATCACACTCGGCTTGCACCAAGGAGGTTTCGGGTTCGATTCCTGGACTGGTCGAAAATTGGATAGTATTTTTTCAAATTTTCTACTTGGTCTGGTTGTGATTGGAGTAACTCAGCCTCCCGAGGACAAATGAGTAGCTATGGTAATAGCGTCAAGTGGTAGCATTACAAGTTAAACATTGTTAAGTGTAACTTAGGCTTAATGATATTGCAGTGATTGTTGAAAATACATTGTAATGCTATGATGGCCTCAAAATATTCGACATAATAACACAAAAAAACATACATTTTACATAACATTTGATATTTTACATTTCAAGCTACGCAGAATCCAATATGAGTAAACTTCACTTAAATGGTTCCGAAATGACGCATGGGCAAAATTTGCCCATTTAATGGCTTATCTTTTCTATTTATGACACCCCGTATTTACAAGATACAATATAAGGGAATTATGGGCAAATGGCTTACCTTGTCTATCTAGGACACCCCGTATTTACAAGATACAATATAAAGGAAGTATGGGCAAATAGCGTACCTTGTCTCTTTATGACACCCCGCATCTACACCATATGGGAAGTATGGGTACATGGCTTACCTTGTCTTTATTTGACAACCCGTATCTACATCATACAATACAAAGTAAATATGAGCAAATTACTCACCTTGTCTCTTTATGACACCCCGGAAGTATGGGCAAATAGCGTAGCTTGTCTCTTTATGACACCCCGCATCTACACCATACAATATAAGGGAATTATGGGTACAGGGCTTACCTTGTCTTTATATGACACCCCGTATCTACACTATAGAATATAAGGGAAGTATGGTTACATGGCTTACCTTGTCCTTATTTGACACCCCGTATCTACACCATACAATATAAGGGAAGTATGGGCAAATGACTCACCTTGTCTCTTTATGACACCCCGTATCTACAACATAAGATATATCATCTATGGTAATACTAGTTTCAGCAACATTTGTAGCTAATACAACTTTTCTAACTCCTTCGGGGGGATGATCAAAAATAGTGGCCTGTACTTCTGAATCTAATTTAGAATGAGCTACAGCTATTTTTAGAGTTGGATCTGAAACGCTCAATTCTCTTTGAACAGAAATAATATCTTGCCATCCAGGAAGAAAACAAAGTATTGCACCTGAATTTAGGACAGAAAAAGATTATAATTATTATTTGTAGGATCGTAAGATATTAAAATCTCTGATGTGAACATCACATGACTTTCCTTATCTATAAAAAAAGGAAGAAAGTATTGTAATGGGCTGAAATTTTCGATGTCGAGTTTTTAATGCCAACACAAGTTTTGAGGTCCCCATCAGAGCCCAAATCTCGAGTTTCAGAATATGGTTTCAACAGTACTTAGACTGTCATCATCGGACCAGAGTTATGCTAATATTGTTCAATTGCAAAGGTTCTTTAAAAATAATGAACCAATATCACATTTTTAGCAAGGCCATTATAAACGGTAACAGACTAAACGTTTACTTTTGATTACGTTTTTACTATCATGCTTTACTTCAATGTTTTTCAATTGAAATAAACACAAAAAAAAAAAAAAAAAAAAAAAAAAAAAAATAGCCCCCTCAAAATTTAAAATCCAAAGAATGGAATAAAAAAAGCCGTTCGTTCACGGCCGTGGCATTTTTGCCTTTTGGTTTTAACCGATTTTGATGAAATTTGTAATGTAGCTCATATTTGGCGTCCGATTGCGTCGAAATTTACCATTACTATCGGTAACATACGAGATAGACAAGGAAAGAATGTATGGGTTGAAATCGCTGGACACTTTTGAAATGAATTCGGATCTTAGCTTTCGCGTCGATAATTTGAATGTACAGTGCTGGATCCTACAGACTTTTAGGGGAAAACATCAACCTTGCGTTAATAATAATTATTTGGCTAGCTAAACCAAACGTACTTCTTGATTGCAAGCATGAAACAATAAAAATATTTCAAATCAAAGAACAAAATAAATGAGCAACGTAATAAACAAAGATGGGAACCTGATGGCTGTAAATTTCAATTTTTTTGAAAATTAAAATCGATTTTTAAGTGGCGATAAAAACGTTTAAAAAAAATGAAAACACTATAAAACACCATAAACAAATATAAACCATCAACGATATACGAAAAAATAATATTTAAGTAAACGAAAAAAAATAAACGAAAAAAAATCAAAATTTTAAAAATGGGTCCATCGAGGAAAAAAAATAATGTCCGTTATTCCAAAGATGTGTTAAGACCCTAATTTTACAAAAAGTGTCTAACGATTTTTGTACGGAGGAATGTAAGACCTTACATTCCTTCCTGTTAATATATATTCAAAGGTGTTTAATAATAAATCCATTTGCGCGACGCGACGTCTCCGTGGCAGAGTATGCATCACAATCAGCTTGCACCTAGGAGGTTCCGGGTTCGATTCCTAGGAGGGTCGAAAATTTGAGGAAGATTTTTCGAATTTCCTACTAGTGCTTGGGGGTAACTCAGCCTCCTGAGGACAATTCATTAGCTATGGTAATAGCGACAAGTTGTAGCATTATAGGTAAACAAATTGCCCAAGTGTACCTTAGGCTTAGTGATACTGGAGTCAATGTTGAAAATACCTTGTAATGCTATGATGGCCACGAACATTGTGACATAATAACACAAGGAAATAAATCCATGTGTCACATTTGCAGTTTTGTCGTAACTCTTAATGTCTAGAACTCAAAACCCTTTAACTATCCCTATACATACCTGGTGGTTTATTCCTATGTAACCACATAATAAGATTGGCAATTGTTGAGGGGGTAGTAACTGGATTGACACTGGACGTCAGGTTTAGCAATTCTTCATTCTTTCGCCCTAGATTCCATTTTTTAGCATTCTCCACCTGGAAAGATAGACCACTTATAATAATAATAATAATAATATATTTATTTACGGGACAAGCCCTTGATAATAGATAGTAGGTACAATAAGTCTACAATATACGTACAATCAGAAAGAAAGAAAAAGAAGAAGAAGATATGTATACGAAAATTAAATAACGCGAAAAAATTGATAAAATAATACCGTCAGATAATGTATCTCTACCGGATACGTAAACCCAGGTATACTTACCGTCAGATAATGTTTCTCTACCGAATACGTAAACCCAGGTATAATTACCATCAAATAATGTCTCTCTACCAGATACCTAAACCCAGGTATACTTACCGTCAGATAATGTCTCTCTACCAGATACGTAAACCCAGGTATACTTACCGTCAAATAATGTCTCTCTACCGGATACGTAAACTCAGGTATACTTACCGTCAGATAATGTCTCTCTAACGGATACGTAAACCCAGGTATACTTACCGTCAGATAATGTCTCTCTACCGGATACGTAAACCCAGGTATACTTACCGTCAGATAATGTCTCTCTACCGGATACGTAAACCCAGGTATACTTACCGTCAGATAATGTCTCTCTACCGGATACGTAAACCCAGGTATACTTACCGTCAGATAATGTCTCTCTACCGGATACGTAAACCCAGGTATACTTACCGTCAGATAATGTCTCTCTACCGGATACGTAAACCCAGGTATACTTACCGTCAGATAATGTCTCTCTACCGGATACGTAAACCCAGGTATACTTACCGTCAGATAATGTCTCTCTACCGGATACGTAAACCCAGGTATACTTACCGTCAGATAATGTCTCTCTACCGGATACGTAAACCCAGGTATACTTACCGTCAGATAATGTCTCTCTACCGGATACGTAAACCCAGGTATACTTACCGTCAGATAATGTCTCTCTACCGGATACGTAAACCCAGGTATACTTACCGTCAGATAATGTCTCTCTACCGGATACGTAAACCCAGGTATACTTACCGTCAGATAATGTCTCTCTACCGGATACGTAAACCCAGGTATACTTACCGTCAGATAATGTCTCTCTACCGGATACGTAAACCCAGGTATACTTACCGTCAGATAATGTCTCTCTACCGGATACGTAAACCCAGGTATACTTACCGTCAGATAATGTCTCTCTACCGGATACGTAAACCCAGGTATACTTACCGTCAGATAATGTCTCTCTACCGGATACGTAAACCCAGGTATACTTACCGTCAGATAATGTCTCTCTACCGGATACGTAAACCCAGGTATACTTACCGTCAGATAATGTCTCTCTACCGGATACGTAAACCCAGGTATACTTACCGTCAGATAATGTCTCTCTACCGGATACGTAAACCCAGGTATACTTACCGTCAGATAATGTCTCTCTACCGGATACGTAAACCCAGGTATACTTACCGTCAGATAATGTCTCTCTACCGGATACGTAAACCCAGGTATACTTACCGTCAGATAATGTCTCTCTACCGGATACGTAAACCCAGGTATACTTACCGTCAGATAATGTCTCTCTACCGGATACGTAAACCCAGGTATACTTACCGTCAGATAATGTCTCTCTACCGGATACGTAAACCCAGGTATACTTACCGTCAGATAATGTCTCTCTACCGGATACGTAAACCCAGGTATACTTACCGTCAGATAATGTCTCTCTACCGGATACGTAAACCCAGGTATACTTACCGTCAGATAATGTCTCTCTACCGGATACGTAAACCCAGGTATACTTACCGTCAGATAATGTCTCTCTACCGGATACGTAAACCCAGGTATACTTACCGTCAGATAATGTCTCTCTACCGGATACGTAAACCCAGGTATACTTACCGTCAGATAATGTCTCTCTACCGGATACGTAAACCCAGGTATACTTACCGTCAGATAATGTCTCTCTACCGGATACGTAAACCCAGGTATACTTACCGTCAGATAATGTCTCTCTACCGGATACGTAAACCCAGGTATACTTACCGTCAGATAATGTCTCTCTACCGGATACGTAAACCCAGGTATACTTACCGTCAGATAATGTCTCTCTACCGGATACGTAAACCCAGGTATACTTACCGTCAGATAATGTCTCTCTACCGGATACGTAAACCCAGGTATACTTACCGTCAGATAATGTCTCTCTACCGGATACGTAAACCCAGGTATACTNATATATATATATATATATACCTATATTAGCTGTTTCAACAACAATTTCGAGATTGCGAAATTAAATTAAATCTTCTCAATTTTAGACCCCCAGAGTGAACAAGGACCCTATTTAGTAGAAAATTAAATATTTTACTCAAGGATATTACTTTTTGCACTGCCTAACATCTTCGTATTAAATTTCAGCTTTCTCGCTCATCCTGAAGTGATACCTCTTAACTATGGGCTTTTGGTGGAACTGACTTTCTTTCCCCAGAAAAAGAAAGAAAGTAGAAACGTGAAATATTAATTTTTGAGGAGGAAGGGATAGGTTCATTATTGAACACACCCATAGTTCGACGAGGCGGTTCGAGCTCTCAGTAATGACGAATTTTTCTTGATTGAAAATTGATTATTGCTATTTTTATCACAACGTTTATCACGTTAGCACAATTACAATTCGTTATACAAGTAGGTTTAAATATTATTAGATACTAGCTGTTTCGCTTATAGTTTGGCGCCTTAGAGGCATGGCCGTTCCCGTGCTAATATAGATTTCTATGATTTCCCGTTCAAAAATCGGAAGCTAATAGTATTCTATGATCCCCCTTACAAAAATTGGGAAAACGGCCATAACTCGAAAACGGTTGGATCGTTTTTTGCAAACTATGTTCCAAATTAAGGTTAAAAAGGCCACCTAAAACTCGTTTTGAGTTGATATATTGTCGCGACAAAATTTAAGATATCGGACTATGACCATCTAAATTCGGACAAAAATCGAAAAATCGGCCGTAATTCGAAAACGGTTCGACATTTTGGAATTCTGATATATTTTCTACGGTTTTAGCCTATGGTTTCGAGGGGGGGGGGGCATTCTCACCAATTTTTCGATATCTCTTGCCGTTTTGGCTAAACAATTAGTGATACATACATACATTGAGTTTTATTATTATAGATTACAAGCCATAGGATGAGAAGTTGGCATAATTTTACTATATTTAGTTCATTATCCAGTTCCCATGACTCACTCGTAACTGCAATAGTCTTGCACACGGGAGACCCGGGTTCAAAATCCTGTGCGGGCAATCATTTATCATTACGATTTGATCGTTTTGGGCCTACTCAGCTTTGTGAGGAAAATAAATAGCTATCTGCATAGCGACCCCGTTCCAGTATTATAGGAAAACTGAAATAATTAAAGTAGGTAATTGGATAATGATTGAGATATGGGGAAAATCCTACAACGCAGCAGTGAGCACCAAAGTTGAGAACTAATATAACACAAAGAAACAGTATTTACTTTAAAAATTGTGACATAACACAAAGAAATATTCATTTAAATTTTACTTTTTTTAAAGTTTTCCTACCGTCAACCCCTGGTTTGGCGATTCAAAAGGGGCACCTGCTGGCTTTAGCCTCAATCCCCCATTTATATTTTACCTGTTCATTTCTTTCTCTTGCCACTCTTCTCGCTAAACTAATTGCAGATATTCGTCTAGGTTGAGTAACTAGAATATTACATTGACTTCCGTTATTTTTGATTGCCCAATCATCCAGTATCATCTGCGGAACTTGTGTACTTTTACCGCAACCGGGCTCTCCTTTGATGATAGAAATTCTATTGTTGGCCACCATATCGACAATTTCTTTTCTAGAAAAAAAAAACATTTTTTTTTTGGCTTAACGTTTCTTTAACATTTATTGGTCATTCGAGACGGGGGTTTCACCCTCCATTTGCTGGAAACTTGGAAACTAACTACCCACATTGACCTCACCCAGACTGGGATGGGCGAGAAAAATAGCCAGCATCAAGAGGGCGCGAACACACGTGGACAACTATATGGAACAACCTTGCCGGAAGTTGCTTAACTTCAGTGATCGAACGGGAACTGGTGTATTCAACGTGCCATAAATGCTGGAAAAAAAAATAAAAAAAATAGGTGTGTGTACTTATGTACGCGCGTGAGAAGTTACACTTCTTTTTAAAAATAAATTTAATAATATTTCAAAAAAACATACCAGCCCACCCGGGAGTGAACTCAGAACCTACCAACTATGAAACAGGGCCTTGCCACTGAGTCAGGCTGTTGTATGGATATAGAATGAGAAAATATAATATTTAAAATTAACCCTCATCATTTTTTCGTAAGTAACTTCATCTGTGTTACACTGATGCGGTGATAATTTTTTGTTACAGGTGCGCGCGCATCTTAAAATTTCATTCTCATTTTTTCATAACGCGCCTAAAGTAGTATAAATTCAAAAAAATACGCCCTCAAAATTTGATATTTTGCGTTTCAAGGTACCTACGTAGAATCCAAAGTTCAAATATATAAAAAAAGGAGGGGGGGGGAGGTAATTTTTTCGGTGACGATTCCAAAGGTTCATTATGAAAATAATAAGCCAAAATGCGATCCTCCGCCGTAAGCAGCACTTTTACCACTTACCGTTGACCGGTTTTAATGAAATTTGTTATGAAGTCCCTATTTGGAATTTCAACGTGCGCCGAATATCGACATCACAAATCACAAAGCTTACGAATAGTAAGAGATCAATAATTGAACACTCGTATCGTGTGCTCTCCTATCCATTAGAATTTCCGAACATCGATCATTGACATTATATCGATATCACATAACTTAGGTATAATTAGAGATCGGTAATTGGACACTCATATCGTGTGCTCTCCTATCCATTAGAATTTCCGAACATCGATCATTGACATTATATCGATATCACATAACTTATGTATAATTAGAGATCGGTAATTGGACACTCGTATCGTGTGCTCTCCTATCCATTAGAATTTCCGAACATCGATCATTGACATTATATCGATATCACATAACTTACGTATAATTAGAGATCGGTAATTGGACACTCGTATCGAGTGCTCTCTTATCCATTAGACTTTTTGCTTTCCTTAACAAATGTACATTTCTTCTTTCCGCAAATCGATCATTGACATTTTGAAATTTCGATATTTGTTTCATAAAATCATCGTCTACTGACAGCTCATCTGGGTCAGTGTTTTCTTGATCTGTAAAGAAGTATCAAAATATGATGGAACCGTTTCTTCAAATCCAGCAGTTCAAAGTAGCTGGGATACAATTGCAATTCAAAAAATTATCCAGCGAAAAATCATTTTCACCAAACCTGTTGATACGGCCCGCTTTCTGGCACTTCAGGCTCGAGAATCGGGTGCATGGCTCCAAGCGATTCCATCCAAAAACATTGGCACTTATATGGACAACATCTCATTTCGTTCATTGTTAATGAGGATGGGATTCATGGCTTAAGCTGCGTTAAAAGCAGTGAGAGATTTCCTCGCCACACCGAGTTGAATGATATCATTCATCGCTCTCTGTCATCAATACATATTCCATCTACCCTGGATCCGGTTGGGTTGCGTGTTGTGTAGGGATGACGGAAAGCGTCCTGATGAAATAACCCTGGTTCCATGGTCCAGAGAGCAAACTTTGATATGGGACTGTACTTGCGTAAACACCTTGGCAGACTCCTACATCATCAAAAGCTCGCACATCCTAAGAGCAGCTGCCGAGGAAGCTTCAAAGCGAAAGTTGACTAAGTACCAATCTCTATCAAACAAAAATTATCTTTTTAAACCTAAGTACCAATCTCTATCAAACAAAAATTATCTTTTTCATTTTTGAATGAAATAGGGAGTAAATTAAACAATGTTACTGGAAACACAAACGCAAAACAATATTTAAAACAGACTATAGGTTGTAAATGAAATTTACAACCTATAGTCTCACTTGAAATTTACATGTTATGTTGATTTGATTCAGAAAAATTAAAATGCATCAATGCATCATATTGTATTCTTACTAGTGTGAAAAAAAAAAATCAGTACCAGAATAATATAAAGATACGTGCACACAATGTCGATACAAATGACCGGAGATATTTTTTAGGCTCCTCAACCAACTGAGCTACTGAGGCTAAATGCGGTACCGTGTTGATCGACAGTCGAATGCAGGTCAAGTCAAGTCGTTTTTTTTTTTTTTTTCAAATAAATTGTATCCATCAGTAGAGTTAAAAGATGTAGTTATCGAGGAGAGCAAGCAGCTTCATTAGGTGACTGTCCTAGGCCCTTGTAAATACAGGTGGTTTGATGTTAGGAAGGGCATCAGCGAAATGCGAGTTTCTAAGGATACTGTGAGAAGCAAGTGAGGTTTACCATCGCAGGACACGGTTACAGCTAAGGATAGTAGGCAACGAACAAAAGGTTGAGGCATTGTAGAATTAAGGAATTTGTATTTTTAAATTAATGTGCTTACGGATTTAAGTAGTACTTTTTTCCAATTTAAAAAGGTGGATGTTGTCGAAACGAAAGTGGCTCTTTAGTCGGGTACCTAATCTGTGGTGCTTGTGGTGTGGGTGTGTCGACATAAGGTTCATGAGCTTTCCAAACAGGTTTGTTTTACCATAAATTTAGTTTAACTAATACTACCTGTGTCTAAGTTCGCTTTTTCTTCCAGCCTGCGTTGCTCTTCTCCATTTTCAAATTCCAAAACCAGTGGTACAATGTCCTGAAAAAAAAAAAATACAAAAAAAATTTATCACATGAGTTCATTTGGTATGTAGACCTCAAATAGGACCTGTACAGCGTGTCCCAGAAGGACCGGTCACTCCCCCTTAACTTTTGAACGGCTTGGAACTTTGGAAAGCTCTAGAGATAGAACAAGGACCATGACCAATTGAATGATTATGGTGAAATCCAGGTTCGACCCCCCGGAAGTGACTTTTATTGACAAAAAGTGTCGATTTCTCAAGAAATTTAAATATAATGGTACAAATATTTTTTGTTCAAATTGAAGTACGAGAAATAAAATAAGGAAAAACTTTCCTTTTCATTGGAGGGGTCTAAAGTTTAATTTTGTTACACCCTGCATAACGGGTATTTATTTTAAACTTTGATGTAAAAGTTCCCTTAAGGATCCTCCACACTACACAGTGAAAGTGTCAGTGACAGTGCTCTCCGACGCCGTACCGTGATCTTCACACTGATTTGACATGGAAAATAACTGTCTGAGCACGGAGAAAACGCTGACGGGTGTTATTAATATTAAATTCAATGAATCCCTGAGAGAGCACTGTCACTTTCACTGGGTAGTGCGAGTACTCCTTTGTGTTCCAAAAAAGGTTTCTCATCTACCTAAACCATCAAAATTGTATATTTATATTTTCAGCAGTGTCGTAAGAGGACAAAGTCAAATATCATTTTTCTGCTAGAGCCAGATTATAAAAAAACAATTTCAAATTTTCGACCCAACCAGGATTCGAAGCCGGTACCCCCATGGTGAAAATCGACCCAAATATCTACGAGGTTTAATGCAGAGCTGCCAAAACTGTTACTTGTGTTCGTGCCTACAGGTGGATGGTCGAAATTAACATGTGGGGCGATGGTAGAGGAAGTTGGGCTATAGATTGGCTATTGACACAAAAAATTCTTTTTAAGATTCGATCAGAAGCCGCCAGATGTTTTTGAAGGATATTAACTTATACATGGTCTAAATGGCCGCTTCTGGATTCATCAGGGGGTTATACTTCTGAGGGATTTGAAAGATGTAAACGGCTCCCAAAAAGACTTTTAGAATTTTGCTTTTTATTTTGGGTTAGAATTTTGCTTTTTACTTTGGGTTAGAATTTTGCTTTACATGGCCTAAAAAATTCCGCCGCGAAAAAAATCATTTACTTTTATCGTTCTACGCGACGTAGCGAACAAACCGGTTATTTTTTTTTTTATTATTTTTTTTTTTTTCACTTTACTTTATTAAAAAAATAGAGGGCGGGTATATTTATTCGTAGTCGCATTTTGTGTTTTAAATTAAATGTTCCCTTATAATTATGTACCTAGATATATTTCCCATTATTGTTATTATTATTTAACTCTTCATTGAATCAACTTTAAACAATAAAAAGAGATAGAGATGGGGAGAGAAAGAAAAAAAGGAAAGAAAGAAAAGAGAGAGACAGAGAAAAGTTAATCCAATGGTCGGGGTTAATTCCTGACGAATTCTCTTCCATCCATTAATTTTGATGGAAAAATTAATGGCAGTCAATTTTGAAAGATTTACGTCCTGGATTCTTCCAACAAACAAATATCTAAATATACTTACACTTTCATACTTGCCGGTCAATTGTTTTAAATGCTCAAGAGAAGATAGGTCAACTTACACTTTCATACTTGCTGGTCAATTGTTTTAAATGCTCTAGAGAAGATAGGTCAGCCAAACTTTCTAATTTATCTGTAGGACCATCTGATATCTGACGTTGAGACTTTTTGATTTCTTCTGGTAAAATAGGACGACCATTTTTGCTGATTAAACGACGAGTCTAAAGATAAATAAAGAAAAAAAAAGTTTCAGTTTAAGAAAATTAAAAAAAAAAAAAAAATTGAAGAAAATACATGTTGGTATAGAAAGACTAAAAAAAGTTGAAATTACTAAGTTTGAGACAGCATAGTTGCCAAAAGACGTTTGTAGATGATGATATGAGTAGCAATATTTATATTCTGTCATGTATTGATAACTATTAAGTAATAGTGACGACGCGACGTTGCCTCTCCTCCCGCCCATACCTAAATATATAAATCACAAATTTGCGTGTATGTATGTAATAGGGGTTGTCTGTTCCAATAACACATCCCAAATGGCAGCAAATAGCGATAAATTGATGGGAATATACCTGCACCCAAAACCATAGTCTGCGACATCGTCAAAAGGAAATTTATCAGAACCAAAAATTATTAAACCGTATTCAAGTTACGGTCAAATTTCAAATTTGTTGACCAAATTCAAGAAGTCACGATTCGATATCTTAAATTTAGTCGCGACAACATAACAACTCAAAGCGAGAAAGTTTTAGATAGCCTATTAGTCCTTAATTTAGGACATAGTTTGCAAAATTATGACCAGTCATTCCTGAGTTACGAGTTCAAAACCGGGATCAGAGAGGCCATGCATTTACCCCTCTGGATAATTATATAAGACCCATATAGGCTACAATGTACAGGGTGGATGCGTATCCATGCTGTTTCCTACCCACTCCCGTCTCAATTATAGGACAGTAAGAACCGTAGCGAAGCGCAGGTGAAACAGCTAGTTTGTAAAATTTGTCTTGTATCTCAGCACTGCAAACAAATTTTTAATTGTTCTGTAAAAGTAAGTTTTCACTTACATAGAGTTCATCCAGTGCTAATAATGTAGCTCTGTCTCCCGCTTCTGCTTTACTTTTACCAATTGCTCTAAATTCTCCTTCAATAGGTTGTTTTATTTTCAAAATACATTTCCAATTCTGATCATTACTTTTAAGATTGCGCTTTGAATGC
Source organism: Pachypsylla venusta (assembly GCA_012654025.1). NCBI lineage: Eukaryota > Metazoa > Arthropoda > Insecta > Hemiptera > Aphalaridae > Pachypsylla > Pachypsylla venusta. Next base: position 7,425,702 of record CM022876.1, on the reverse strand, counting down.
GCATAATTATATTTTAAACCAACATCTTGATCACAGTTTGATTTATACATCTGAGCATAGTTATGCATAGATAAGCGAAATGATTTTTTGAATATTTCTGAAGACTGTTTACATTCTAGAAAAAAATGGGGAGAAAAACAATTTGATCTGTTAAGTTCGCAATTTGCACCAGTTTTATTATTTTATTTTTTTTGCTTAACGTCTCTTTAACATCTATTTGTCATTCGAGACGGGGGGTTTACCCTCCATTGGCCGGAAAATTACAAATCTGGGAAAAATAGCCAGCATCACGAGGGCGCAAACCTACATGGACACCCACTTAATAAAACCTCGCTGGACGTTGCTGAAGTTCAGTGATTTAACGGGGACGGGAAAAATAACTTTTTTTTTTTTATTTAATTTAGCTTAACGTCTCTTTAACACCTATTGGTGATTTAAGCCGGAGGTTTCACCATCCATTCGCTGGAAACTTGCAAAACCAACTACCCAAATTGACCTCAACCGGCCTGGGTTGGGCGAGAAAAATACGAGGGGGCGAACCTTTGTGATGCTGCCTATTTTTCCGGTCCAACCCAAGCTCGGATGAGGTCAATGTGGGTAGCTTTTTTTGTTTCCAGAGAATAGAGCGTAAAACCGTTTGGAATGAACAATAGACGTTAAGCCAAAAAAAAATAAAAATAAAAAAATAACTTGGAATCAAGCTTTTTAGCGCTTTTTGCGAATCCTGTCTAAAAAGAGAACAGTAAGAGCTTGAGCTTGAACTTTGGTTCCCATACATATTATTATTACGAATGGAACGCGTCACAAAAGTTTCGATTGTAATAAAATCTAATGTTGACTGAATTTACCAATTTTTTAAAACGACAGGTTCTATAGAATTTGGTATGCATGTCGATTATTAACATAGAACACGACGAATCAAACCGTTCTTGGGAACTTTTGTTCACAAATAGACTCACACACGCGGACTAAAGGGTGACACTCGAGATGTGGACTCTGAGGAACTCAAAACATGTTTTAGCATTGAAAACATCAAAATTTCAGCCCATTACAATACTAATTCTTATAGATAAGGAAAGTCGTGTAATATTCGCATTAGATTTTTGTTTATACATTCAACGTATAATACAAGCAAATAAGCGTATAATAGAAGCATATGTATTGTTAAACCAATTGCCTCAAAAATCCTAACAATTAGGGCTTTCTTTTTTTTGGTCAGCAAAACTCACTGTTCTCAACGTCATTGTTGGAATATTTTACCACGAATTGATCGGAACCTGTATATTTGAGAATCTTCACTGCAATTTCCCCTGAAAAAAAGAAGAAGAATGTTTATTTGTTAAATAACGGAGAAAAGAAGTGACGTTTACTAAATTTCACGAACTCATTTAGCTATTCGACATCTGCCTGTTGTAGCATAATATCTCGTATATGACCAGACTTGGCTGAACATCCAATCAGATTAAAAAAAAAAAGGTTTCTGCCAGGATTCAAATCTTGGTGTACCGTGTGCAAAGGTTAAATAGGCTGCCTGTGATCATAATATGTGAAAGTCGAATAAGTAGTGTTGATGTGTGTTTGGCCGGAATTATTTAGCCAGAAGGGTAAGAGATAGGGAAATAAATTATGGGAATGGACCCCCAAAACTATAGACATAGACTTTTCAAAACTTAAAAATGTCAAACTGTTTTCGAGTGATGGCTAATTTTTCGGTTAATGAACATTTCAAAATCAGATAGCATGAAANTAGCTATTCGACATCTGCCTGTTGTAGCATAATATCTCGTATATGACCAGACTTGGCTGAACATCCAATCAGATTAAAAAAAAAGGTTTCTGCCAGGATTCAAACCTTGGTGTACCGTGTGCAAAGGTTAAAGAGGCTGCCTGTGATCATAATATGTAAAAGTCGAATAAGTAGTGTGGATGTGTGTTTGGCCGGAATTATTTAGCCAGAAGGGTAAGAGATAGGGAAATAAATTATGGGAACTAAAGACATAGACTTTTCAAAACTTAAAAATGTCAAACTGTTTTCGAGTGATGGCTAATTTTTCGGTTAAAATGAATATTTCAAAATCAGATAGCATGAAATAAGTACCAACATAATTTATTAACTCAAAGTGAGAAAGTTAAAATTGGATAAAAAACAATTTAAAAAATTAAATTGTTTTTTTTTAAAAATTGTGACTAAGTATTATTTAAGAAACATACATAAATTCCTACTTCGTAGACACTTGAAAATGTCTACGAAGTAGACGAAACTGGAGCCAGAAGTGAAAAGTTTTTTGTTTTTAGAAATATCCGCACCAAATCCCGTAACACCATTGAAACATAAATAAAATGTATAGGACCAATTCTGTTACTGAATACCTATTATCAATATTATAAATTCAATCCCAATTTTAATTCAATACCTCAACAATAACAACCAGTTCAATATTATGTGTTTACAACAATGAACTTCATAGGCAATCGGTTCTACGTACCAAAGCCTCAAGGTTGTAACAAACAGGGGATTTTGTTGTCGTTCCGACGACAACATCCAGTGTTTGTTACAACCATAAGGCGGTTTATTTCAAATGGGTCACTCCAAATACTGCTACTTAGATCTGACATTGCATCATATCTTTAGTAATAGCAGAGCTAGGATCAAACAAACAAATTTAAAAAAATACCCGAAATACAAATTACTTTAAAGCTATTTATATTTAAAAGCAGACCCCACCAACCTAGAACACAATATGTTGTTGTTGTTAACGTTCACAACGACTCTCACTGTATCTCCAGGCCAAGAAAGGCGGCCTCTCCAACAGGATCTGTCCATAATGCTGGAATGATCTAGATTAGTTTGATGGATAATTAAATGATGGATGAGCAGCCAGCATACATAGATGACAACGATCAGATACTTCAGGGTTTAGCAAGGATTTATATACCAACTCTTTGAGAAAGTATCTGGAGCTGTGTCCAACGCAGGAAAAACACAGTGAGTTGTCGTCGGAACGGTGTTGATAGTCTTTGGCCGTGTCCGAGGGCACGGGTAGCCCCGGTACGAAGAACCAACCATCTTGGGGGCCAGAACATAATATAATATTCTGAAGTGATCCTTTTGTAAGTGTACCCTCTTTGGTATAAAAATAAGACTGTCTGAATGTCGTTCCGTTAACGTGTTAAATGTCAAAAATATTGATAACAACAACATAACGATTAAACCCAAACTTATTGCACTTGTTATGCATACTCTAATCAGTCTAATCTAAAGATGGGTAAAAAAATTATGTCCTTGGTTGGTGTGTGCAGAGATGACGCGCATAAACGCGACTCTCCACACGTATGAAACTGCATGAATTTTCACACTTTCTGCTCTGTTTATTATGTTCTAATCATGAAATGCTCCCTGGAGTCATCGTCACTTCGTCACTCCTACCTACCTTCTTCCAGGCGTAGTTTAGCTTCATTCGAAAAATCACTTTCTTTATCTCGATATTTCGTTTGAATTTGTTTAGTACAATAATATCGGTGCACGGTTGATCTATAATGAATTCCATTTCTCTTAAGATGGGAATGTTGTGAAATTAAATCTATCAAATTTATTGAAGATGAAGTTCTTCCTTTGCACATATCTGAAAGAAGAAGATGAGAAATAGTCACAAGTCCTTCGTTGCCATTTAACGTTTGTTTTTGCGTGGACGATAAAAAATTGTGACAGACGGTTGTTTTCCCGCTTGATAAAAAATGAAAATACAAAATCGCAAATCGTACTGAAAGGAGGAACAAACGTACAATGGGAAAATGTCCATTTGATTACACATACAACTGGATCATCGAATGATTTTTTTTGACGCGACTTTTTTTTCGCCAATTTTTCAGGGACAAAATGCCGTCCATAGAAAAAAAAGGTTCGTAATAGTCCAATTTAAATGTACCAGCCGCAAGTTCTGTGCTAGTGGGAACGAGGTTGAGCTTAGTGGTATTTGCATAGGTCAATTTTATTTTCAATTCAAGAGGGAATTTTATATTCAAAAAGTCAAACCTAACGTAACATACAATACTGGTGTATGTGGTACCGTTATGTACTGACATACAATACGTATTTAATGTGATTAAGTTTTTAATCACCCACTCCAAAGTTATTCTTCCACGGCTCCGAGTAGTATATAAAGGTTATGTATGTTTGTGTGATCAGGAAACGATGAAAAAAATCGATCTTAACAGCAATCTCAATAAATCTTATTGAAATTAGTAGTTAACTACCTAGTCGGTACCTACGTAATTACCTAAAATAATTTTATTAGTCATTTTAGACGCTTTAACGGCGAGATCGTTAGAGCCAAATATGATTAGAAGATGTTTTTATGGAATTTTTATTTTTGAAGCTAGAAATTTGGGGTTTATTTTAAAATGTTCCTTGAATAATTTAAAATCAATTTACTTAGGGTCGGAGAAAATGTGATTTCTTCCGTTCATACGGTAATGCCAGGCTGACAAGAACAACGGCCCTGAATCGATTTTAAATGATCCAGGGAACATTTTAAAACAAGCCCAAAAATATTGATTGGATAAAAACACCTTCTATCCCCGGAATCTCTGGTTCGAATGATTCTAAAACAGTACTTGTCAAGCTAGTAAGGGAGTCTAACTTCCGAGGGTCATCTTAGAAGGGCTGAGGAGGGTATATTCGTAAGCTAAATTCTTAGGGCCATGTGAGCCCCTGCACCTAAGCCTCAACTGGGATTTTTGCGTTTGAAAAGTAGCCTGTTTACCTAGTCAAGGCCAAAGATCTGAGCAAGCTTGATCAGCCTTTTGGCTAGGTATTTTTCGTGGATGTCGAGCCTGGGTTGTAGCTGACCCATGATCAGTCTCCACGCTAGTAGAAAGAGAGATCATGGAACCATGCAGAGATCCGCTGGATAGGAGATGGGTAATGCAAGGCAGCACAATATTGATGACATTGGACAAATTGGTGGTGAGGTTTTCTTAAAAAGAAAGTCATGTATGAGCCATGAGTGTGGTATAACCAATACTCCTTCGGTCGATCACTGTCTCACGCTTGAAGAACCGTACCCGCACAACTCATTATAATTATCATCAGTAATTGCTGCATTGGAGTCTGAATATCGTCAGAATTAATGTAGCGGTAGACGATCTATATATATATTTTTTTTTTTTTTAAAAAAAAAACTTACTTGATAATCTATTAGTGATCAATTTAATATTCGTATGATGCAATACATTTAATTTAATAGAATTCAAACAAAAATTATTTCTTGTGATTACAGAAAACATTCTCTTTAAAAATAATAATTAAATATCTAGTAATTAATTCAAATAAATTTAATTTAGTTGATTTGATATCACAATTCACGACAAGAAATAAAAAAACCAATCACATTTTCACGATTTTTTAAATTTTTAGCGCCACTAGTATTTCAATTGATAAGACATAAAACGCCTTCAAAATTAGTAATATTAAACCTTCACTAAAATAGTAGGCGTTTTTTGTATATATGAAATGAAACCATATATGAAGGAATAAAACCTCCGGTCATTTTGAAACAAGCTAGTCAATAGGTATTTACCCGATGGACGGGGTAGGGGGTATTAGGTACCTTCAAAGAATTAAGTTTGAAAAAAACTTAATTCTTTGAAGGTTTCAACAAATAATTTCAACTTTTAATTTAAACTCAAATTCGACTTCTTCATTATTTTTTGTGAACCTCAACTCTTTACCTTATATCCTCAGGAGAGCAAGCCCGTACCCGAGGGGATCCAGACCCCCTTCCCCCGAAATTTCAATCGTTTTTTTTTTAATGAAAATACCTACTCTACTTTGCAAGTGACCTATAATATTAAAAAACAACAACAACAACAGCATCAACAACAACAAAATCAACAACAACAGCATCAACAACAACAACATCATCATCAACAACAACAACAAAAACAACGTACCCAGGGGTGGGGTCCGGGGGGATCCAGACCCCTCCCCCCGAAATTTCAATCGTTTTTTTTTTTAATGAAAATACCTACTCTACTTTGCAAGTGACCTATAATATTAAAAAAAAGCAACAAAAACAACAACAACAGCATCAACAACAACAAAATCAACAAGAACAGCAAGAAAATCAACAACGACAGTATCAACAACAACAACAACAAAAACAACGTACCCAGGGGTGGGGTCCGGGAGGATCCAGACCCCTCCCCCCGAAATTTCAATCGTTTTTTTTTTTAATGAAAATACTCTACTTGCAAAGTGAGAAATTGTAAAGGGAACCGTCACTGGTTCCCTTTAAAGGGAACCGTCACTGGTTCCCTTTACAATTTCTCACTTTGCAAGTGACCTATAATATTTAAAAAAAGCAACAAAAACAACAACAACAGCAACAACAACATCATCATCATCATCAACAATAACAACAGAAACAACATCACCTTCCATGATATTCATTTTCAGGTGTTATTCCTGGCTTGGCTGTCAATACTTCGGACCCCACCCCTCCCGGATTTTGGTAGAGCCCTGCAGGAGAGATAAGAGAATGATGATTTGTTTCTAATATAATTTTCAATAAAATATTGTGTATCAACTACAAATAATAAGGCGAGTCACGAGCATGGACAAGGTTTTCAAAGTAATTCATGTATATTTCGGCTAATATGGGAGACGAAAGCGCTCGTGACTCGCCTTATTATTTGTAGTTGATACACAATATTTTATTGAAAATTATATTTCATAATGACTACAAACATCCTAAATACCATTTCTAAACTAAACTTGTCTCTAATGTATGCGAGTAACTCTTTTTTAAAAATAAGGCGATTTTGTATCCAATGTTATCTTCCAATTCGAACGGTTTCCAAGATATTTAACTCTCCTTCAAAATGACTCACCCTGTACAGCTGTACACCGCCACAAAATGAGAGAGGGGAGAGGGAGGGAGGGAGGAAGGGGGAGGGGGAGAGTTGTTAGTCTACTTAAAATGTTAGTCTTCATGGAGTGTACAGTACATAGTTTTCATATCCGACGCATTTGTTAAATCAGGAGAGAGTGTAATTGGGACTCAGAGAGCTTCTCGCCGCCATCGCCATTTTAATATCGGTAGACGTGGCAATGAGTGGGCACGAGTGTTCAAAGAAACTGGAAACGGAAGTGAATCAGCACACGAACCTTCCCACACGGTGCGCACTCCACTAAGACAGTGATCGATCACTTAAATAATTTTAAGTGATCGATCACTGTCTTATACCCAATGCTTTTGAATATCTTCTTCTTGAATGATTAGGTCTACCAATAAACGTCTCTCAAAACCTTTCAATATTGGATGGCGTGTGCACTGTGTGGTGAAGCGCCTTACGTTTCCACTTTCTCTGAATATTCCTAATTGGTATTTGAAATTACGTTGAAAACTCATTAATACATCAATGAGTTTTCATGTATTAAGCAACGGAACCAAAGCACCTAATCATCTATCCAGGTTAACCAGTCGTATTTCTAAAAAAAATCTGTTAATAAATCTACTAAAGAACCAAGGCCGTTCCCAGGGGGGGGGGAGCGCACTCTGAAATTTCATTATTTTTTTATGCATGACTTATTTGACTTATGTATAATATTGTAAGGTGTAACTCTTCAACACCAACACCAAACAGCAACAACAACAACAACACTAAACAACAACAACAACAACAACAACAACAACAACAACAACAACAACAAACAACAAGACCATCAACAACAAACAACATCAACAACAAAGAACAACAACATCAACAACAAACAACAAGACCATCAACAACAAACAACAACCAACAACAATAACATCAACACCAAACAACAACAACATCAACAACAAACAAAAACAACATCACCTTCCATGATCAGGTGTTAGTCCTGGCTTGGCTGTCAATCCTTCGGACATTGACCCCTCCCGAAAAAAAANCAACAACAACAACATCACCTTCCATGATCATCATTTTCAGGTGTTAGTCCTGGTTTGGCTGTTAATCCTTCGGACCCTCTCCCCCCCG
>CM022876.1:7405631-7417672 GCA_012654025.1 Pachypsylla venusta | reverse complement strand
CCCCCCCGCAAAAAAAAGTCTTGTGTACGGCCCTGAAAAGAACACTCTAATACCTATCATTAAGAATTCCATTTTACAAGTTTAGTTTGAGTAAAGTCTCATTTGTTTACTTAACTTAGAATATTACTTTTTTTTACCGGTTTTATTTAAATTAAAAGATTTGAATTTCTAAAATTCAATTAGGTAATTACTTCACTTACTTTTTTAAATAATTTATTAAAATTCTGTGATTTTTTTTTTCTCGAAAAAAAAATTGACCCAGCGAATTGAAAATCTAGTTTTAACACGACCGAAAATTGTGCGCCAAAACTTTTCGCCACTTTCAATCAAATATATAGGGTTCCATACTATTACTTCAGTATGAACCCATATAAGTCTCACCCCACCCCACACACTAACTCGAGATTCTCGAGAACCACTCAAGGTATCAACAAGCGGTAAAATAAAGTTCGTCTCATTTTCAGGGGAGTATTAATTTTGGGCCCAAAAAATTTCGGCTGGGCGGTGGCCAGTTCAAAAATATTAAATGAGATAACCTATCAAGTGATGATTCATTTTAAAGGTAATAAAAAGAGAAGCTTATTAAAGCAAAGTTCACCACTCTACGACTTACTCGAGAAAGAGGGCCGGCCGTTCTAAAAAATGTTAATGCTTTCCATCCCGTATCTCTAGAACTATAATTGATGGAAAGAAGAAACTATTTGATATGAAATCCACTCAACCAGACCTTTCAAACGAATTACTACTCAACCTTATCTGATAATGTTAGTTTTGGGCTGCTGGCCAGAGCATCGGCCAGCCTGTATCTTGAGTGCTTCTCGAGATACTGGGGATGCAGTGAGACTTTTGACTCTCCCTGTTTATGTAACCGACAGTAGAGAAAAGATTTGGAGCACAATATTAGACCCCTACATAATAAATTCCTAAATCGGTCAACGCTAAGTGGTAACTGTGCACCTCACGACGCAACGCCTCGTACGGCGGGGAAGATAAACGAATTTTTAGTATTGGATTTTTGGATTCTACTTAATATATTAAATTTTAACGTGGGAGGGGTATTTTTATTTAACAAATTTATTTTTTGTTAAAATTCTTTCATAATAATTGAAAATTAAAAAAATCTTATTTTCAGAAATATCTGCACCAAATCACGTAACACAAATAAAATGTATACGACACTAATTCTGTTACTGAATATTATCAATATTATAAATGCAAAACCAATTTTACCTCAACATAAACAACAACAACCAGTTCAATTCTATGGTAATAACATACAAGATGAATTATCTGGACCTTTGGTACATAGTGACGAACATAATTCCGATTTACCAATACACATTAGTAATAAAAAGGATTATAAATCAATCAAAAGAAATAATCATTCAGTAGATGATTCAAATCCAAATCAAATAATGAATGAAATTAGTAATATTATAAGACAAAATAATGAAAGAATCAAAGATATTCACAGTAAACACAAAAATGAACATCGCCACATTGACAAAGACAATGATGTAATAGTTCCAGTATTAAATGAAAACAACGAAAATAAAAATAGTAATGACTTGTATGTGCCTATTGTTAATCAAAAAGATCAAAATGAACATGAAAATATAGAAAATTTACCCAAAATTGATGAACCATTAAATAGATTGGAATTGAATCAACGACCAAATTTAGATGAAAATGAAGAAACTATATATCAAAAATTGAATCAAATACCAAAGTTGGATGAAAATGAGGAAATTATAAATCAAAATGTCCCAAATGAAAATGAAAATATAGACAATTTACACAAAATTGATGAACATATACTATTAAATGGAAAAAAATTGAATCAACAACAAAAGTTGAATGGAAATGAGGAAATTAAACTTCCAAAAGTCATAAACGAGCAGGAAAACATACCCAAAATTGAAAAACATATGCCTTTAAATAGTAAATATAATATTTTATATCACAAAAATATTGGAGATAGTTTAAAAAACCAAGAAATTTCAAACAGAAGGAACAACATCAATGTATTTAATCATCTTAATAGACAAAGACATAATATTGACAATGAAAACAGGAATATCGAAAAAAATTATATGAAAACAAAAATGTCAAATGGAATTCTTCATAATAACAATCAACAAGGAGTTGAAAATAAAATTAAACATTCACAAAATCAGCAGCATCAAAGAAATCTTATTTCAAATATAGTTCCTAATGAATTAAATATACAAGATTTGGAAAATACAAACAATATTGATGCAATTATTGATAATTTGGATAAACAATTGAAACTCAATAATGATCATAATATATTCAGCAAAGGATTAAAAGAGCACGCTGAACTTATTCCAAGAAGAGATGAACCAAATGAAATTAACAAAAACTTAAAGAATGATGTTGAAATTGTTGACAAGTTGAATGATCATAATGCATTTATTATTAAAAATAATATGTTACACAAAGAAAATATGAAGAAGATTGTTGCTGACAATGGAAACTATGGACACAGATATGAAATGGATGGAAAAGAAAGTCACAAGGACACGCATCATCCTGATCCTCAACACCATCCTAGTAATGCCGACATGGGTAAGTTCTCTGGACAAGCCGCACATTCAGCACACATTTTTTTTTTTTGGAACCTAACCCAATTCTACTCCCAACACGTCCTATCCAACAAACTTCGTGTTCAATTGTATTAAATTATAGATAAAAACCTATTCGCAGATCTACAAAATGAACATACAAAATTTCATTAAAATCGGTTAAGCCGTTTTGGAGGAGTATGGTAACAAAGACTGTGACACAAGAATTTTATATATTGGAAGATTATTTGGTTTTGTTTATTTTGTTTTCAGTTGATGGAGCTGTTGCAGTCTCGTGAAGAGGAAGCTAGTCAACCATGTTGAGACAATCAGAAATTTTATTGGGTTTAATATCCCGTACAGCTACTCAAAAAGTTCAATGCTTCGATTGTATAGCTCGAAATAAGAATTCACAGGGCCGAGAATTTTTATTTAACTTTAGGACACCTCTTTTAAATTTTTGGTTAACAGACGTCTCCGTGTGGATCACACTCGGCTTGCACAAACAGGTTCCGAGTTCTATTCCTCGACGAGTCGAAAATTTGAAAAACGGTTTTTTCAAATTTTCTACGTTGTCTGGTTGTGTTTGGGGGTAACTCAGCCTCCTGAGGACAATTGAGTAGGTAGCTAAGGTAATACGACAAGTTATAAGGTATCATTATAAGGTAAAAATTGTTAAAGTGTAGCTTAAGCTTATAAGTGATATTGGAGTGAATGTTGAAAATAAGTACCTTGTAATGCTATGATGCCCACATTGTGACAAAATAACACAAAGAAATCTAGGCGCACGGTAGTGCTCCAGGCCAAGTTCTGGCCTTACGAACACAGTGTGCATTTTACACGAAAGGCTTCGCATATACATTACCTCTCGGCAGGAGTAATGTATATGCGAAGCTTTTCGTGTAAAATACACACTGTGTCCGTAAAGCCGGAACTTGGCCTGGCGCACTACCGTGCGTCTAGATTTCTTTGTGTTATTTTTTCACAATGTGTCACTGTAATAAACAGCTCAGTTGCTGTTGATTACACGAGGCCAAGTTCACCTCGATAAAGCCATTTTTCAATTTAAGATCTACTCGTACGGGGAGTTCATATTAATGCATACAAAGAAGAAAATTAATCGTCCATAGCTCGGGACTCAAACCCTGCACAAAAAAAATCCTGGAAAAAATCTTATTTTCCTTCATAAATTTACTAGAATGTGCATTTAAAAACAAAGCATTGCATTTGAATTTCCTGAGAAACGAGCATGTATAGCATTTCTACTAAAAAAAAAATCACATCTGTGACAAAATTTGTAAAAATGGGTTCTGGAACCGGGGAGGAGTGTCTGCAAACCCTTTGAATTTTTTTTTTAACCAATTTTAACTCAATTGGAGAGGTTAGAAAACGTTAATACGACCATGCCTCTATTGCGTAGGTGCAACCGTCCAACATGAACCCATGGCGGCCAATAAAAAAGTTTTTTTAAAAAAGTTTTTGTTGCTAGACACTCCTCCCCGGTTACAGACCCTCACTGGGGTCACGTCATCTTTGATTGCAACTCCCTAATAGCGTGGAGACTAAGTATGGCACAGCTGCACCCCAGGCTTGACATTCACGCAAAACATTTAGCCAAAAGGCTGTTCAAGTTTGCGCAGATCTTAGGCCTTATCTAGGAAACAGGCTACTTTCCAAGAACAAAAATCCCAGAAGAGGCTTAGGTGCAGGGGCTTACATGGCCCTAAAGAGGAATTTAGCTCACGAATATACGAATGGGACACTGTTGCCAGACTGTAGTTTTCAATATTTTTCACTCTGTGTGAGCAGAGTGAAAAAGGTGATCAAATATTATTTGAGTCGCAGTATAATTCAATATAAAAATAAAATTTACTTCTGTGGCAACATCGGGATTTTTTTTCAGTAGAAATAGTATACGCCCCAATGAAACAACCTGCATAACCAATATTGCAATCTATTAGAAAAACTCTGCCAATGTGACAAATGAGTTTATTATTTTTCTGGCAAAAAATAATAAAAAACATTTTGTTGGGGGTCAAAAAAAATTGAAGGGGCGGGGGGTCTCGTGACGATTCCAAATCTGGGGCGTAATGAGACCCTAAATTTGACATACCTCAATTTGAAGTCTCTGGCTCTTACCATTTACTCTTTTCAGACAGGATTAATGAAAACCGCTTTAAAGCGATAAAAACTGCCGGCGGTATATTTGATTGAATCCAAAAGTTTCGGAGCTAACTGAGACCCCAAACATGACATACATACAAAATTTCAAATTTTTAGCTCTTACCATTCTTCTTTTAGACAGCAATACTGAAAACTGCTAAAAAGCGGCAAAGTCGCCAAGAGTGTATTCGATTGCACCCAAAAGTTTCGGGGCACAATTAGAGGTCAGATGGGATCTTTATACCAAATTTCATCCAAATCGGTCAACGCAAAGTGGCAAAAGTGCCCATCGACAAACGGATTTTTTTATTCGATTTTTGGATTTTACGTACCTTGAAACGTATAATATCAAATTTTGAGGGAGGATTTTTTTTTTCGTGACGATTCCAAAGGTTCATTATTGAAAATAATAAATCAAAAATATTGGAACGCGACGTCATCGACACGTTGAATACCTATTTGTCTGCCTTAATACCAAATCACCAACTGTTCAAATATTGGAACACTATATAGAATAATAATTGCCACATTTATAGGGAAACATACAAAAACATAATTGTAATCAAAAATTGAACTGCCAAGTATTGCCACAAATAATAGTATTTTTTGGGTAATAGCCTCAGTAGAGGTGGACTATTTGTAATCTGGAGACTTGCGGTTCGAATTCAAGCATAAACATACGTGTTCAGCAATAACACAAGTAAATACACATTGTGGCTTGTATAATGTTGTACGCCAGACTGTTTTTCAAGGATAAACTAATATATCCCCTANGGAGGTTGACTCATTTGTAATTAAATGGAGAAGTTCTCACTGCACGCTTGTCCATCCCTTCACTTTGAGATTTTGTAAAAACACTGATGAATTAGGAACGTTCGTTGTCTTGTCAATTGTCCGTCACGTTTTTTTCATCGTCCACGCCCAAAAAACATCACATTTTTGTCGATTTTTCCTACTTGGCGTTTCTCTATACGACTTTTAATTTCTGATCTACGCAACTAGGAATTATTATCGAATGTCAATGAATTACATTCTGTGTAAATTAGATCCATGTAAAAAAACAGTTTTTGAAAAATAATTTCCAAGAGTTGTCTAATTTTATTGGTGGCTTAACGTCTCTTTAAAATTGGTCATTCGAGACGAGGATTTTACAGTCCATTCGCTGGAAACTTACAAACCAGCTGCCCTTAGTGACGTCACCCAGTCTGGGTTGACCCGGAAAAATAGCCAGCATTACGAGAGCGAGAACCCACGTGGACACCCACATCATAAAATCTCGCTGGACGTTGCTTAACTTCAGTGGTCTAACTTCAGGGCTTTATTTTAAAATAAATGTATGTCTAATGATAATTTACTTATATAGGGTTTCATAATAAACACCAAAATAACGTATTCATTTTATATTTGTAACCTTTTTTGTTTTTCTTGTAATGCTGTGATGTCCAGAGGGAGGGAGGATCATAACCTCGGTGTTTAAATACAGTGGTCTATTCAATGTGATAAGCCCAAAATAAACATGGTTTGAAGACGTCTTCATGGCTGAGGATTTGTGGTTTGCATTGTTTATTAATTTAGTCATAAAAGTAAATCTGGCGCATCCACTAAAATTGAAATTTTTGAGAAAATTAAATAAAACGAGTTTTATTTTATTTGTAGGTATTCATAGACACACAAGAGATGGTCGAGCTGGGCTGAACAGGTCTGAGGTAAGCCCCCAGCGAGATATGACCATTCAGGCCTTGTACTTCATAATGAGCACTTAGCCAGCGTCTATGGCACGTTGAATACATCAGTTTCAGTCAGATCACTGAAGTTAAACAACGTCCGGCGTGGTTATACTATATGGATATACACATAGGTTCGCGCCTCCCTGATACTGGCTATTTTTCCGGCTCAACCCAGGCTGTATGAGGTCAATGTGGGTAGCTGGATTGCAAGTTTCCAGCGAATGGAGGGTGAAAACCCCGTCTTGAATGACCAAGAGATGTTAAAGAGACGTTAAGCTTAAGATAATTGTTATTTTGATATTATATTTTAGTATAAAAATGTTTTTTATACACAAAAAGCATTTACTATTTAAATAAATTAAATATTTATTTTACTTGATTCTTCAGTTTTAGGAGTCTAAAGTATTTTAGACTCCCAATAATTTAGACTCCTATAACTGAAGTTTCCAGTTATAAAAATTAGCTGTGGTATTGGCGACTCAGTAGCTGTGGTATTAGCAACAAGTCTTGTAATGATATGATGCCCACAAGAATTGTGACATATAATAACACAAAGAAATATACATACATAATTATCTGATTAGTTGTTGGTCCCTATTGGGTTACCTCCCTCGGGNGGGGGCGGGGGGGGGGGGCAAATGGTGACTATTATAAGATCATTAATTTATACAGGTAAAACAAAATCAAAAAAATCAAAATGAAATCAATTTGTAAAAACTTTTGTAACTTATATTTGCTGACTCAAATCATCTCCGTTATGTGTCAAGAACAATCTCCTTCAGCAAATAATGCTGAAGGAAGTTCAGAGGTTGATTGGTCATCCAATGGAGGTCCGGACAGTGATTATAATTGTCAAAAAGGATTTTGTAGTTCCAAATTCGATGATGCACTTTTGCCAAGTAAGTTTTTTTTTTAAAGAACGTATATTTCTTAACTGAAGGAAGCAATGTTGGATTAGTGATAAAGGCCGTACTCAAAAGTTTTTTTTTTTGGGAGGGGTCTGAAGCATTGACAGCCTAGCCAGGAGTAACACCTGAAAATGATTATGATGGAAGGTGATGTTGTTGTTGATTTTGCTGTTGTTTTTGTGGATGTTGTTGTTGTTTTTGTTGTTGCTGATATTGTTTGTGTTGTTGTTGATGTTGCTGATGTTGGTGTTGTTTTTGCTGTTGCTGATGTTGTTGTTTTTGTTGCTGCTGCTGTTGTTGTTGTTAAGGTTGCTGCTTCTGTTGTTGTTGTTTTTGTTTTAAAAAAATAAAACGGTTGAAATTTCGGGGTGGGGGGTCTGGACTCCATGGACCCCGCCCCTGGGTACGGAATTGTTAGTGACCATCCATTTGAAGCATGGCCGTATATTCGTTTCCTAACGTCTCTGTTTGGGGAAAATAGTTCAAACGTATAAGAATTAGTAGGAAATTACCTATTTTGGCCCAACCAGAGAGGTTTGGCTAGAAAACGAGCGACTTAGGAAAAAAATCGTTCCCCGAGACAGTCAGACCCGAATTCTTTTAAGGTGTTCATATGAAAATTCACCTTTTGTTTACCTTCGTGCAGTAATTAAGGGTTGTTTTCGTTGATAAGTTCCCGCATACAAGGGACACTGGGTAATGTGTAACAAGGTTTTTTAAAAAAATCAACAACGGAAATGATCACCCCTTGACGTTCTCATAATGGCCGGTTCGACAGACCAGGAATACCTGAGTCTGGAACGCAGACCATTACGCATCCAGCCAAGGTCCTTTAAAACCTTTTTGTCTACCATTTTTCCTGACCTGAATCCAAAAACGGGAAGAACCGTTAATTTTAACACATAATGGGCCGTTTGTTTATACAGTGAACACAACAGAGTTACTCCCTGGGACAGATGTTCACACGTGTGAACATTTTCATCGAAAAAAAAAATGGCGTGATTGGATACATACACATTTTTGATTGGTTGGAATGATTTCATTCTAAAGAGAAACAATATATTACATTAAAATTTTCCTGCCATATTTGAAATCACCGTCATCAAAAACTTGGATTTAGTGTCCATCCACTTTTTGTTCGGTCACACAGAACCCACCAAGTTACGTTGAAAGTTGTCCAAAAATGACCTTCTCCACCCTGTAAATCGGCTATGCTTCGTCTGGCTCACTAACGAATTTCGTAAAAAATGTTCCATTTGATCTCAGCTACCCACCATATTCAGGGGTCCCATTTATAGCCAAACACCTTGTTTACTAATCTTAGGTCCCAATTGGGAGCGTGGGTTCTAACCCCACACCTGACTCCATGTAAAAGTTTGAAGACAAGAAAGATTAATCATAATATGAAGAATCATATTATGATTAATCTTTCACTTTTTGAAACTTTTAGTGAAAACATGAATTACATTATGGATTCATCTTTCACTTTTTGAAACTTTTAGTGAAAACATGAATCATAAACAAATTCAATCCACAATTCAAATCATCAATCTAAATGTAAACCAAAACTAGGTATCATTAAGCCCTTTATCGAAACCTGGCCTACAAGTAACAGGAGTACTCGAATGGAGGAAGTGGTTTTGTCCCGGTCGAGGATTGGTCACACGAGAATGACCCACAGTTTTCTTTTTAAAAAGGCCCCACAACCTGCTTGCCGTTGCGGTGAGTTGCTGTGTGTTGCTCATATTCTCGCGTGTCCTCTCCATGCTTCGACTCTTTGTTCCCTTCCCTGTCCTCCTGTCTTGTCCGACAATGTTGAGGGTGTTGACTCTCTCTTTATATTTCTTAAATCCTTTGATTTGTTCAATAAGATGTAGTGAGGAGGCACCTGCGCGAACGACCTGTTTTAACACAGCGGTTAAAGCGCCTAAATGGGGAAAAAAATGGCCAGCACAACGAAGTAAGAATTTCACCTGGGTCCGTTCTTGTTAAGAGTAACACCGCACCGCTGCAATAACAATATCCCCTTAATTGGCCATATTTCTCTTTTACGTTTCACAGGTGAAGAAATATCCACCCTACCTGGTCAAACCAAATTAATTATTTGTGACGGATCCAAACATGGGGAAACTGTTTGCAAAGCTTTGGCTCGGCCTTACAAAGCTATTTCAGCAAAATGCACGTGTCCAAATAATTATGGAAACTTTAGTAAAGTTGGAGTTTGTGAATTGGTATTTGCTGATCAAGGTATGTCAGTTAGGATGCAGAATAGAATTTCTATCCGATTTTTAGGCTGAAAACAGAAGCGTTTACAGGGGACGGTACCTAGCAAAACGCTACCTTCAACTTTTAAATAAAACCTTTGTTTATGAGTTATTCGCATTTTCATATTTTTACGTTCTTTATTCTGTAAAAAGGAAAGTATTAAAATGGGTTGAAATTTTCGATGTCGAGTTTTCAATGCCAAAACACGTTTTGGGGTCCCCAGAGCTCAAATCTTGAGTTTCAGCTATTGGTCCGTGTATGTGTCCGTCTGTCTTTGAACAAGATATCTCAAGAACGGCAAATGCTTAGACTTTTAAGGCAATGTTTATCGAGGTACGATACCTAATTTGTTAAAAGCTGTAGAGCTTACTACAAATACCTTTCATAAGGGTGATAAGCGATTTTATAAGCGTGATGACAAAAAAAAATGTGCCATGACGAATGACAGAATTTTTGACGATTTTTTATTTACGTATTTCTATTTAGTCTCAGGATTGGGAATTATTTGGGAGACCGTGCCCCCCCCCCCTTCACAATGGAATAAAAATACAGCGGATCACCATTTATTTGATTTTTTTTAAAAAAAAAATACGTGATTAGGAATAATGAAATTTGAGAAACACCGCCCGCTTGAAAAAACTGGGGGGGGGGCACGTGCCCTCCGGGCCCTCACCTATATCTGCGCATGATTCTCTTTAACATCTAAAGTCATTCGAGACGGGGATTTTAGCATTTAATCCTTAGAAACTTACAAAGCAACTTACAAACATTGACCTCATTCAATCTGAGAGGCCGGAAATATCCAGAATAACGAGGCTCATAGCTAGGTGATTACGTAAAGAGTAAAAACTCACTGTTGCTTTATTTCAGTGTCCTTACGGCAGTTGGTGTATAGAAATTGTTTTTGAACGGCAATTCAACCTTACTTTTCCTCGTTAACAAAAAGGTTATAGGTAAAGATTTTACAGATTTTACGGCAAAAGGTTGTAGGTAAAGATTTTACGGCTTTATTTTACGGTAAAATGTTATAGGTAAAGATTTTACAGCTTTTGTTCCTTATTTAAGAGACATTTTTCACCCCATTCAAATATTTTCCGGAGTTACCAACACTTGGCCCACAATCAAATGCTATATCGACTTTCTGGTATGTTCTCATTTCAGGATCATGGGGTCTTTGTAATTGGCCTGGAGCTTATCCAAAGAATCGTCTCATTTTATGTTTTATGAATGGGCAGGCTACTGATCCATGGTCACTATCACCGTATGAAAATAGCACAACTTCAGATTAGAAAAGTGGCCAAACATCCAAACGCGAGAGGATGTTTCGAAACAAATGAAAAATGAAACATTCTTGAATTAAAAATGGCAACCAAAATACGTCACTCTTGGAAGAGGTCGAAAACTTCAATTTTTTACAAGGGGTTTCATAAATATATCATTCAAACCACATTTTTTTTCAGTTCAGTGGAATCAAGTTACCGCCATAAATGACGCTTTTTGAGTGATTTTTTTATGGATAAACTAAAGGAGATAACGAAAAATGACCGAGAATGGAACCCCCTCTCCAAATTAGTATATAAGAACCCCATAAAAAATATGAAATTTAAAATTTTTCAGTTTCTCCCCGATTTTGGACGGTTTTCACCACAAAAATTTGGAATTGAGAAGATACCATCGCTTCGGGATGAGCGAGAAAACTGAAATTCAATACAAAGGTGTTCCGCAGTACAGAAAGTCATATCCTTGCATAAAATATTGAATTTTCTAAATAAGATAGGTGCACACTCTGAGGATCGGTTCAACCAAAAACCCATAATTAAGAAGTATCACTTCGGGATGAGGGGGAAAGCTGATTTCCCGGATTTTTAATTTTACCCTTCGTCTCTGTTTACGTTCAATACAAATAATTTATCGGATATATATTAAAACAATGGAGATTATTGTTGATATTTATCGTAAGCACCCATTATGTAATTTTACCCTTCGTCTCTGTTAACGTTCAATACAAATAATTTATCGGATATATATTAAAACAATGGAGATTATTGTTGATATTTATCGTAAGCACCCATTATGTTTGTCTCTGTTTACGTTCAATACAAATAATTTATCGGATATATATTAAAACAATGGAGATTATTGTTGATATTTATCGTAAGCACCCATTATGTAATTTTACCCTTTGTCTCTGTTTACGTTCAATACAAATAATTTATCGGATATAATATATTAAAACAATGAAGATTATTGTTGATATTTATCGTAAGCACCCATTATGTAATTTTACCCTTCGTCTCTGTTTACGTTCAATACAAATAATTTATCGGATATATATTAAAACAATGGAGATTATTGTTGATATTTATCGTAAGCACCCATTATGTAATTTTACC
>CM022876.1:7336509-7396125 GCA_012654025.1 Pachypsylla venusta | reverse complement strand
AAATAGGATCTGAAAGAAAAATAAAAGTTTTGGGTTACTAGTGTGGAAGGATAAAATAGGATCTGAAAGAAAAATAAAAGTTTTGGGTTACTAGTGTGGAAGGATAAAATAGGACCTGAAAGAAAAATAAAAGTTTTGGGTTACTAGTGTGGAAGGATAAAATATAGGATCTGAAAGAAAAATAAAAGTTTTGGGTTACTAGTGTGGAAGGATAAAATAGGACCTGAAAGAAAAATAAAAATTTTGGGTTACTAGTGTGGAAGGATATAATATGCGCAGAAAGGAAATGACTGTTGTTTAAAAAACCCAAAACTAGAGGGATGTAAAATGAAATAAAAAAAAAAATTGTGCCACTGTGTTTCACGCTCTTTTTTCGAAATTCTAATTTGACAGTTGTGTCCAGGACTATAGTTGGAACTTTTTTATCGTAATGGATCCATTTTCTTTCTTATAATGGGAATTTAATTTTTGTTCAATTTTTAATTTTTTTCTGCACAAAATGTCTTAGAAAGAGACGCTCTTTTCAAGTCGAATTATATTTGAGAACAGACAAAAAAAAAATTGATCACTTTTCAGGTACTACCCCATTTTGCTTTTGTTTTTTAAAATTTCGATGGCATATTTGAAATTACCGCCATCAAAAACTAGGATTTAGTGCCCATATTCTTTTTGTGAACCCGCCAAGCGACATTGAATGTTGTCCGAAAATGACCTTCTCCAACCTGTAACTCGGCTATGCTTCGCCTGGCTCACTAACGAATTACGTAAAAAATGTTCCATATGATCTCAGCTACTCACCACCATATTCCAATGAATATTAATGTCACCTAATAATGATGACAATTAAACAATCTGGTAGTAGATAAAGATTTCTTTCGGACTCCAGTGTCATATACATTATACATGTGGCTACCTGGCTAACACCAAATAATGACATATTTGAAAATAAAGAACATTTCGAAAATATTACACTATTTATTTATAACTAAAAAAAAGAAGAACCGAATCATATCTTATAGAACCGAAACACGTCTCCCAGCGTTCCGTCCGTACCAAGGTTGATTCTATGTACCAGGACTTAGAAAGCATAGGTCATCAAAATCAATTCGGTAACCTCATACAGGAACGTAACTAGGCTGGTTAGCACCCGGGGCAAGCACCCATTTGGGCGGCCCCTCTCACCTGGCTAAAACAAAGTTTAATCAAATCAATGTAAAAGGAGCAAACACACAAAGAATTGGTACGGCTTTTTCTCATCTACGACAATGATGCGTATCAACTATTGTCTACAGTGGCAAAAGGGGAGCAGGAGGTGGGGAACTTTCCAGTAACTCCTTCTGCTCTGCCAGCGCCCGTCACACACCGAGTTCGTCTGCCTCGTGAATTGTCAGATTATAATTTTGGTGCCCCAAGAACCTCTTTTTGGCGCCCCAGAAACCTTGCGCCGGGGCAGTCGCCCTGTTTGCCCCACCCTAGTTACGATCCCGACCTCATATCAACTTATTTCTACGATTCAAAAAATAAAATGAACGATTTTTTTGTCGTGATGATTGACAAACGTGCAATGGGAACATCTCCATTTAATTATACATGCCACTGGATCATCTAACGATTTTTTTTGTCGTGATGATTGACAAACGTGCAATGGGAACATCTCCATTTAATTACAAATGCCACTGGATCATCTAACGATTTCTTTGTCGTGACGATTGACAAACGTGCAATGGGAACAACTCCATTTAATTACACATGCCACTGGATCTTCTAACGATTTCTTTGTCGTGACGATTGACAAACGTGCAATGGGAACATCTCCATTTAATTACACATGCCATTGGATCTTCTATCGATGTTTTTGTCGTGATGATTGACAAACATACAAAATTAAATGGAGATGGGAACATCTCCATTTAATTACACATGCCATTGGATCTTCTAACGATGTTTTTGTCGTGTTGATTGACAAACATACAATGGGAACATATCCATTTAATTACGCATGCCACTGGATCTTCTAACGATGTTTTTGTCGTGATAATTGACAAACATACAATGGGAACATCTCCATTTAATTACGATTTCCGAAGACAACACGCTATGTCGAAATTCAATGTGACGATTGTTTTATAGTAAACTGTAAAACGATCATAATAGGAACACTCTAATTTAAATGAATGTACCACACGTCAAATATAGTTCACGTCCTATTTTTGACGTGTGACAGATTCATGTGGAAGCGGAATTTTTTGTTCTCTTATGCGCCAACTCTAATAATTTACTATTTACACTAGTTTTCGTTTCAACACGACACGATAAAAAGGACCGTTGGCAACGATAAACATTTTATCGGTAGGGTGGAGAAAAATATCGGTGGGTGGCTTCATTAACTTCACCATTTCTCAATTCTATTTGTGGTTGGTGTTGCTTTCCTTATTTCTACCATGCCATAACCTTGTGTTCAGTGCCTACTGTCTTTAGCTTTAACCCTTTTCCTGGCACTTATTCGTAATATACAATCTTCTGCAAATCATATTCTTTTATTTCTTAAATCTTTCATTTCCTTTTTCAATTCATTTGACTTCAAATCATTCTCAAAACTACTTAAAACTTCAAAATCATCTGTTGCTGGTGTTCGTCTCATTCCACTTATTTCAGTTTCTACATTTGTCGATTGCTTCTTCAAATATTCTTGTCTTTCTTTTCTTGCTCTTTCTAATTCCATATTTGATATCATATGTCTGTCAAGTTTTACATTTAATTTTTTCAATCGAATATAGTCTTTATACATTCTTTCTCTGATTCCTATACTTTGATCTCCCATATTTTGATTCCAAACATAATTTGCATCATCTGTTTCAATTCTTTCATATTCTTTTAGTATATCTATACGAGTTTCTTTAGGATCAATTTCATCTGATTTTCGTACTTCTTTGTCAATATTTACGTTTTGTTCAAGCCCATGATCATATTTTTGAATATGTTTTCGAATATTTTCAGTACCTTCGAGTTCAATTTTTGTATCAACATTACTTTTTAATCTAGCTTCTTTTTCTACTTCTAATTTGGTTTCTTTTTTATCTTTTATAGGACCTTTCATTAATTCATCCAATGTATATCTTTTGATACGTTTATTTTTAAAATTGTTTTTGATGTTCTCATTTGTATTGTAAATACCAAACTCACTTTCTTCATCGTTCTGATTATTTTTCATATTTTCATATACATTTTTTTTATTTTTTCTCAAAATATTTGTAATTTTATCAAAAGTTTTCAGTAATATTTGTTGATTTTGTTTCTCAATATTGTTCGATTTTTCTCTTAAATTATTATAAATTGCCAATTCATTTGTCTCATTATCCTCATGATTGCTTATGTTATTCCTAATTTCTTCATTCTCTCCAGCTTTTAGTAATAGGTTATTTTGTATCTTATTACTATCCAAACTGAATCTTCTATCATTATAATTCTGGTTCCTTTTCAAGTACAAATGTGCATCAGTAATCTCATCATTTTTATAATCTTCATTTTCCTCCAAAAAATTATTTATTTTAAAATGTGTTTTCAATATTTTTTGCTCAAGCCTTTCAATATTGTTTAATTTATGTCTAAACTTATTTCCATCAATATTCTTTTCATTTATAATAGCACTAATCTTATTTTTAAATTCTCCGTTTTTCTCATAAATCTTATTCATTTTTTTGTACATATGTATCAATATTCTTTGATTTTCTTTCTTTGTGTTATCATAAATACTGCGTTTAGTTCTTGTTCCATTTGCAACTTCTTCTTTATATTTTTGATAGATAGGTTCAAAATCAATTTCAAGTTGATTTGTAATATTTACAACTTCTATTTCATCTTTTCTAAATTCTTCTAAAAGTATTTCACGTCGTCTTTGTTCTTCACTAGTTATTGTAGGTTCATTTTTATTGACATCTCTTTTTACAATAATTTTATTTTTATTGTTGTTTGGAATATGTTTTTTAAGGATATTATTAATTTGATTACGCTTTTCCCTTTTAGAACTATGTGCTTGTCTTTTATTTCTCCTCATTTTATATTCATTTTCTTTAATAATATAGTTATTATCTCTTTTCGTTTTTAATACACGGTCAAGCATTTCATCTAGTTTTTCTGATTTTTCAAATATATTCCTTTTTATTCTTTTACTTTTAATTGTATTATATTTGTTTACTTTATCATTATCCGATCTTTTCCTTCTGTCATGAACCATTCTCGATTGCATGTTACATTCTGCTCTTCCTAATATGTCAAAAGCTTGTGCAATGTGATTTGGTGTTGTTCTTGTTTTATACAATTTATATTTTATTTTTTTATCTTCCTCAATTTCCTGAATAATATTATTATATTCTTCCAATGTAATATTATTTTTCAATTTTAAAAATCTCACTCGATTTATTTTTTTCTGCCATCTTTTTTCTTCCTCTTGTAATAATTTTGTTTTGTTCCAATCTCTTTCTCGTCTTCTATACTCTTTGGATGGAACTCCATAAGTTATACTAATAGGTGCTGATAGTTGCTTATTCATACTTGCCATAACTTTTACAACTTCACATACAGACATTGATGATATCTTTTCAGAATAAGGACCAGGAGTTTTATATTTAGGTCTTTTTATTGGAGATCGTTCATAAGATTTCATTTTGTCCGCTTCTGGACCAGTTCTTTTACAAATATCTACATAGAATCCCATTACTTTATAAGAGGTTACATATGTTATATCTTTATTCAGTGGATTTCTTGGATCTAAATCCCATGATCTGTTTCTTTTTTCAACACCATAAAGAGATAATGTTTGCATTTTGAATTCATTACTTTTCACTATATCAGTAGCGTTTGTAATTTGTTTAGTTCCCAGCATTTGTTTTCTACTAGCTCTGTTAGCTTTCCTCTTCTTTTGATCCACTTTTCTCTTTACTTTTGTAACTTTTTGATTGATTTCAGTTTTGTTTTCTTCAGACATTTTCTTTACAATTTCATATATATCTCTAACATGTCTTTGTTTATTTTGATTTTTTTCATCTAATCTATTGTTTACTATTTTCATGATAGTTTTGTTTTTTTCTTCAATAAACATTTTATCCGGAACACCGCTTTGTTTCTCTTCCATGTTATTGACAATCCTAATAAGATTATTTTCAATTTCTTGATCAAAATTGTCAGCTAATTGTTTTATATATTTCTGATCAATATTTGATAATATATTATTATTATAGGTATCATTAATTTCATTTTCCATTTTATCTTTTTCTTCTACTTTTATATGATTGTCAGTTTCAAATATTTTTTTCACATTTTGATCAGCATCGTTTATGTCTTTACATTCCATGGATCTTATTTCTTTAATCTTATTGTTGTTATTAATATTATTTAAATTTGCAATATAATTATTATCAACTTTGATACATCCAAATTTTATATTTCTAATTTGTTTTAATGGATCATAATTATTTCTTTGAAGTCCTGAAAGGATATTGTGTTGATATTAAAGAGAATTTAAAGAAGAAATCAAAGAAATTGAATATGGAAAATAATTAGAAGAAATATCGAATATTAAAATTTTAATTTATTTGTTTTGGATGAGTGTTTTATTGTCTTCTAATTTTGTAGTAATATTGTGAGGACTGTGCGCTTGAAAATTCATTACTTTTAAAATCATGATTTCATTCTTTGTTAAAATCGTTTTTTTTCCTTAAAGAGCGTCGAGTTCCTCGTCCATCGGCGCGGCGGTACTCGCATCTCTGGCTCTTTGTTTTTAGTCATTCCCTTCATCATATCGTAATTTTTTTGTCTGTCTTGGTCTTCCACTTCCTCTTCATCCCTCTGGTCTACAATTTAACATTTGTTTTGGCAGTCTACTTTCGTCCATTCTGTTCACACGTATAAACCATTTTAGTTGCTGCCTTCTTAATATAATCATTGACAAAGAGACCTAATCTTGTCTATGTTATTGGAACCATTACAATTTATCCTTCGCAGAATTTTTAATCTATACTTATAAAACGATACTGACTGACTGAATGACTGATAATCAACATAGCTCCACGATGGCTAAACGTAGAGACTTGAAACGCAGGTCCCTTTTAGTATGTAGGTGCGTAATAAGAAAGGAAAAAAAATAAAATCAAGTGGGAGCAAGTTACCGCCAAAAAATGACGCTATTTAGCGGGTCTTTTTGCAATTTTTTTCTGGGCAAACTATAAGAGATAACAAAAAATGACCGAATATAGATCCCCCCCCCCCCCAAANTCATTTAAAACTATTTTTTTATTTTCAAATTCCTTCTTAGTTAACTGTGTTAACGGAAATGCTATCTGACTAAAACCTCGAATAAACTTTCTAAAAAATCCTATGCAGTGCAAAAAGTAATATCTTTGAGTAAAATATTGAATTTTGTAAATAGGAGCCGTGTTCACTCTGGGGGTCGGTTTCACCAAAAATCTAAAAAAAAAAAAAGGATAAAAAACGAAATTGTTGTTAAATTTTGTAACCGTAGCGAAACACGGGGAAACAGCTAGTACCTTATAGTTAACAAGTCTCTCTTCTCTCTCTATTATTGTTCAAATTTGATTCTTCTCGATTTTCCTCTACCTCTTATCCCGTTTATTTTTCCTTTCAGCATGTTCATAATAATACATTCATCATCATAGGTGGGGCTGGTTTGCAACAACTCGCCATGATACTAAAGAATCCTTACGGATAATGCAGTAGCTTCTCCTTGCTTTCTGCAAAGGTAATGGTAAAAAAAATTGCGTTTCCGACCTTGCCCTTAGTCGCCTTTTACGACCGGCATGTAATTGGGTTACCGAAGGCGTAATTTCTTCCAATCCATATATGAATTGCTAACTTTCCATGAGGAAAAGTAAATCATACTTGAGATTGTAAGAAGTTTNCTAATGATACCTGAATATATTCGATATTCGAATAATGATATTCGAATTCTAATGTAAATTTTCTTCAGTTTTGGAGCTATAAGCTTAGCGCCCGTTATATTATATACTCACTGTGAGACATGGTGAACATACGATATTTTTTTTGTAGGTGAACAGCAGAAATTTTACCTCGTAAATTTAAAAGGATATATTTTTGAAGTTTTTTCCCTTTTTGGGGGAAGAAGAATACTTAGGTAGGTATAAAATTAAATTACAAACAAAATATTTTTTTGCTTTATTTTCTGTAAATTTTGTGGGGGCTGTGCTCTTTTGCCCTTAAGGAGCAGCCGCCACTGATCAAGTATCTTTTAAGAGAAAGTAGCTCAGCCAGCGACCAAATTTGATCACTGAAATTCAGGGCCGGATTTAGGCGAAGGCGAAGCAGGCGGTTGCCTGCTCGTAAAATTTTAGGTATATTGGGATATCATTATAGGGCCTCCCCCAAAACAGAAAATTGAGCGTCACCTATTAAACAGCTGTTCTCAAAATTGATCAGGTTTCCAAAACATGGTCTAAAAAATTTTGCGTGAAAAGTGGGATTTTTTTTCACTCTAGTTTCACTTTATTAATCGATACTTTCCCAAACATTTTTGTATCTTTGCGAATTTTGTTAACTTTGCCAATTGGCGTCGCAAGTGGAGAAAGAAGTGTTTTTCCAAACTCAAATTGATCAAAAACTATTTAAGATCGTATATTTCTCAAGAACGTTTATGTGATTTGGCTACCATTTCAATTGAAAAAAAAAAATCCTTGAAACACTGGACATTGCGACGACATTGAAAAATTTCGCTTATGTTCTACTTATGTAAAAATTTGTTTAGTTGAAATTATTTATCACTCACTCTCAATGGCAAAAAAAGTTTCACAATTAAAAATTTACTGTTAATGCAAAAACGTTTTAATCAGAACCGCGAAATTTTATTTTTAACTTTAGAGTTGTTCCGAATTCAATAAAAGTATTTTTACTGAACACTCGAAAACTGCAGAACTTTCAAAAATATTGGGGGGGGGGGCAAACAAGTATCATAACATTCTAATGTTATGATAGGGTTTTGAAATACAACACCTTTGTATTACTATGTATGTACGTCGCCGTTATTTTGGGCAACATAGTTTCTGATAATTGAGAAAATTACAATTTCAAAAAAGTAGATTTCTGCATAAATTTTTTCCCAAATTATCAAAAGTATTAACCATTACTCTATGAAGGAACCTTAGTCCACTAGATTGGTGATAATGGTTTCATTGGAATCCTGGTTAAAAATTACAACAAATATCAATATCATTTCTATTTTGAGTCATAAGTCGAAATTTACATGTAAAATCCTATGGGACAACTAGAAAGTGTAAACCCTGTATACAATTCACTTGCTTAATATTTTAAGGTTATTTTTCAGTGTGTGCAATAGTAATTTCATACCTCAACATGTACAAAAATTTAGGTGGGTTCTGACTTTATGATCACCCTGTATATCGAAATCAATATGGAAGTGTACCAAAAGCGGACCCCTCCCCCTAAAGTGGATCCCTAGCCTATTCCTCACATAACGTAACTTGAGAAAAAGAGCGGGAGGGGAAATGATTTGCTTATTGTTGGAAATCTCATCTCTGACTCGGTCACAGTTTCAGTTGTAATAGTATTGATTTTAGATCTGTATTTTGATTATTGTGATTTTGAAAAATTTTTTGAAAAGTTTTCAAGGATAGTATATTCGGATTTTCTCTGATAAGTGTTAATAAGTAGAATATATATGTGTTAAAGTACATTGTTTTTCTTCAATTTCTCATATTATTTTCTCTAAGCTTTTTTATTTAAAATGTCCGTGAAAAAAATTGTTTCGTCCACCAAAATTCCTAATGTGGACCCCTGAATTCCTAACGTGAATATTCCGAATGTGGACTCCTGAATGTTCCAAATGTGGACCCCTGAATGTTTTTTTTTTTTTTCAATCAAAACCTTCGTGGTTCGTTCCGGACATAAACTTGACGTACATATCAAAGTTGAAGTCTCTATAGCACTTACCGTTTTTGTGATATCTTGTTTTCAGACAGACGGACGTATAGACAGACACACATACGGCCCAATGGCTGAAACTCGAGTTTGGTCTCTGGGGTCCCCAAAACGTGTTTTGACATTGAACACTCGACATCAAAAATTTCAGCTCATTAAAATACTTTCCTTTTTGAACCGTGAAGGGCTAGTGGGTAGGGTTGTCGTATCGAAAGAAGAATATTGTTATTACCGATATTAATATTATCGAAACCTTAATATTCGATATGATCGATGTAAATACCGACAACCCTAGCAGAAAATGATATTACCGATAATTAATATTATCGAAACCTTAATATTCGATATGATCAATGTAAATACCGACAACCCTAGCAGAAAATGATATTACCGATATTAATATTATCGAAACCTTAATATTCGATATGATCGATGTTAATACCGACAACCCTAGCAGAAAATGATATTACCGATATTAATATTATCGAAACCTTAATATTCAATATGATCGATGTAAATACCGACAACCCTAGCAGAAAATGATATTGCCGATATTAATATTATCGAAACCTTAATATTCGATATTATCGATGTAAATACCGACAACCCTAGCAGAAAATGATATTACCGATATTAATATTATCGAAACCTTAATATTCGATATGATCAATGTAAATACCGACAACCTAGCAGCAAAGCAGCGTAATTTCTGACGTAAGGATCTTATAATTTTTTTGTTGCGATACCGATATTTTTTTCGATATTATCGAAATCTTAATATCGATATAAAATATCGATTATATCGAAACCCGAATATCAATATCTCTAATAATAGGAACGCGATGTTAGGTAAAAAACCAATGCCACCAATTTAGTTTTTTTCTTCTTCACAATATACCTATTCTAGTTCACTAGAAGATGTCGTAACAGACGAAAGCGCTCGTGACTTATCAATTTACTTGTAGTCGATACAAAATTAATTAGAAATTCCTTTATTTCAAAATGACTACAAACATCCTCAATAATATTTCTTATTTGAATATACCTATTATTTAAATCAGGAGTTCCCAAACTTTTTGGTACCGCGTCCTCTTTTTTGAAATGATATCCTCCCACGCCCCCCTCCTCTTTACGTTAAAAATTATGAATGGATATGGGTGTTGCTGAATGCTATCTCATTCAAAACGCTAATGTGTTGCTGAATGCTATATTATTCAAAACGCTAATGTGTTGCTGAATGCTATCTCATTCAAAATGCTAATGTGTTGCTGAATATTCTCTCATTCAAAACGCTAATGTGTTGCTGAACGCTGTCTCATTCAAAACGCTAATGTGTTGCTGAATGCTATCTCATTCAAAACGCTAATGTGTTGCTGAATGCTATCTCATTCAAAACGCTAATGTGTTGCTGAATGCTATCTCATTCAAAACGCTAATGTGTTGCTGAATGCTATCTCATTCAAAACGCTAATGTGTTGCTGAATGCTATCTCATTCAAAACGCTAATGTGTTGCTGAATGCTATCTCATTCAAAACGCTAATGTGTTGCTGAATGCTATCTCATTCAAAACGCTAATGTGTTGCTGAATGCTATCTCATTCAAAACGCTAATGTGTTGCTGAATGCTATCTCATTCAAAACGCTAATGTGTTGCTGAATGCTATCTCATTCAAAACGCTAATGTGTTGCTGAATGCTATCTCATTCAAAACGCTAATGTGTTGCTGAATGCTATCTCATTCAAAACGCTAATGTGTTGCTGAATGCTATCTCATTCAAAACGCTAATGTGTTGCTGAATGCTATCTCATTCAAAACGCTAATGTGTTGCTGAATGCTATCTCATTCAAAACGCTAATGTGTTGCTGAATGCTATCTCATTCAAAACGCTAATGTGTTGCTGAATGCTATCTCATTCAAAACGCTAATGTGTTGCTGAATGCTATCTCATTCAAATTTTCTAAACATCATGTTCAATAAAATTACCTTTGTAAAAAATTGTGTACATTTATATTTTAACTAAATGATAATAATTCAACTGGTCTCGAGCCCCCCTTGGCTTGCCTTCACGCCCCCCAGGGGGGCGCGCCCCTCAGTTTGGGAACCTCTGATTTAAATAAATATTTTAAATTGAATGATAAAAGATGACACGGTTTACCTTTTATTTCATTCAACAATTTGATTCCTAATACAAATCTCCTTCTTCTATTACTTCCCCTTTTATAATATAAAACATCTCTTTTCTTCCTCTTAACATTTTGATAGCCACCTAATAGTTCACCATTTGTTTTTCTCAAATGCAGTTCATATTTTTCTCGACTTGTTTTTGGTTTCTTTGCTTTTTTTGATTCTAAAAATTTCATTTTTATAAAGTGGACATATTTTTCTCTTGATGTCATTAGGTGTTCTGGTTTGGGAGAGAATATTTCTTGAAATAGTTGATCGTATTCAAATTTTTCATATTGTTCTCGACTTTTTGTTTTATTTTTATTAAAATCTGAAAACATTATTGTTATCATTAACAACAATAATATGATCTAAGGCCCAGGGGGGTCCATGAGGTCCAGACCCCTCCGAAATTTCATTATTTTTTTATGCATGACTTATGTAATATTGTAAGGTGGTAACTCATTATCATCACCACCAACAACAAAAACAGCATCATCAATATCAACAACATCATCATCAACAATAACAACATCAATAACAACAACAACAATAACAACAAGAGCATCAACAACAAGAATAAGAACAACTACATCAACAACAACAACTACATCATCATCATCAACGACAACAACAATAACATTAGCAACAACATCAACATCACTTTCCATCATCATTATTTTCAGGTGTTAGTCCTGCAATGGCTGCCAATCCTTCGGACCCCCCCCCGAAAAAAAATCTTGGGTACGGACCTGATATGATCAACAAGAGAAACAATCTTCTTCTTCTTTAACTTCAACTTTTCCCAATTCTATTTGGGTTTGGCATTGCAGAGATTTTTTTTTCCTATTGTGGAATCCCAAAGTTTGTCACTTTCATTCAGTTAACTTTGAAATCTTCAATGGAACTTCTTCTTGAACAACTTCATCTTTTTCTAATTCCATTTGGGGTTCAGCGCTGATATCCTCAATTCTACCAAAACCTTCTGTTTTGCGCCTAATACTCTCTTTAGCTGTAACTCTTTCCTTGGCATGATAACCCTCGCTTATATTTCACAGTATCTATACATAGAACCGCATTAACGATACACTGATTTTGTGTAAAAAAACAAATATCAATAAGGAGGCCAATAATTATTTAGGCAGATATGTATCCAAATTGTTTTATGATATATCTACTTTGTCATTCGTAAATGCTTGATGTCATTAGGTGTTCGGGTTGGGGACGAAATATTTCTTGAAATTTATTATTATTGTCTTCCATAATTCCACTATGCCACGCTTTTTGTTTTGTGCGTACTCTCTTTAGTTGTAATCCTTTCCTGGCACGGTAAGCCTAGCTAGCTTCTCACAGTATGCATGCGTAGAAACTGCAATTTTCTGATGACTTTCCATATTTGGTTTGAAGCAGAGTTTTTTAAACGTTGCATGCCTTTCCCAACAGAAAAACCTTCTGTAGTTACACGGGCTGTAGACCGTCACCTAACAAAGCTGGACATTCATCAAAAACAATAACAACAACAAAATCATTATCTTCCATACCCTAATTTCAAGAAAAATAGGAGATTTCTAGAATATTCACAAAATCATTATTTCCCAAACCCTAATTTCAAGAAAAATAGGAGATTTCTAGAATATTCACAAAATCATTATCTTCCATACCCTAATTTCAAGAAAAATAGGAGATTTCTAGAATATTCACAAAATCATTATTTCCCAAACCCTAATTTCAAGAAAAATAGGAGATTTCTAGAATATTCATAAAATCATTATTTTCCATACCCTTATTTCAAACATTTAATCCCCCCGAAATACTTTAAAGGTACCCAAAGCCATGGCAGTCGTCAAAGGTGACTAAAGGAAGGGTCGGAAACGATATCTTTTCCAATACCCATGCAGAAAGCAAGGAGAAGTTACTGCATTATATCCTACCTATGTTCTCTGTGGATAGGGGGACTTAAAAAGAATACTATAAAGGCACCCAAAGTCATGCCAGTCGTCAAAGGCGACTAAAGGAAGGTTCGGAAACGATATCTTTTCCAATACCCATGCAGAAAGCAAGGAGAAGCTACTGCATTTTCCGCGAGGATTCTCAAGTGTCAACAACTCATGGCGAGTTGTTGCAAACCAGCCCCACCGCTGTTAACTTATGATGATGAGGGGAATATATATTTTCTCATTTTCTGGGAGATATTTTTTCTTTCTTTTGTTTTTGCATTATTATTGAAAATAATAAACAAAAATGAAAAATCCTAAGTACCTACATTCCAACATATAAATCATAATACATATTATGATGTTTTGAAAAAGGAAATGATTACATCAGTAGTTCATACAAAAATATTCAAAATCACCTCAACAGACCATGAAAAAGTACCTTTTATGCAGTGTCCTGAGACAAACATAGATTTACAATATCTCTCTCCCTCAGGGGATATTTGACTGTTTTTTTTTCTTACTTTCAAACTGTATTCTCTATTCGAAGCTCCTATATCTCAAACTTCCTAGCTCTGATAATGTCCTCAGAAGAGTATGAAATTAGACAAATTCATATCTTTATTAATTTTTATAGTGAATAGTAGCGAATTTACCCGTGCTTCGCTACGGACTCTATCTTGGCGCTTTAGAGGCATGGCCATTCCCGTGCTAATAGTATTCCATGATTTCCATTTAAAAATACATGTATCATGCAGATCATGCTATCTCTCTCGCTCCAATGTATTTCATATGGGGATTGTTTACTTTTCGCGATTTCTACCCCTTAAAATTAAAATTTTGCAAAATCCTTTCTTAGTTCATACTTACATGGTGCAACGAAGGTCCCTGCCAAATTTCAAGTGTGTAGCATTAATAGTTTCGGCTCTACGTTGATCAGTCACTCAGGGCATTGCCATTTATATATAAAGATATAAGGCAAGATGCGATTCTTTCGGTGACTACTGTCCATGGATGCATTTAAAATTCAGCTTTGAGAGAACCCAACAAGAAATAATAATATTAAATTGAAGACATCCGGACGGAAATGTGGCGAATACCGAAAGAAATTTTGGAGAAAGTGGCAAGGGCGTAGCCAGCATCTGGCCTAGGGGGGGGGGCAGTTGAGATCTTCATGTCGGGAGGGGGGGGGTGGGGGTCGATAAAGTAAATCGTTACTTATTTAATAATAAACCCCCAGGGGTAACTGATGATTCAGTTATTGGGGAGGGGCGACCCCAGGGCCTGTGATAAATATCGATAAAGGAAAGTGCCAAACCGGCGAAATTCAACTAGCAGGAGGAGTTTTACAATGGAAAAATATACGGAAAGCCGAAAAAAAAAAAAAAAATACAGATGGAACCTATACGTTTGTATCGTTTGTTAATTTTTTTGAATTTTCCCACCAAATTTACCAAATGCGATTCAACGATGCGACAAGTTTGCCACAGTTACATTTGATTGTTCACAGTGGGGCTGTTGGATTAGGGACAAAATGTGGCATTTATCGTATTTCGGTACTTGATGACTTTTTTGCTTCCAAAAATCATTTTATCTAGTGTAAATTTAAGTTTCCCCTTCCGTGCTGCATACTCTTGGGAATTTCTAGGGGGGGCAGCTGCCCCCAGCTGCCCCCCCTTCCTACGCCCATGGAAAGTGGAGCAAAACTTAAGAAATTGCTTCCGCCAGTGTATCGACAATGGGAGTCGTCATTTGAATGACGTACTCTTCAAAACAACATGAAATAAATTTGTAAACATTCCTCGATTATATCAACAAAAGTTATCCTAATAGCTCTTAATAATCGACGTTTAAAATAAGTAAATTTCCGCGTCCTGCATTTTATCTGCTTTTTTTTCATTGAATTTTGGTCAACTATGGAGCACGGAAGGGGCAAGGGACTAATTTTGAATTCAAAGCTTTTTTTTCTTTGTAATGTTATTAGTGAACTCCACTTTTGAACCCGATATACATAAATCCCAAAATGCACTTGTATATGTGTAATAGTGTATGTATGTTTGTTTGTCACGCGATACAAGCCACAATTTTCGTCCGATTTTGACGAAATTTGGTATACATATTTAGGCCATGAAGTAAATTTTCTGCATAGTTTCTGGGGGCCCCCGGGGGGCCTAGGGGGCCCATTATAGTATGTTTTAAAATATATTTTTATCTTTTTAGCGGTTTGTTGTAGAAACGTAAAATTTTGGTTGGTGTTAAGGGATTTTCGCTCTTGAAAATTTTGAGGGCTTTGGCTACCCCCGAGGGGGGGGGGCAGGACCCAATATTTTGTTTCTTGAAAATGACTTTTTAAAATTGAATTAACATATTTTTTTCTATAAATGACTACAACACTAACGTGAACATCTGATCATCTTGATCCACTAGTAACTATTTCACTCAAATCTGATCTTCTCTCCTTAATCCATTTACAATTTATCATTTATCTGCTTTATTATAAAAAGATTTTTCTAAAAAAAAAATAGTTTCAACTTACCTGCGCCCATTGCTCTCGTCTTCTTTATCATATTGAGTTTCCAGTATTTTACTTTATCTTCAATGGGCATTTCAGCAATATGTTCCAATCCAATAAGATCATTATATTTGTCATAGGGAGCACAAGTGACAAACGGTACGCTCCACAGGGTTAGAACAAATCCAAAATAACGTATGAACCTTAGAAACATGGTCCAAAAAAAGAGGAGCCAAATTATTTTATAATATATGTTTAATGTTTTTTTTATTATTTTATTTTAGAGTCATTTTTGATATTTTTTAAATTGATGGCAGGTTTGACATAACTCTAAACTATGTTACATCCTGTATAACGGTGTATATTTTAAAGTTTGATGTAAAAGATCCAAGTTTGTTTAGCTAAAACGGTAAGCGATATCGAAAAATTGATAGGAAAACTAACAGAATTCAAAAATGTCGAATCGTTTTCGAGTTATATTTATTTTTTCTGAACTTCAGTAAGTTAAGGTCAGATAGCATGAAATGTGAAACATAATTTATCAACTCAAGGGGAGAAGGTTTTTTTTTTTATTTGGCTTAACGTCTCTTTAACATCTGTTGGTCATTCAAGACGGGGGTTTTACCCTCCATTCGCTGGAAACTTGCAAACCAGCTACCTACATTGACCTCACCCAGCCTGGGTTGGGCCGGTAAACGAGGGCGCGAAAATACGTGGACAGCTACGAGAAAGTTAAATATGGTTAAAAAAAATAATGGAAAAATAAATTGAACCGTGGCGAAGCACCGGGGTACATCTGCTAGTTCAAAATATTATTTATTCAATTTTCCACGGACAGAACCCACTTTTTATTATGAATAATATATTGAAATTGTCGAACATAAAGTCAAGAGATTTCACTTATTGTACACCAATATAGTTCAAAAAGGTGGAAGCGATCAAAAACTATTGTTGCTCATACTCGAATCTAATATAAAGATGATCATTTTAAAATATTGCGAACATATCCTCTAAAGGCCCAGTGTCCAAAATTTTGGACATTCATTTTGTAGTCTAAAAGCCCAAAGAAATAAACGAGATATGTTTGAAGCCGAGGTGTTTTGGACCATGAACATTCAATTCATTTGTCCATTTTTGAATAATATTACCAAGATTTTCAGGGGGTTAAAAAATGCAAAATGAATGTTCAAATTTTGCATTATTGCAACAACTTAAAATATCCAAAATTTTGCATTTGGGCGTTTAAGCTTACAAAACCGCTCAGCAGCTCTGGGCTTCTGGGCATACAAAATAATTGTCTGGACACTGGGCCTTTAAGCCTACAAAACACAAAAAGTCCTTGGGCTATAGAGGATATGGGAAAATTACCGCCCCTGAGAATTGCTGCCCTGGGTAAATGTCCACTTCGTCCCATTTATAAAAATGGCCCTATTCTTAGTTGAAATTGGTTTTGATTTTCTATAAATTTTGGTATTTTACGACTTTTACAACACTAAAATAAAATGGAAGCACCACTTTTTGAATCGAAACAAACACCAGACTGTCATACCTCTCTTAAAGAGTTTCATGTAGCTGACACCTGGGAACCGATCATTCACTACTTAACAGAAAGAAATTCCTTAACTGATCGAATGTTGATTATTTGAAATGTCGTCATTCAGAACGTCAAGTACACTGAAGGAACGTATAATTAACATGGTTGTCACAATTCAACAGAAAGAAATTCCTTAACTGATCGAATGTTGATTATTTGAAATGTCGTCATTCAGAACGTCAAGTACACTGAAGGAAAGAATCGATCATTCATAACTTAACAGAAAGAAATTCCTTAACTGATCGAATGTTGATTATTTGAAATGTCGTCATTCAGAACGTCAAGTACACTGAAGGAACATACAATTAACATGGCAGTCACAACTCAACAAAAAGAAATTCCTTAACTGATCGAATGTTCATGTCGGGCTTTCGACAATTCAGCTATTTCTAATATTTTTTTTTTTTTTTGTTAACACTTTATTGAATGAACAATATAAATTGAANCAACCCTGTGAAATCCCTGCCTATTTTACCCACTTAACAAAGTAAACCCTAGGGAAAATTCAAATAGTTTCTGAGGCCAGTAAATGTCTTCCTGTATGAATTTTGAAACCAGACCGACTCTCCAACAATCTCAAGTCTGATGGCAATTGATTCCACAGTCTTGCAGCGTGAACAGCAAATGAATGGTTCATGAAGTTGGTGCGATGAGTTGGAATGGTGAGGAGATGAGAGCGAGTGACCGAGTGTTGTGATGAAACTGATGTAATGAAGTAAATGAGATAAGATTTGAGTGTGTAAGAGTATAAAGTACAAAAACCTTTGTCGAAATTCTAGAAATTCCATCAAAATCGAATGAAATCGTTTGGAAAACTATACGAAACTCGAGAACGGTAAGATATTTTTTAGATTTCTAACGCATCTTATGTTTGAGTTAATTCCTAACATTTTTTTTTTTTTTGATATCTGCTACCATTTAGGCTGTGGATTTTGGAGCGGGCAACAACTACTAGATACTCGTACATACACTTAATATAATCTCCCTATAATCTAAAAACAACCAACAATATTCAACAGACTCAAACATTCATATTTGGCGTTTAAATTAATCCTGATTGTTTTTAGAGATACATTATTTATTGAATTCAATATTGTTTTAAACCAAATTTTTTACTAATTCCAAGTAGTGGTATACGTCAAAGTGAAATCAATAATTCAAATTTAATTAATTCATTATTATTATTATAGTGTAGTTTTTAATTATTTATTTAGTTATCAGTTAATCTCAATTACTTATTAATCCAACCTCAATGCAATTCCATATAATCCAATCAGGGTCATTTCGTCAAATAGGGCGTGTTTTTCAGACTTTGGGCTTTGGGGTTGTTGTCAAAGTATACTTAACTTCTTTTTTGGTGAATATTATCCATTTTTAAAGGGACATTCTTCTCGTGTTTTTCGTATACTACAAGTACATTGTTATTTTTCAGTTTCCATACACCATTTAAAACCGTGTCCAAGCACAGTTTCACTCTTTCTTTTCCTAATTTTATTGGAGGTCGATGCTATATTTGTGGATTCTAGTTTTTCAAAGGCCTCTATTTCTCCTTTCTTATGTCCTCTTTAATTATATTTTGGTCTACATCTCTCCCCTGTTCCCTCTATTTCCAAAGTTTCAACTTCTTTCCAATATATTTTTCATCCCTTCATTACGCAAACTCGAATCTGAATCCTACGCAAACTCAAATCTGAATCCTCTTAATTTTATTTGGGAATGGTCAACCTTTCACTGATTCTCTAAATAAGTGTTTTAATTAGAGATTAAAACGTTTTCTGGACTACCTAACCAATTCCCTCACACAACAAGTGCCGCAAAAAAATAATTCCAAGCGTTGTAAATTGATCTTAAGTATTTGATATTAATAGGAATTCATCTTAATATCCTTTGGACTTACAATTAACATGGATTATTATAATCCATAAATTAAATAAAAAATATATATACAATAAAAATGAATAATAATTTTATGTTTCTATTAAATTTTTTAATAGGAAACAGTTTAACAAATAATAATCACAACAATAATCAAAACAAACAAGATCAATTATTCAATAATAATATAAACAGTAAGGAAATAAATGTAAAGCATATTTTTCATAATTATAATAAAAAAATTAAAAGAGACATATATAATTCTATGAAAAATAAAATATCAATAAGTAAAATACAAACAACAAAGAAAAACGTAAAGATAATAGATAAAAACGATGGTAAAAAAGAATCAAAGAAAAGAACTGGAGCAAAAAATAAACAAACTAAAAGTTTTGTTAAAACTAAATTAAAAAATACAAAATCAACAACAAAAATTGAAAAGATATTTAATTTGGATGAAGATTTTAATACTGAACAACTAGAGAAATTTATTGACAGTAAATCTTATGAAAGGCGTAAAGAAAAAGAATTAATTAAAGATTTGACAGGAGAAGATAAAAATTATGATTATTCTAGTAATATTGATGAGAATGGAAAAGGGAGAAGTAACAAGAATAGAAATGGAACAATTGGGAGAAGAAGAAGAATTCGGATATATGATGATGCTGGTAGAGAGAAAGCAAACGAGGGAATCACAAGCCATAAAGAATTACACAAGAATAGAATAAAAAGAAACGATAAAGGTGTAAATATTTTATTTAATGATAATGACAACAACATAAACAATAAAGTTAATGATATATTATTAAAAAATAATCGTATTAAAAGAAATGCGATTAGAAAAAAGAAACCTAAACCTCAATTTAATAAAAAAGTTAAGAAAAAGAAAGATACTAAAAAGAAAAAAGGTGTAACTATAACTGAAATTAAAGATTCTAAAGAAAAGCCAAATGAGGAATCATTGAAAGTTGAGAGTGAAAATAGAAAAAAATTAGAACCCGTACGAGGAGAAGATCGATCTGAAACTATTGTGACAACAAAATCTATCGATGACGGTGTTAATGATGAAGATGATGACAGCGGTTCAAGCCGATCTGAAATGAATGTAGATGAGAACGAGAAATTTGGCACAATTGATAAAATCAATAACGTAAAAGATATAATAGGAATGAGTGAAGAGAAATTTAAGAAAAAATATAACGTCGATAGTGCAAGTTTAGAGGACAATTTCATTCGAATGAAAAAAATGGCAGAAGAAATCAACAATGAGAAAGACCATGATGATAGAAAAAGAAAAGATTTTAATGCTAAAGTTGGAAGAAGAACTACAAGAAGAGGATGGGGAGCGCTAAAAAATAATAAAGATAAAAAGAAAAAATCTAAAACAACCAAAAAAAGAAGAGAACCAAAGAAAATATATGATTACTCTGCTGAAGAAAACGATCCAAATAAATATGTTAAACGTAAAATTAAAACAATGATTCGGGAATTGAATGGTAAATAGTCAATTCGCTAGGACTTCCTGCTAATAGAAGTTATGTTTGAGTGTCACTTAGGTTGTCAATCAATAGGGAGTAATGCGAATTTCCTTGATATTTAATGTTGTAACTAAAATAATATTCTCAATGAAGGAATAAACCATTCTTTGGTCGAAGCCTGTCCAGTCAGCCTACCTTGTCTGACAAAGGTTCGCTATTGATGTAGGTGCTTCTGTTCACAAATATTTGCAGACCAATAAGATAGGATAACCTCTGGTAAAATATTATCACGAGGTAATGTAATTGCCAAATGAACCAGCAAAGATCTAAGCATGATGGGTTTCTATTTGAGAAACTACAAACATAAATATATCGGGGATAGAGGAGAGATAAAGACTTTCGATGCACCCTGGATGATTATACCCCTCTCCAGTGTTTTGCGATTAGTATCGGATAGGTATAACCAAATGCTATAAAAACTTTTTGTTTGACATTTTGGAGTTCAGTCATAGTTAGATCCTTGTCGGGTGGAGACGTGTTTTTAATAATTTGTCTTGGTTAGTGTCTATGGTAATCCGGGGAGTTTATTCGAATATGTTTATTTTTGAGATCTAAAGTAATAGTGTTGTAATTTAAAATAATGTATTGGTGAATACTCGGGTTTCATTTGATCATGCTGTACGGGATCACGAATAGGAGACCAAAAGACTTACGAGAAACACTATTTATAATCATTAAAATTGAAACTATCATCGGTCTAGTGAGACGAAGGTACCCTATTAGTCCAATTACAACAATCTTAGAAACGTGTCGTGACGCGATATCTAACTTATAACTGAACTCTAAACTGTCCACAAACCATATTTTATACCAATTGGGTATACCTTTGTATACTTACCGCAAAACATTGGAATTGGTTTCAATCATTCAGGGTGAATCGAAACTCTATAACTCTACTCTATCTCCGACAAATATATCATTCGGCAAGAATGCGCATCGCGTTCAATATTGTGTTAATTTTTTAGCCTAAATCTTAACTCTGCATCACAGACCCTATTGTAGCAACTTTTCCTTTGTTCCATGTGTTCTTATTTAATTTTTTTTTCAGTATCTTCTAGATGTGAATTCTGTGGATCTTCAAAAGCTTCTATTCAACATGTACTTGCAGGATGTAAAATGGCTTTGTATTTTGGATTTTATACCAAAAGACACGATAGAGTTTTGGATATTATTCGTAATGCTATTGAGTACGCTATTAACAATACAGGTGAGATTATACATAATTATTTAGAATTTATAAAATATCCCAGATCTTACGAACGGCAAAAAGCTAAAAGAATTAAATAGAGTGTTTTTCATAGATATTGATACATTTTCTATGGAAGAATGTGTTTAGCCAGCGTCTATGGAACGTTCGGAATACACCAGTTCCTGTTAGATCACTGAACTTCAGCAACGTCCAGCGAGGTTTTCCACGTAGTTGTCCACGTAGGTTCGCACCCTCGTGATGCTGGCTATTTTTCCGGCCAAACCCGACTTGTAATTTTCCGGCGAATGGAGGGTAAAACCCCCGTATCGAATGACCAATAGATCTTAAAAAGACGTTAAGCAAAATAAAAGTGTGTGTTTGAATCAGAAGATAATGGAATGAGGAACGCTACAGACGAAAGCACTCTTCAAAAATATCATATTTATCATCTCCTTTTTTCCCTTCCAAATAGGTACAGGATTAAAACATGATGCATCAGATAATATTATATTAACGTCTAATAAAACAATACGAGATGAACAATTTCTAGCAAGACTAGAATACATATTATCACATAGAGTAGAAAATAGAAATAATGTAACTAGAAAACGTGGAAGAAAAACAAAAACTACACGAAGTTATAATGAAACAGAAAAGATGCTTGATGAAATAGAAAAAGGAATAATGAATGCTATTGAAAAACAAAATAGAAATCAAAATGAACCTAATGAAATAAAAATAAAAGATGAAAAGTTTGGGAGTAAAGATGATAGAAACTTAAATATGAAAGAAAACAACCAACAAATGAATAAAAGTTTAAAGAAAAGTGAAGAGAGATATGGAAATTCAAAAGAAGAAGAGATAAGAACAAATAATTTGAAAAACAACGAAGCGAATTCAATTAAAACAAATCAAAAACCTCATTGCAATTTTGAAAATCAATTTGAAACAGATACAGACATAGAAGAAATTATAAATATTGACAATGAAAAATTATTAGAAAAATTAAAAACAAATCCATATCTTTTTACAGAACCCAATTTTTCCAATTACAATCCAATTTATAAACATTTAATTTTAAATAATTTCAATGAAATTTTTAAATTTTCAAATGATTGGAAAATTTATAACGATAATAGAAAACAAAGATACACATTTCCTATAAATGTCAAAAGTTCATATTTAAAACCAGATTTAATATTGGTGTCTGAAAAATTGAAATATATATTAGTTTTAGAATTAACTATTCCCTGGGATTTAAATATGAAAATACAAAACGTTAAAAAAGGAAATAAATATAAAAATTTAATTCAAGATTTAAATGAATTAAATTATAATGTTAATTTTTATACGATTGAAGTTGGATTGACTGGTAAGTGATTTTTAAACTAAAATGTACTTCTGGTTCGTTTTTGACTCATTCTAACTTTCCTTATAGTGAAAGGCTCAGTAGGTTGAGGTGGTGAATTCGTAACCAGGAGGCTGATGGTTCGAATCTAACTCCATCCCCACCGACTGGTCACAATAGATCTCAATGACGGTGGCAGAGATAATTGCAGTCTCAATAGTCCCAAAATGTGTCTATCCTTCTGTCTGTAAACAAGATATCTCAAGAACGGTAAGTGCTAGCGACTTCAAATTTGTTTTCTATGTCATTTTTATGGCAAAAATAAACCAAAAGCCTCGTTTTGGTTGAAATCAAATATAATTTGCTGGTTTTTACCTAATTATTTTTTACTTCATAGAATTTTGTTTCTAAACGGAAAGTTATTTTTGTAAAATTTATGATTGATGCCTTTTTTGAACAATTTACCATTTTCCTTCTATTTTTTAGGTGAGGTTGGTTCAAAATTAGAAAAATTGTTTAAATATCTTGGATTAAATAAATCAACTCGAATAGATTATTTAAACCAAATTACAAATTCCACTTTACGATCAAGTTTGTCAATATGGAATAAAAAGCAAGAGAGGAAATGGAAGTTTTGGATTTTCTGGAAGAAAAGAAATCAGGAAAAGTATAGAAGTAAACATAAGAAGTCAAAGCAAAATGTGATAAAGACAAAATAAAAGAAACAAAATTGTTGACATATGTAAATACTAAAAGGTGTTACCCGCACTTCGCCACGGTTCAATTAAAATTTTTCCATTATTTTTTTTTCCATATTTAACTTTCTCCCTTTGAGTTTATAAATTATGTTTCACATTTCATGCTCTCTGGCCTTTACTTACTGAATTTCAACAAAAAAATAAGTATAACTCGAATATGGTTCAATTTTTTTTATAAAATTCTGATAGTTTTCCTGAGGTTTCAGGCTGTGGTTTTTTGTGTGTGATGGGGTCCATTCCCAACAATTTTTCGATATCTCTTGCCGTTTTGGCTAAACAATTAGTGATTACACGTTGGTGTAAAAATGGCCATTTTGAGAACCTTTTTTTCCGTATTCCGGTAACATTTTTTTCATAGTATTATTCAATTAATCGCATCATCTGCCAATCCGATTATGAAATATTCAACAAAAGTCACTCCACATATTTTTCCCGTAGCCATACAACTGAAAAGTGTACTTTGTATTTGACTTGGCGGTCGGTGCTCTTGCGCGCTTCTCAATATTTAGATGCACCTTGATATAGATGTAAATATTTTAATAACATGTTAATTATAAGTGTTAAAATGTATTAACTTTTAAATAAATTAATGAAGATTCTAGTTTCGAATCATTCGATTCATCATCAGTCTAGTCTGGAAGTATAGAAGTTGACTGTGTATTATTCACCGCGTGCTGTGTAGGGTCATGCGATGTACTATCAAAATATCTATTGTCTATTTCTAAAACTTTTTTGAATAAAATATTGTCACTGGCTCTATCAATTTCAATTTAATTATTTAATAATGTATAATTTTCATTGTTTTTATATTTATAAATTTCAAAAGAAATTCGGATTATATTTAGATGTTCATTTATATTATTTTTCAGATTTTTAATATTAGTATCTTTTATATTGTTTTTTAAATGTAAAGCAAATGTGGAAGCACTAAGGTCATTATTTTCTTTATTTATATCATTCATGTGTTCACAATATTTAGTTTTA
This sequence comes from Pachypsylla venusta, assembly GCA_012654025.1. NCBI lineage: Eukaryota > Metazoa > Arthropoda > Insecta > Hemiptera > Aphalaridae > Pachypsylla > Pachypsylla venusta. Next base: position 7,371,265 of record CM022876.1, on the reverse strand, counting down.
AAGCTTCTGCTTGTTTTTCCGATATAGATTTTATTGGTCTCTTTATTATGTTTCAGTAAGTATATGCCAGCTTTATTATATTTGTCATTATTATTAGTTCTGATATATCTTTCAAGTTTATTTGTGTTTTTAAATGCAACATTATACCCAAGTTCTTTAAGGGTAGATTCAAATTTATTGGACACATCATTGAGTTATGTATGGCTTCTTTGAATTACGATTATTATTATTGTTGGAGCTTTTTTCCGTGACGATTCCAAAGGTTCATTATTGAAAATAATAAACTAAAACTGGTCTAGAAATGAAGGTTGAAAGATATAGTAATTTTCAACCTTCATTATGGTTTTACTTGACATAGTATTCCAATTTAACCAATTAGGTCTAGAAATAATTGTGTTCAAGTCCATCCATCCCTCCATTTCTTACAATCGTGTTCGCGCATCTACAGTCTTAATTGATCAAATTTGGTACCAATTTGGAGCTATAATTCCAGTCGAAACCTTAACATTGGGATTAGCACCCCTTGTTGTCCATTTATGGACCAAAATCATCACTTTGGACACTTCTCAAAAGATATAACTATATCAATCAAATTTTGTTGATATTAACGTTGAATACACCGTTTCATAGTAGATCACTGAAATCAAGCAACGTCCAGCGAAGCTGTACCATGTGGGTGTGTACCTAGGGTTCTCTCCCTCGTGATGCTGGCTATTTTTCCTGTCCAACCCAGGCTGGGTGAGGTCAATGTGGGTAGCTGGTTTGCAAGTTTCCAGCGAATGGAGGGTAAAACTCCCGTCTCGAATGATCAATAGATGTTAAAGAGACTTATCTTTTTTTTAAAAAAAAAAAGTTTCAAGTGTGCGTAGAATCTAAAAATCAAATAAAAAATCCGATTGTCCGCAAAGGTTAATTTTTAGCCAGTAAAATTATAAACCCATTTGTTTCATATTGGCAGAGTTTTTTCAAATAATGAACGAAAAAATATTTTGTTGGTTTGCAATGTTGCTGGCTACAGTCTTACTAAAAAGTAGACAATGTTTAATTTAAATTTTACATAATTGAGAAAGTAATTGATTAATAATAGTTTGACGTGTGATGACTTATGAACAAACTGAACATATAATATGTTTAATGGAGACCTTTGATTAGACTAAAAGTGTTCTTGATGGGGCAGACAGTCAGTCATGAATATAGAATGTGAACAGTATGAGGTCTCATTGGAATATCACTGACCAATGGAAACAAAGGATCCTCTATTGGGTAAGAAGAATGAGTTACCAAAATTGGAAATTTTAGTTGAAAATAATACGAAATCTTCACTTGAATATAATATAATAAAGATGTTAATTAAAGCTGACTAATTTCGTACTTTCTTGAGCTTATCATCAGAGCTAGGTTGATATAATACTATATCTTCACATGACTATAAAAATTAAAAGGATGTTAATTACAGCTGACTAGGTTCATATTTTCTTGAGCACATCATCAGAGTTAGGTTAATCGAAGACCAAGCTTTGATGATGTAGCACTGTTGAGGAGAGCACGAATCTAGACAGCCTTAATTGACATCTTTATAATTTATTTTTATAGTCATGTGAAGATATAGTAATTTTTAACCTTCATTATACTTTTACTTGACATAGTATCCCAATTCAACCAAATTAATTTTGGTTGAATTGGTCCTAAGTCCCAAATTCAATTTTTTTGGGGAAATCAAGGAAACATGATTTACTATTTAATTTGAATTATTATTTTTTTTTTCTTTCTTTTAGCTTTACGCATCTTTAACATCTATTAGTCATTCGAGACGATAATTTTAAAAAATAAAATAATAAATTCTGCTAATATGACACATGGCTTCATTATTTTACGTGCCCACCCAAAACCCCCACCCAAAATGAGAGGGGTATTTTTTTTAAAATAAAAAAAACTCTTCTAATGTGACACATGACGATCTGGGGCGTAATTAGACTCTAAATTTGACATACATACCAAGTCTCTGGCTCTTACCATTCACTTTTTAGACAGGATTAATTAAAACCACTAAAAAGCGGAATATTTGATTGCACCCAAATATTTTGCAAACTTATACCAAACACAGAAATTTAACAAATTAAATAAATTGTGCCAAAATTTTGGAATCCTGACAAATAGCGTGATCCGACCTTAACACTTGTAATCTGGGATCAATGGGAGACTGTCTGTTTGTATCTCTAAGCTCAATATGACTTTCGGAATTCGGATACATAAAAAGTACTCCCTTCATATTTGTTAGAAGTTTTCTTGCTTCTTTTTCTTCAGATTATCGGTTGGAATACATTCATCCACATAGTTTCAGGCAACTTTCCAGAAAAAACTACCCGAAGTGAAAGTTATGAAAGAATTAAAGCCAAAGCTGAGGCGTACAGAACCCACCAAACGGGTAAATTTTTGGAGCACATTGATTTCATTAAAGTGAAAAAAGCTCGAATGTTTTGGGGTAAGATAATTCATTTTGGGGGCATTTTTGATGTAACAAAAGCTCGAATGTTTTGGGGTAAGATAATTCTTTTTGGGGGCATTTTTGATGAAACAAAAGCTCGAATGTTTTGGGGTAAGATAATTCAGTTTGGGGTCATTTTTGCTGAAACATTTCGATGAGGGTTTTCGAATTTTAAATTGATGGTAAACATTATTTCCATTTCATCTCGAAGTAGGAATAAATCGTTTTGTTTTTGGCTTAACATCTATTTGTCATTTGAAACGGGTATTTACCCTCCATACATATATGAATAATCTGTGTGTGTCTATGTGATAGGGGTTGTCTATTGTTCTACATACCACAAAAAAAAAAAAAAAAAAAAAAAAAAAATACTGTCTTTTTAGAAAAATACGGTCTGATATCTTTATATTTTTTAGAGCAGTCTTTGAGTAGATCAAAATATTGGGCCGATATTGCGAGTTTTTTTGGGGTGGACGGGCACCAGGTTTCTATTTTGACCCTAACGAATGAAGATTATTCGAAAATTCATTTTGATAATGACAATAAGAGCAATGATTGACCATTACGTAGAAAATCAATTTGAAAATTTTAACTTTATGTGACCGCCATTTTTCTTTGGGGGAAGGGGAAAGAAAACAGACGTTTGCTTTTAAATAGAGAACAAAATATGTTCCCTGTTTATGGGGAGAAGCGTCAGTAATTGCTGCATTTGTGTCTGAATCTCGCCGACATAGATGTAGTATAGATGCTATAATTTAAAAAAAATAAAAATATTGTGGATTTTTTTATCATGTTTTGATTTTATTTTTATAGTTTGGATTTTTGCATATATATCGTTAGAACTATCTGACTTTCTTAATTTTTGAAGGTACCAAATTATTTGAACGTCAACCTACAATTACAGCAGTAAATTCTTCCGAATATTTTGAATATATTGAAAATAAGAAGAAAACAAGAAAAAATGAAGATTTTGTTGATCAGAATGTAAAGCAACCACATTCAATGGAAGCTTATTATGAACAGCTAATGGCAAGAAAAGATATTTATTTAACAAATGACGACATTGTCAAATATAGAAGAATAGTCAGAGATCAGAGTTTGAAAGGAACGGTAAGAGTAATGAAGATCACTAGTCAGAGATCAGAGTTTGAAAGAAACGGTAAGAGAAATGAAGATCACTAGTCGGAGATCAGTGTTTGAAAGTAACAGTAAGAGTAATGAAGATCACTAGTCAGAGATCAGGGTTTGAAGGAACGGTAAGAGAAATGAAGATCACTAGTCAGAGATCAGGGTTTGAAAGGAACGGTAAGAGTAATGAAGAACAATATTCATCGGTTAACGCAAAGTGGCAAGAAGCCCTTCACGGCGAACGGCGCGGCGGACAAACGGATTTTATATTCGATTTTTGGATTCTACGTGTACCTTGAAACGTAAAATATCAAAATTTTAAGGGGGGGTATCGTGACTACTCCAAAAGGTTCATTATTGAAAATAATAAACCATTACAAATTCTATTTAATTTCAATTAACAGTTAAGAAATGTTAATATTTTTTTATAGATGCTTTGATTAGTATTTCTGAGTGAAAATTTTCAGCAAAAAATCATCAATACTAAAAAAAAAAAAAAAAAAAAAAAAAAAAAAAAAAAAAAAAAAAAAGAGTACAACTCCTTTAATAAAACTGATTCTTTTGGAGTAAATGTAAAGGCGATCCGACTTAGGACACAATCCAATTTGTTTTATATTATAAGATTTTTTTTAAATTGTAACTCTAAATTTTATTCTAGGTTGATTGGAATAAATTTCGACAGTTTACAAACACAACTATTCCGCCTGAAGATAAACTAAGCAATGAATTGTATAGATTATATAAAGAGAAAATAAAAGAACCAGATTATGAAGAACAACTAAAACAGTATATAAGAAAAAAACAAGAAAAACTGAAGAAACAAGAAGAGAAAGAACAGAGAAAAGAAAATAGAGAAGAGAAAGAAATTGATAAATATAAAATAAAAGGAAAAAGAAAAGAACAAAACAAAGATAGTGATAAATTTTATAAATGGGAATTGAAGGATACTGATGAATTAATAGATAAAATGTTAAGAAGGAATTATAATCTACTCTCAGAGGTAGGTAAGAATAGAAAGATGGAGAGACAAGAAGAATACAATGATAATCCATTTTGTAATCAATAGATGGAATGTTAAGAAGGTATTATAATCCCCTCTCAGGGGTGGGTAAGATATAGAGAGATGGAGAAAGAAGAAGAAATAGACAAGAGGAAAACAAAGATATTGATAAATTCTATAGATGGGAAGTTAAGAATAGTGCGAGGAAATAGGTAAGAATAGAAAGATGGAGAGAGAAGAAAAAATAGACAAGAAGAAAACAAAGATAATGTAGATGGGAAGTAAAGCATTAATTAATGGAAAGTAATAGGTAAGATTAAAAAGGTGGAACCACCAAGAAGATACGAGATCAGTGGACATTTTGAAGAAAAAAATATATCTGACAGGATTTGTTCATGAACGCAGGGAGGCAACTCTCGACACATATAGCACGGAATAGGACTAAATGTAGGGAACTAGGAGAGGAGCTCTTCTAGCTAATAATATATTTTACCATTTTTCAGACTCATGAAAGCTATGAAGAACCTAGCGATATCAAATTCGATCTGAGGATGAAATACAATCACCTGGTGGGAGACCTACCTAAGATGAGTTTGAAAAGAAATTTTACAATTCCAGACATGAACCTAAACATGGAGAAGATCTTTAATCTATACAAATCCTCAGAGGTATGAACAAATAAAACCACAAAGAAAAACATCGATAAAAAAAGAAGTATTCAATGCGGAAACATATTCTGATGTCCCCAGGACCCAAATCTGGAATTTCAGCAATTTTTTCCATATTTTTGTGTTTGTTAACAAAATGTCTTTTTTAAAAAAATGTATAGGTATACATATTTTAATAGGCTCCCTCTTCTAAAGATTCTATTTTCAATATTGTGCCGAAGAACGGGGTTGGATTTGGATTCGAACCAACAGCCTCTGGGTTACGAATCCACCACCTCAACCAACTGAGCTACTGAGTCACTTGAAAGGTTGTCGTGTTCTATGTATACATTTCGATATTTATCGTAGTATTATAAGACAAACAAAAGTGGTGTTAAAACTAGACCTCACTTCGTTGCGTGCATTATTTTTCAGATAGATTTGGATCATGAATCGATTGAAGAGATAAATGAAGAAGAAATTCGTAAACAATATTCAAATGAAGATTTAGCAGACAAGAAAATAAAGTCTTTGGAAGAGAAACGAGTCGCCAGATTGATGAAGAAGGTGAAGAAATTGAAGAACAAGTTGAGATCGACAACGACGCAGAAGAGCGTTTGGAAAATATTGGATGCAAATCCAGGATACTTCAAGAGATTATTTTCAAATGAAATGGTTTTCCAGAGATATTTTGGAGGACCGACGCAGGTGAGAGACTTGTAATGCCCTGCGGGAGATTGAGCGCACATCCCTGAATGGCATTATAGCACCATTGTCATTAATCCTATTTGTTTGTTGCTCTTTCTATTCCAGAGTACTCCAGACGTTTACAAATTATTACGTAGAACAATGGTAACTGATGTGTCTCTCCTATCGAAAGAAATTCTAAGAGGTCAAGACACTATTCAAGCGTCTCAATTTAAACAATACGTAAACTTCTTACGGAAATATAAAAACAATTCCCAGTTATCTGCCCAAGGTAAAATAAGATGTATAGGTAGGGTTGTTGCGATATTGGTCTCTATGCGATATACGATATCGATATTTTTTCCAGTATCGATATAGCGATATTATCTAAGCTTTGGTAGCTTAGTTTACTCTGCGGATTATGATTACCTACTTAAAAACCAGTAAAATAATAGAACACACTACCCATCGGTAAGGCAATAACAAACCAGACTAAAGATAAAAACAATAACAAACAGCTACTAGGGATGACCATTGAATAAAATAGAGGAGGAAGTGTGAATGCACTTTATACAACACAAAGGATCTGATATACACTTGAACCCTTCCTACGGCGTTTCGGGTAGGTGATGTGCAGTGGCAGATTTACCATAAAAGCAACATAGGACATGGCCTAGGACGGCAAAATATGGAGCAACTTGAATGTGGAAATGGATTTAGCTGGAATGAAAATAGTGTCTATGTTTATACATTTTTCTCACTTTCTACTCGATTGAAAATCAGAAAGATACTGTACAGTTTGCATTATACATAGCATACTCCAACTGCCGTAGAGCTTTCAAATATAAGCGCGTCATCATCTTGAGTTTTTGACGAGTATCTAGGATGTATTGAATAATTGAAATAAAATAAATAAGATTAAGAGCATTGTTTTTCATTACTGAGCCACAAGTTTTAAATTTCCTAGCGGCGGCGAAGGTTAAATCCGCCACTGGTGATGTAGTATTGCGGTGGTTGAAGGATTTAGCATCATGTGTGCTATGGGAGGATGCCATTTAACAGGGCCCAATATTTTTTTACGGGGGGGGGNNGGGGGGTCCGCAGCATCGAAAGCTAAGCCAGGACTAACACCTGAAAATTATTATCATGGAAGGTGATGTTGTTTTTGTTGGTGCTGCTTTTGTTGTTTTTGTTACTGTTGTTGTTGCTGCTGTTACTGCAGTTGTTTTTTTGTTGTTGCTGCTGTTGTGATGATGTCGTTGTTGTGGTTTTTGTTGTTGCTGGTGTTGTTGATGTTATTGCTGCTGCTGTTGTTTTTTTTTTATATTGTTGTTGTTGCAAAGTAGAGTATTTTCATAAAAAAAAAAAAAAAAAACTTTTCTGTNGGGGGGGGGGGGGGGTTAGACTCCCTGGACCCCCCGGGTACGGCCTTGCGATACGTGATAGCATTATAAAGTACAAATTGTTAACGTGTAGCCTAGGCTTGGCTTAGTGATATTGGAGTGAATGTTGGAAATACGTTCTAATGATGGCCACAAACATTGTGACATAATAGCGCATAAAATATACACGTACATTTTGCATTGATACCTACAAAAATTACATTTCCAGATGTTCTTGATGAAGAAGCCAGAGCTCGTGGTATGGGGAGATTAACGTTTATTCATAACTCTGTAGAATATATTGTCAATAATTCTCAGGAAGTAAGAGACATTATCAAAGCTGACGAAGTAAAACAGGAGGAGGAATTGAGAAAGAACAACATTACTATTCCAGGTATGATTTAAAAGAGGAAGCAAAAGCTTTTGGAATTAGAAAATTATTCTAAATACACATTTTCAAGCAATCTTCGGAAATAAGAAATATTATATAAAAAAAAAAGCTGCTGTTTGTTTACATAAACTAATTTTATGGAACGCGACATATGATTTTAGGTTACTTTTCGTGTTCATCACAGAAAGTGATGGTGGTGGAAGGGTTGGGTAGCATATTATGCTACTCTGAGGACACTGGACTAGATGTTGATAATCCCAGGCCATACCATGGCCTACAATAGTGTTAAATATTTCAAATTCATTAGGATGAAATTCCATGGGTTGGCTGGGTTTGAACTCATGCCCTACTGTTTACCAGTCGGAGCGTCTTACCACTACGCCACCGAGGCTATCAAATAAATGATCAATTATTATTCGAGCCGTAAAAACTAAAATCATAGAAATATTAATCGAATATATTTTTTTTTTTTTTTTTGAGCAATTTTTTTTATTTTGTAATCGATCTTTTGAGAGAGAATAAAATCATCATCATCATCCCGTGGAATCCCCATCCGGAGTAAGGGCCTCGCCCAATATCTTCCAGTTTGTTCTATCCTGATTTAATTTTTCCATCTTGTTGCTAGGTGACTTCGATTTCTCTTTCCATCTCTCGGATACCATTCCTGCACAAGTTTGATCCACTTCTCTGGCGACATCCTTGCCACATGACCGTCCCATTGCCATTTTTTCTTCAGTAGCTCTATTCTCACATCTTTCTCTCGTGCTTTCCTCCGAATCTCTCTCTCTCACTCTGTTTTTGTCTCGATCTTTCAACTTTATGCCTAATATACTCTTCATCGTTCTTTGAAGAAAAAAATAAATTCCTAAGAATTGTTAAATGTCTGAAAGTATTTCTTTGAATTCTTTATATTGCTTCCTTTTGAATGAATTTTATAGCTTTCACACATTCCGTTTGAATACCAGTTTGGTGTTTTTCTTTTTCTTCTTCCAGAAAACTGCACCACTGAACGTAATGTTTGGCATCATTGGGATGCCTCTCCCACAACTGAACATCCCAGGAAAATATTCAACGATGTTATGTATCGGACAGACAGTTTTGATCCTCAATTTGGACCTTGGCATAATACATCAGATGAAATCAATCTCTTATGGAGACATTATAAGAAGGAAGTTTCGCCTGATTATACGTACCATGAAACTACGTGTAAGCAATCATGTGAAAGTTTTTCCTTAAATTAGACAATCGCGTACTTACTTATCTTATAGCATAACATTTCATTAAGCTCCACCCCCTTAGGTCCGTAATCCCTACACCATAGCCTCATGGGCTTTTTATGTATAGGGTTAAGATTATTTCTCTTCAAATTCTTTCAACTCTTCAAAGGTTCAGCTGCCGAGAGAGTTTGAGTAGTCTTCTTACCAGATTGTTTTGGACAAGGTCCTCTCTGGGGTTTAGTGACCCGATGATACTCACTCTCCAATTGAGTAGGGCATTGCAATCAAAAATCACATGAGAGGCTGTTTCCTCTTCCTCCCCACATAGTGTACACAATGGGTTTTCCCGAAAGATTCCCATATTGTGTAAGTGTTTTCTGAGACTACAATGTCCCGCTTTTAGTCCTAGTGACCAGTTTTTTTCGTTTCCGACTTAAGCGAAGGAGATCAGCAGTATTTTCAGACAGACGATTGGGATATTGTCTAACCTTCAACATTATGAGAGATAGCGAGTCGAAATTATTATGAAATGCATTAAAAACAATTTAAGATTATATCATTCTTTGAAGTCCTAGTGTATTTGAATGAATAGATTGATTGTTGATTTCAGTCCGTGAGCGTCCAACAACACCAGAAATCAAAGTCAAAGTACCTCCTCCTTATTATTTCTATTTGAAAAGATTGAAAGAAGTTGATGCGCTTGAACGAAGAATAACAGAGTCTACAACGACAAACTATGAACCGGAAAATATGAATGTGAAGGAATATGAGAACGAGGTTGGAGAGATCATTCGGGTTCATGAAATAGGGATGGAAACTACACGCAAACCTTATTTTGATCCTCTGAATTTAATAAGAAGCTACGAGGATGATGATCATGATGGAGTAAGTGTCTGGGGATCAGTGATGTTCTTTCTATAGTGGCAGCATCGTATTCGATGGTAGTTAGATTTATAAGGGTACAGCTCTAAATAAAAAATGTAAATGTGTATCAACCTAGATTTGTGGGTATCACCGCATTACAAGGGCCACTACACTAAACTATCACTGCACTATATATTTCTTTGCTCTTGTAATGCCGTCAATGCTCGCTACTCAAAGGAAAGTAGCTACTCAATTGGCCTCACGAGGCTCAGTGCACACCGAATAATCAAGCACAGTTCCAAAAAACCGGTTCTGCCAGAATTCGAATCCGGGTCTTCCGCGTGCAAATTCAGTATGATACCCACTGTTCCTGGAGGCTAATAATTGACATGGGCTCCCGAACCATGACAATTACTGTAATATAATTACGTCAGTAACACAATCGTTACAAACATAAAGATATTACAGCGTGAGATGATTTCTGTGTTATTTTACACCATCAGCTCAGATGGACTCGACTCCGTGACATGTCTCCCTCAGGTAACTTCTTACAATCTCGAAACTCCATTAATTTTCCTTAATCTTACAAACAAAAACTCTTGATCCTTCGAAAAAGAAATACTAAAAATACTTATCGAATTGCTCCAGTGGGGACTGTAGGCAACTGCGCCTTAGAGTTTTCGCAGAGTACCACATCTTCGCATATATGCAAGGAAAAACAGAAAACCATTATGTGAATGCGCATATGGAGCAATTTGAAGAGTCCGATACAAACATAATGTGCATTGAGTGGCGGATTTACCGTAAAAGTAACATAGCCAATGGCCTTTAGCGACAGAATTTAGTGGCGGCAAAATATGGGCGGTAATTGAAATTTTCAAGGCATACTGCAGCGAAAATCGCATTTCTCGTCAAAATAGAGGCGGCAAGTTCTAAATTGCCTAAGGGCGGCCAAAGGATAAATCCGCCAATCTATGGTTTTGTTTTTCCTAGCATGTATGCAAAGATGTGTGGTATGTTATAAGATGAGTAAGTATGCGGCTGTCTGAGAGCACCCTTATACCTCAACGGGATAATATTTTTCCTCTTTTTGAAACAGAAACAAGTGATCAATTTAAATATAAATGAAGGTAACTCATACATGAATCTTGACTCTGAAGAGATCAAAGCAGGAACATTGAGGAAATCATCTCGAACAACAATGAAATGGAAAAGAATAACAAAGACAACAAACATCACACAAGCAACAACAACACCATCAACAACAACAAAAATGCCGTGGTATCAAAAATCGTCATTAAAATATTTTCAAAAATTGAAAGATAGAAAAGCATGGGAACTCAGAACAAGAACTCCAAAATGTAAGTATTTCCTAGAAATGATAGAGAAGCATGGGAACTCAGAACAAGAACTTCAAAATGAAGTATTTCCTAGAAATGATAGAAAAGCATGGAAACTCAGAACAAGAAATCCAAAATGTAAGTATTTCCCAGAAATGATTGAAAAGCATGGGAACTCAGAACAAGAACTCAAAAATGTAAGCATTTCCTAGAAATGATGGAAAAACATGGGAACTCAGAACAAGAACTCCAAAATGTTAGTATTTCCTAGAAATTATAGAAAAGCATGGGAACTCAGAATAAAAACTCCAAAATGTAAGTATTTCCTAGAAATGGTAGAAAAGCATGGAAATTTAAAATAAGAACTCCAAAATGTTAGATTGAGCACCGGCTGGCTTTTTTTTTTTTTTTAATAATAATTTGACTTTTATTTATTGAAGTTTTCATTACAAAGTGTTTACATGAACATGTTTCTAGAATACAAATTGAAACAAATGATTCAATTAACCAAGCATACCATGATTTAATTAAAGTAACAGTAGAGTAGAATGATCTTTTAGTCCTGAGATACTTGACTGGCGTAAAATTTAACAAAATTCCCCAGGACCGGCTGGCTTTAAAATCTTAAATGAGAAGGTATATCAAGTGACACCTTGTTTTTAAGGACTCGGTAATACGAGTTCATTTTAGAAAACCAGAGCTCTCTAGGATCTACCGTTCACGAATGACAGGACGGAACATGCGAAAACGAACCCTTTGCGGCCGCACCTAAATGGTAGGTAAAAATGCCGAGAAATTTTGTTTTTACGATCCCAAATCACTTTGCGGAGAACGATTTAGTAAAAAAATAACCAACGTGTTTTCACGAGAATTTTGATTAATTGATAAATCAGGGCGAAAATAAACCAACCTTTTGAAAAAGTCATCCGGTGCCAATCGTTTAGACTGGCACCGGATGACCGAGGAATTTTCTTTTAGCATAAAATTTATCCCCCTAAAATCTAAGGCATACGGGTTTTTGCGTTTCCTTATATTTTCAGCCATTCTCGAGATACGGGGGGTGGGGTGAGACTTTATGGACACCCGGTATATAAATATTTAATGGATAAATTATCATTTTACAACTATAATTGAACAATGTGACCTCCATGTCAGAACAAACATTCAATGGATTGATTATCATTTTCAATGTCTGAGATTACCTCCGTATTGATTTAAAATTATTTCAAATTTCTGGGATTGTCTGCGGGGAGAAACAAAAGGTAGGATGTTTTCCTTTGATTTTGTGTTTTCCTTTTCTTTTTTTTCAGCCAACAAAACTACCAAATTACCAATCGGAATTCTTCATTGGGATGACATGTACTATGTGAATGATCCCCCAGGAAATAAAACAGTAGACAGTGGTACAGAAGACTATAAGCTATTGAAAAGGGGAAACTATTTCGATAGGAAAAACAAACTTCGTGAGAAAATCAAGAGAGAAAGAGCTTTGAACGAATATTATTCGAGAAAATTTTCAATATCAACAGAATCAACAGTTTCCTTAACATTTGGTGAGTGCTGAGTAGGGATTGACCCCCGGGGAAAATGTTGAATAACTAGGAGTCATAATGTGAAAGTCTATGCTCTAAAACTGCAATGTTGTTTCATACTAGGGATGGGCTAGTCATTCACGAGTCGAGTCATGAATTGACTCATGATCGACCCATCTTTTTGAAATGAGTCGACTCTTCAAAGAGTCGATTTACGAGTAGCTTTTTTTGTTGACTGATAAAGATAATAAAGGGGGAAATATTTTTCAGGGTTTTTATTGTTTGCTGAAGGAAAATGTTCTTTTATTCTGGTGACGATTGATTGTGATGTCTTTTTAATTTATTCACCAAAGTCGGGGACGTTTATTTGGTAGATGCCCCTTTTGTCAGTTGGTTTTATTAAGTCTTTCTGATCAAAATAAGGCATTTTTGAAAATTGTCACTCGATGCGAGTCCAGATCGAGAGTCGACTCATTGAGTCGATTCATATTGTCATAAGCAATTAAAAAAAAAAAAAAAANAAAAAAAAAAAAAAAAAAAAAAAAAAAAAAAAAAAAAAAAAAAATCAAGTTAAAGTGAGATGAACTTTACATACATTGCGAAATCCTTTTCCCAATTCTATTTAGGCTCAGCGTGCCTTCATTGGTCATGCCTTTATTCAAAGAATCAAAACTTTGACCTGAAAATATTCTTGCTTTTATTTCAGACTTCCTGAGAGTGTCGTCAGATCGATATTATTGGGGAAACTTACATCATACTTACAAAATATATGATGTGAATTCAACAGAAGAGTACGAGCATGAGAAGAAATTATTCTATGCAGAATTAAATTTACACAAAAGTAAGAACCAAATAGACATGTTATTTTACCGTGAAAAAATATCGAAACTAGCTCTTTGCCCGTGCTTCGCTTCGGTTAGATTTAATGTCGCATTAAATCTTCTCAAGTTTGAATTTTTTGGTGGAACCGACCCCCCAGAGTGAGCACTACTCCCATTTAGAAAATTAAATATTTTCTTCAAGGATATGACTTTTTGTACTGCGGAACACCTTTGTATCGAATTTCAGCTTTCTCGCTCATCCCGAAGTGATACTTCTCAATTTTTTTGTTGGTGAAAACAGTCCATAAACCAAGGGGAAAAACCGGAAAATTTCAAATTTTATATTTTTTATGGAGTCCTTATGTAATCTTTTGGGGGGTCGATTCTCGGTCATTTTTCGTTATCTCCTTTATTTTGCCCAGAAAAAAAAAATTAAAAAGCGTCATTTTTGGAGTAACTTGCTCCCACTTGAACTTTCGATTTTTTCTTATTACGCACCTACATACTTAAAGTGATCTGTATGCAAATTTGAAATTTACTAGGTTTAGCCGTTGTGGAACTACGTTGATTGTCAGTCAGTATACCAACTGGGCTTAGGAAAGGAAGTTAGTAGTGATAATGAAATAATATTTCAAGCATTGGCTGAGTGATGTTAAGTTTCAACATCTTTGGAATCGCCACGAAAAAGAAAAAAACCTCGAATTTGATATTTTACGTTTTGCAACTACATGTGGACAGCCACTAGAATGCACCACATCACACTTAGGTAACATTGAGACCATAACGAATAGAACAGAAAGTGTGGGAATTCATGCAGTTACATGTGGACAGCCAGTAGAGTGCACCACATCACACTTAGGTAACATTAAGACCATAACGAATAGAACAGAAAGTGTGGAAACTCATGCAGTTACATGTGGACACCCACTAGAGCGCACCATATTACACTTAGGTGACATTAGGACCATAACGAATAGAACAGAAAGTGTGGAAACTCATGAATTTGATATATTTACCACACAATAATAGTATCCAGAAAACTGCTGTTGTCAAGGGACTCTTCAGTCCTATTCGGGTCATAAATAGGGACTATTATTATAATATTCTGGAGTTAGACTCTTGAGATTCTCTTTGCACTAAAGAAATCGTGAATGCCATCAAAAACGTTGACAACAACAATTTTTTTTTTGGAATTCCAGCTCACAAAGAAGAAAAAACTACAATCACTACAACATCTAAACGACCAAAAACGAAGAAGACCAAACCATCTCGACCAAGTACCACCACACGTTATAAAACAACTGTGTTCTTTCCCCTACATGGAAATTATGATGAATTTAATAAATGGAAAGATTACTTGAAAGAAAAACTCGGTGCCTTGCCCTGGTAAGTATTAGTGAGACATATTACGTTAAAAGGTCTCAAAATTTTCCATGATGATGAATCACTACTGATTCAATTGGGATAGAAACAGAAATCAATTTGGAGTAAAAATTGTAACATGTAAATGTTTCCCCAATCTCCGATGAAAAGTGTGTAAACCATTTTTTTTCTCGTCACATTTCCAACCCTGCCCTTAACTCTCTTTAGATAGAGGGACTTAAAATGAATACTACCAAGGCACCCAAGTCCATGCCGTTCGTAAAAGGCTATTAATGAAAGTGTCGGAAACGATATCTTTTCCATTACCCATGAAGAAAGCAAGGAGAAGCTACTGCCTTATATCCCCCCTATGTCCCATGTGGATAGGGGGACTTAAAGAGAATACTACCAAGGCACCCATGTCCATGCCGGTCGTAAAAGGTGACGAAGGGCAGGGTTGGAAACGATATTTGTACAATTACCAATGCGGAAAGCAAGAAGAAGCTATTGCATTATCTGTAAGGAACTCATAGCGAGTTAAGTTGGTTAAATTGGGATACTCATAATGAAGGTTGAAAATTACTATAGCTCCGATGATGTTCTCAGGAGAGGACGAAACTAGTTAGCTCTTTAACATCTTTAATATTTTTTAGTCAAGTAAAGATATAGTAATTCTCAACCTTCATCATAGCGAGTTGTTTAAAAGCAGCCCCACAGCTGTTCCCCTAAGATGATCATCCAATTTATTCTTTTCAGGTATTCTGACACTAGAGAACGAATACAAATATACAAAGACAATAAATCACTTCTTGAAAGACCAATTGAAAAGAGTGGCGTCTACTATGAGAGCAACAGTGACGATTTACCTGTCAATATGTCTGGATCAAGAGATACGGAAGAGCAAAGCCCAGCAGATCAATGGAGAGAGTTTGACAAATGGCAAAGAGATAGGTAAACATAAGAGAAATATAGTAACAATGATCATTTAAAATCAATAATTTTAGAAATAGGTTGAAATAAAGTAACCAAAAAGGTTTTCATTGTCCTTGGCTGCAACTGTAATGATATTCATTCTAGACCGTCCTGGTGCGTAAAACCGGCTGTCGTGGTAGAAAATGATATTCGATTATGATGAACGTTTTGAGTCGATCCCAAAAAAAACTGGTTGCCACTAAGCGTTAACTGATTTCGATTAAATTTATTCTGAACGATAGGTAGGCGTTTCATGTACGTCCAAGTTTTTATATATGTCCAAGGTTTTGTGTATGCCCCATTTGTGGTCTAATTGTACCTCGAAACTTTTTTCAATTTGATTTTTGAGTCGATCCCCCAAAAAAACTCTTTTCCACTTAGCGTTAAATGATTTTGATGAAATTTATTCAGAACGAAGGTAGGCGTTTTATTTACGTCCAAGGTTTTATGTATGTCCAAGGCTTTATATATGTCCAAGGTTTTATGTACGTCCAAGGCTTTATATATGTCCAGGGTTTTATGTATGTCCAAGGATTTATGTATGTCCAAGGATTTATGTATGCTCAAGGCTTTATGTACCGTATGTACGTCCAAGGTTTTATATATGTCCAAGGATTTATGTATGTGCAAGGTTGGAGGAATGATTTTTTTTTAGTCCCTAAAAGAAAAAAATAAATGTGTCACATTGGCAGAGTTTTTACTTTATTTAATTTATGTCTGGTGCTCTTCTTTTTCCACCATGATCGAAAGTGGAGAAAACATTTCCGGATATGGCACCAGAGAGTGAAATAGTCTCAACTTAGTTCCAGAACTATGCCCCTTTTGCCACTTACGACGAACAATTTAAAAAGTCCTTTGGGTCAGGATCTTCCTAATGCCTATAATTATTTGTTAGGAGTTTATCAAATTATTTTCAGGTTCACTCGTTTGGATTTAACATTTGAAACTATCGAAGAACCTCCATATGAAAAACTACCATTCGAACTCAGAACAACAATGGATTCTCGCTTTCACCAAGTAACACTGTATCCTAAAATAACAACACCAACATTAGAACCAGATACAGAGGAAGAATTTCGAAAACTAGAAGCAGTAATACCAAGAAAAACAAGAGCACCGCGTCAAACACCATCAACCACAGCTTTAGCTAAACCAAATAAAAGAAAAAGAAGAGATATTCATAAATATAAATATAAAAATGAAATCTTTAAACTTTGGATGAATTGGAAATTTGGAAGAGAAAGTAGACACCTTCCTAGACATAAAAGACATATGGAAGAATATAATAAAAATAGAAATCTTCTTGATACATTTAAAAGATATGTTGATATTATTAATGAAAAGAAACAGAAAGATTTGATAAGGAATGATATTGATATAAATGAAAATTTAGGTCAAAAGTCCAATCTTGACATCAAAAATAAAAGTAAAATATTCGATAAGAAAGATATAAAAAACAGAAACGATTATATTAATTTAAAAGATGATTTTGAGAAAGAAAAATATAATGGCGCAGTCGATACAATCCAAAAATTAAAATCATTATTTCGTAATATAGAATTTGAAAAATATGATGCAAGTAGAAAAAATATTATCCAGGTTCAAAACAAAACAAACAACGCGATGAATTCAAGTAACAATAATGAAACATTAGTAAATCAAAATAAAATAAAATCCAATGAACGGATAGAAAAGATTGGTTTTAATAATGACTATCATTTTCATAGGAAGAACAGATACAGCATGGAAAAATCTTTGTTCGAATTGAAGAAAATAGTAGATGATTTGATCAACATCAAAAATTCAAAAATAATTAAAAATAAAATAATTAATAATTTTATCAACAAAACAAAGGATCAAAATATTGTGAATAATTTAAAATTAATTTTTGAACAAATCGAATCAGAAAAAGAAACGAAAATCAATGAGTCAAATGAAATAAATCAAACCAATAGATCCAATGAAATTAAAGAAGGAGGATCTATTGACAGAAACATTGCAAACAAAAATGAACGGAATGGAAAGTTGACAGATAAATACAAAAAACATAGTGTAAAACTAAACAATAATATAACGAAACATTCTATTGAATCTGTTGAAAACAAAGATATTTCCAACAATCGAAAGATTAATAATTCTGTCGAAACAACTAAACTTGATAGTATTAATCTATTCAATAATAGCATAAACATTGAGTACAATCTGAATTCTAGAGAAATGGATAGTACATTTCAAAATTATTTTAAAGGTGAATATGTTGACGACACAACTGAAACCCAAAAAGATTCCAAACTTTCAACAGAAATTCTAAATATATTAGAAGATTTCTATAATCTAACAATGATAATCATTAAGTTTTTATTTCATTGTATTGATATTATGATTGATAAATCAATTCAATTAAAAAATACAATTGAAATAGATTATAATTCAATTAAAATAAAAATAAATACCTTTATTAATAATGTATCTGTATATTTAAAATTTGAAGAAAATATTATTAATTTAATTAAATATATGAAATTACAAGATCCAGCAAATAATAATGTTTTACATTTACATCGATTGAAAAGAGCAATATTTGTTGATTTAAATGAGAAATTTAAAAATGTTACTAATAATATAAAGAAACTTAAAAATGATATTCAGAAGTTTAATTTAACACAAGAGGAAAACACAAATGATACTGTAACACATTTTGATGAAACTGATAGTTCTCAAGACATGAACGGTGTGACAAATCTTAACAGCACTGTTAATTCAGAAGCTGATACGGATTATGGAAAACTGTTTGAAAATTGGTTAGAAAATGTAGGTGGAAACAACGAAAGTAATGTAATAGAATCACAAAATATAATAAAACCTAAACGACATAAACGTAATATTGTAAAAGTTACAAATGAAATAAGAAATATATCAAGAGAATTTAATTCAAGCTCTTTTATAAGTAATCAAAATAAAACTATCAGAACTACTCCTGATGATGAGAATGGAAGCAATTCAGAAGATAGTTCAAATGGAAAAACAATAAAGTCTACAACATATGATGATAATGGAAAACTATTTGAAGATTGGTTGGAAAATTTAGGAAAAGATAATGCTACTAAAATCCAGGAAAATCAAGAAAATAATACAAATAAATCTAAAAGACGTAAAAGAAACGTGAAAATAAACGAAACTATCCAACGAACAAATACATCTTTTGGAAGAAATAATACTCAAACTAGTTTGAATGATCAAAAAGAATCTACAGCTAAAATTGATTATGGTGATTTTTTTCAAAAATGGTTGGAAAATTTAGGAACAGAAAACGAAACAATCAGTGATGAATATGCAAAAAATAATGGAACCGAATTTAAAAGACGTAAACGGAATGTTGTTTCAAATAAGAAGAAAGTGTCAGAACTAAATCTCAATGACAATACGACAAACAATAAGAATGCAACAGAAAGATGTGGAGATGAATTCGAAGATTGGATTGATAATCTAGATGAAGAAAAAGACACAAATAAATCACACAAACGAAAACGTAGGAGTTTGAAGAATTTTGAAAGACAAGGAAATGAATATTTTAAAGGTAAAAAAGTAAGTATTAACTTTTAAATAAATTAAAACAAAACACTTACCAAAAACACTATTTGTAAAGAAACTAGTTTCGAATTATTCGATTCAGTATCAGTCTAGTTGAGTTAATTTCCATCTTTGACTCGACTAGACTGATGATGAATCGAATGATTCGAAAATAGTTTCTTAATAAATAATTATAAATAGTGTTTCTGGTAAGTGTTTATTTAAAAGTTAATATTTTTTAACACTTATAATTAACATGTTATTCAAAGATTTAAAAAACTAAGTGATAATATAGAAAAGATTGGGCTGTCACTGAATAGAATTAATTTAAAAATAATTATGAACGAACTTTCAATAGTAGTCAGAATGTCAATATCAGTGGGCTGTTCCACGAAGCAACTTCTCACTTCGAACTATTCAAAAAAAGAAAGAAAAAAAATGGAGTGAGGAATATTTGCATTCCACGAAGCTTTTCAAAATCTTCCCCATTACAATGCGAACAACCATCTTTTTTACTAAATTACTTATTTGGGATCATAAAAAATAATTTTTAAGTATTTTTACGTACCATTTCGGTGCGGCCGCAAAGAGAATGGGTCACATGTTCCACCCCGTAATTCGTGAACGGTAGATCCTAGAGTGCTCCGGTTTTCTGTAATGAACTCATATTAACCAGACCTTTAAAAAAAGTTGTCACTTGATATACCTTCTCATTTAAGATTTTGAAGTCAGTCGGTGCCCAGCCTAAACGGCTGGCTGAGGCCAAAAATTTTTTAGTCTAAAATTAATCCCCCTAAAATCTAAGGGATACGTGTTTTTGCGTTTTCTTATATTTTCAGCCATTCTCGAGATACGGGGGGTGGGGTGAGACTTTATGGACACCCTGTATATTTTTTTCGTTTTCTGGAAAATCATATTATTATCCGCAGTAATAGCTGTTACACCAAGTTCTGTCGATTCACTGAAATTGCGGAATTTTGTCACTTCCGTTGCACTGAAATTGCGGAATTTTGTCACTTCCGTTGCATTGAGCTAATCACTACAAGATGTCCGTCCTCTGGGGTTGACTGGGAGTCCTGGATTATAAGCCCAGTCATTTGGAGTAGACCAATTGAGAGGTGCTCCTTGTCGGTGACAAGATACGAAATATTGCCCCTCAAATTCGCTAGTCTTAAGGTGGTATCACACTATTTGTCATGATTACAAAAGTTTTCAAAATGTATTTGTACCAAAATTTGGTATATTTGTTGATATTTGGATTTGGTATATTTGGATCTGGGTTTGTACTCCTAATATCACGCTAGTTGATGAGATTTTCAGACAAAAATATTTGCTTTCAAATTTTGTTGTGCATTATAGGTACCATGGCAACTAGATATTTATCTGTAGGTAATAAATATAATTTTGATATTTTCTATTTTACCAATACGATTTATGATCGAAAGATTATTTTGTTCTTCTTCACTTATGTATTTTCGATAATTGATGAATTGGGCGTCCACAGGCGCCTCAGAATTTTTTTTAAAGGTAAGATTAATGAAATGGTTTCAAAAACGATCAACCATGGCAAACGTGTTTGTCATACGTTTAAACCCTATCAGAATATTTAGACAAATTTTGGTCACTTTTGTGTTTGATATCAAAGCAATCATATAGTGAATCAAATCAAATATATTTGCCGACCACAATGTTTCGTACTGTTTGAATTCGAAAAAATGACGAAATTTCGAATCATGACAAATAGAGCTCACCAGTATTGTAAATCTTACTTTTTGAACGGTCTCAATATTTCTTTCAGAAAAAGATTTTGGTGAACAATTTGATACGCAAATTATTTCCTCGTTGTAAAAGAGATATTGTCTATACTTACTCCGACGAGTCAACCATACTGCCTGATGATTATTGGTATTTTGATTTCGCTGCCAACGCATTTGTTAAAGGCAAAGAATTGAGAGATCCCAAATACAATATATCCAAATATAAAGAGAATGATGTATTGAAGAATGTTGGAATATTCAAATATGGTATGTTCTTTTTCGAAATTGAGCCATTTTTGTGTGGTGTATGGCCAGGGGCAGCTGCCCCCCCCCCCTAGAAATTCCCAAGAGTATGCAGCACGGAAGGGGCAACTTAAATTTACACTAGATAAAATGATTTTTGGAAGCAAAAAAGTAATCAAGCACCGAAATACGGTAAATGCCGAATTTTGTCCTTAATCCAACAGCCCTACTGTGAACAATCAAATGTAACTGTGGCAACCTTGTCGTATCGTTTGGACTGTTATCATTTGTGTCGGCATTTTGATTGTTTTCGGGTATCGCGGTCGCAGTCTGCCGCATTCTTCTTGTCTCCCTGCGATCACTACCGGCTCGCGTGCTGTCACTTCTAGCGGTGGCTCCAGAGGTGCCTTAGTGCCCCCAGGAGGTAGCGTTTTTCAGAGGTCTGAATAAAAATCCTTTTTTCTCCATTGGGAGATCGCAGTTGATGTTCATGTGGTATTAAAATGTTACCACACTACTTCCTGGGACGTTACTGATACTTGTAACTATCCAGGGATCATCAACCACTTGCTCGGGCCCTGGAGTCGCCCCCTCCCCCAATAACTTAATCATCAGTTACCCCTGAGGGTTTATTATTAAATAAGTAACGATTTACTTTATCGACCCCAACCCCTCCCTCCCGACATGAAGATCTCACCTGCCCCCNCATGAAAATCTCAGCCCCCCCCCCCCCCTAGGCAAGATGCTGGCTACGCCCTTGCATTTGTATGGGGGAGAACAAATCGTACACATGTTTGCGAGGAACTCTTTGGTGTTGTTGATGTTGTTGCTAGTAATAATAATAGTGAATTTTGTACATAAATTACGTCGTGAACCTTAATTATTTAATAACAACTAGTGACAACATTTCTTTCTTTTTAATTGTGATTTATTGTGTATAATGTTATTATTATTATTAATTAATTGATTCTTACTGATCCCATTCCTTTATCAACTCCCCTTCTCATCAGTAAGGGGCCTCATATTTAACTATTCTATAATTAAAAAACTGAAGCATCAACTGCAGGTAAGCCAAGAACAATATTACCCTTCGCTCTCCCGAACCACCCCTACAACACAGTCCGCACCTAATAAAATCATTGTCCGTCTAGGACATCTTGGTAGTCTACACCAAGAGTGCCGAAACAGTATTGTTTCTTGAGCATATAAATATGTAAACAAAACTATTGTTTCTCAACCATATAAACAAAAACTATTGTCTCTCGAACATTGCAAATCTTTGCGGAAATCCGTCCCTGATAATTTTCCTAGTTTATCCATTTAAAAAAAAAATGCCCCTGATGATAATGTTCATAAAATTGCAGGCAATTTTTCCCAAGAAGTATTAACAAACAAAACATGTCCTCCTGAACCCGAACCACCTGAATGGACGAGAAACTATTCGGAGAAATATATCCCATGCACGTTCTTCAAATGGTCTCGCTACTTGGAGTTCCACTCTCAATATATGCACTTTCTATTTGGCACTGACGCTGAAAAGATGAGTACCAAAAAAATGAAACGAAATTTGACAGCCAAACGATTGAAAGCACACGAAGCTCATATGTACTATAAAAATAAAACTATACCTAAAACTACAATTTTATGGCCTTCAAGTGTTTGGTTAAATACTACAGATTATAGTGCACAAAATTCCTATATGCTTAAAGTGAGTTAAATTATTGTTTGGGGTTTTACTCAATGAAGTATTGCCAAGAAGAACTAGGCCGCCTTTAAGGCTGTAGGTACTTTCGTAGATTTCTGAATTTTTTCCCGCTTTCGTTATCCACCGGCGGAAGCATTTCCAAATGTGTGTCCATATAAGAGTGAAATATTCCGAACGTTCCAGAGATATGCCCTTGGATTTCCTAAGGACTTATGAATGACATAGTACAGGAGAATAGGTACCACGAGACGAGTAAACATCACTCCAAGAGAGGTTACGGACATCCTTTAATTGAAACCAAATTGCAAACACATATTATATTATACTAGCTGTTAGGCCCGTGCGGAGTGGTTACGGATATTCTTTAATTGAAACTTGAAACCCAATTGCAAACACAGTTCACTCTTAGAGGCTCGGCATTCTGACTTTTTAGTATTTTCTAAATTTTATTTTACCCGTTCCCGGTTTCGAACTCGTATTTCTGGAATGGCTGGCCATACGTTTGCAGAAAATGTCCTAAAATAAGAACTAAACGGCCACCTAAAACTTTCTCGCTTTGAGTTGATATGTTGTCACGACAAAATTTAATATAATCCTTCCAACAAAAAACTTTATAAAGTCGCCAAAGACATTAAGACAAAACATATTATCTAACAATTAAGATTGATTAATATCATTCTCTTTTTTCTTCTTACAGCTTTGTAAAATTAAAGGTATAGCTATTAATTGGACAGATATTACAATGGATTCTGAAGTTCGGAGGATCTCGAGTATAGTTTGGGAATATACAGAATCTACACCGTCACCTCCAGTCACAGGAACGAGACCAAAAATAAAAAAGAAAAAAGTAAAGAAATCTCAAATAGAAAAAGACGAAGCATATTATTATTATAACGAAGAAGAAAAAACAACAACTGAACATATTGCTGATTGGGAATATGCGTATGGAATGTTTAGACACTGGGAGAATCTTAAACAACGACGAAAATGACCGAATAGACACGAAACGAAATATTAGACAGTTAAAAATTTTCGAACAACAACGGAGATAACCGAATAGAGATGATATAGAATGTTTTGATAGTGGGGAAAATCTTAAAAAAACGACGGAAATTATCGAATAGACACAAAATGAAATGTTTAGACGGTTGAAAAAAAATTGAACAACAACGGAGATAACCGAATAGAGAAGACATAGAATGTTTTGATAGTGGGAAAAATCTTAAAAAACGACGGAAATGACCGAATAGACACGAAACAAAATGTTTAGACAGTTTAGACGAATTATTATTATAACGAAGAAGAAAGAACAACATCTGAACATAATGCTGATTGGGAATATGCGTATGGAATGTTTAGACACTGGGAGAAACTTAAACAACCACAAAAATGACCGAATTGGCACGAAACGAAATATTAGACAGTTGAAAAATGTTGAACAACAACGGAGATAACCGAATAGAGATGATATAGAATGTTTTGATAGTGGGGAAAATCTTAAAAAACGACGGAAATGACCGAATAGATACGAAACAAAATGTTTAGACAGTTTAGACGAAACATATTATTATTATAACGAAGAAGAAAAAACAACAACTGAACATATTGCTGATTGGGAATATGCGTATTGAATGTTTAGACACTGGGAGAATCTAAAACAACGACGAAAATGACCGAATAGACACGAAACGAAATGTTTAGATAGTTGAAATTTTTTGAACAACAACGGAGATAACCGAATAGAGAAGATATAGAATGAATATAGAATATAGAAGATATAGAATGTTTTGACACTGGGAAAATCTTAAAAAACGACGGAAATTATCGAATAGTCATGAAATGAAATGATTAGACAGTTGTAAAATCTTAAACTACAGGGTGCGGCAATTAGTTCTCCCACTTTTAAAAAAAATCGTGGGACAGGAAGTAAAATTGAGAGGAGCGGGGTTTGTGGTATTCAACACTAAATGACATCTAGTTTTTAGGTGGTCGCACGATCATCATGCGTTCGGTGTTAAGGTATTTTTTAAAAAAGTGAATCCATTATGGCCACTCAGAGGGCGTTCCGCACAAGGCATGGTTTGCACTCTACAAATCCAGTTCCCGATCAAAAAACAATTTTGAGTTGGTTGGGGCCCATGTTCCCTGATCATGTGATCTCCATTTCGTGGGCCCCTCTCACGCCGGATTTGAGTTTCTCTGACTTCTTCCTGTGGGGTTAACTCAAGGCTGAGGTCTTCAAACATCGCCCTAGGACCTTTGAAGAGTTAAAGGAGGCAATTTCGGAAGAAATCATCCAAATTAATGCTGGTATGCAGGCGAGGGTCATGAAAAACTTCCGCAAAAGACTCCAAATGTGCATCACTCGCCAAATCCGTCATTTGGACGACGTTATTTACAAAACACACACACACACAAAAAAAAAAAAAAAAAAAAAAAAAAAAAAAAAAAAAACAAGAATACACAAGCTTTTAGAATGCTAATTTTTCAAATATCTCATTTCGTTTTTATTTACCAGCTCTTTCAAATGTGGGAAAACTAATTGTCGCAACCTGTATGACGGAAATAACCGAATAGAGAACATAGAATGTTTTGACAGTGGGTAAACCTTGAACTACGACGGAGATGATTGAATAGTCATGAAACGAAATGCTTAGACAGTTGTAAAATCTTAAACAATGACGGAAATAACCGAATAGAGGACATATAATATTTTGGCAGTCTGAAAATCTTAAACTACGACGGAGATGAGCGAATAGAGACGACAAGGAATGTTTTAACAGTGGAAAAATCGTAAACTTCAACGGTTCTGTCATTTTCGTTGACCGAAATGACCGAATAGAGGAATATTTTGACAGTTTTTTGAAAAAATCTTAAACTACGACGGAAATGACCGAATAGAGACTAATAGGAAGGTTTAAAATATAGGAAATCTTAAAATTTTAATTAATGTTTAAAAGGTGGGCAAATCTTGAAAAAACGGAAATGACCCAATGGTGACGAAACTGAAAAAACAAAATATGACCAACATGCGAAAAATAGGAATTTTAGATTAAATATAACTCTATTGTGATAATTAATGTAAATAATAAAAAGAAGAATCTGTGGTATTTAAATATTTAATTTATTGATTGCGCATTCTTTTTTTATGATTTTGTTTTGCTCTTTTCAGTAATGAAGAAAAAATATAACCCCTCCTCCCTGAAAATCCCTGTAGAACATCTACGGGGCTCCTGTTGGAGTCAAAGTTCCGATTACGTATAGTTTTAAAATCTACGGGCTCATAATGTTATGCTTGGATATAACGGGGGTGCTATTCCTTTCCCCCTTCTTCAGACTGAACTCCGTGACAGACTATGAAAAAAATCAAAGATACTCCAGGAAGTGGAAAAATCTCAAACTAAGTATCCGTTCTTCCAAAAGTTTGAGAGAGGAAATCTCTGTAGGAAAAATAGTAGGAGCCCATTGAACTTTTGCGGGATGATATGCTAAAAATAGTAGGAGCCCATTAAACGGGGGAACTCGAAAAAAAAATCTGGTGTGAATATCACACGTCTTTCCTTATCTATAAATGAATGGGCACCAAATTTCAAGTTCTAGCTCTTTCTATTCTGGTTTTAGGCAGAACCGCCAAAAGGAGGCCTTCAACCTCTAATCAGCGGCCAATAATATATTACGCTTCAACCGAAGTTGTATTTTTCAATTTCTTGTATGAATAGGCTCCAAGTTTAAACGGTAAAGCTATTACCGTTCTCATTTTAAGCAGGATATGCGAAAACCGCTCAAAAGCGGCTTAAACCGTCAACGGTTTATTCGATTTCCACCAAAAGATTATTTTCCCGTTCATGCCATAAAAATTACATACATACCAAATTTAAAGTCTGTAGCACTTGCCGTTCTTGAGATATCTTGTTCACAGTCAGACGGACGGACAGATAGACACACACACACACGGAACCAATGGCT
This sequence comes from Pachypsylla venusta, assembly GCA_012654025.1. NCBI lineage: Eukaryota > Metazoa > Arthropoda > Insecta > Hemiptera > Aphalaridae > Pachypsylla > Pachypsylla venusta. The sequence goes on along the minus strand of CM022876.1, from coordinate 7,344,196 downwards.
GAATCGAGATTTGGGCTCTGGGGATCCCAAAACGTTTTTTGGCATTGAAAACTCGACATGGAAAATTTCAGCCCATTACAAGTAAATATATATATATATGTTACGGTAAAAGTAGATAATTGATGATTGTATACAATTACCGGTAATTGTATACAATCGCCAGAGGAGCTTGGTGAAAGTAAGAAATTCAAATTTCAACGATCGACACGCAAGCCCNGGGGGGGGGGGGGGGCGTTTATCTTAACGCTTATATTGATAAAATAGTAATAAATAAAATAATAATAAAAAAAAACGTGGTAAACAAAGGCACTGGGCTTGCGTGTCGATCGTTGAAATTTGAATTTCTTACTTTCACCAAGCTCCTCTGGCGATTGTATACAATTAACGGTAAAAAGAGGAAATAGAGGATTTTTAAAGATTATTTCCTACTTCTACCAAAGACTCCGGTAAATGTATACAATTACCGGTAATTGTATACAATTCCCGCGTTATCTACTTTTACCGTAACATATATATTCAAGGACAATTACAAGTAGCCCCTGGAGAAGGTATAGTTGGTTCAATCGTAAAGAAATATCCAGATCCACCAGGTTGATGATATATTGCATAAACATCTTCAGTGGTAGGTTGTTGATGAATGACTAAATTTGTATAATTTTGACGAAACTCTTTTGGACGATTTTTTATAAAATCTTTAGCCCATTCTAACTCTTCTTTTTCTTCTATTTTAAATGGGCCATCATTAAAATAAGGTTCTTCCGTAGTTTTAGATTGATCAATATTTCTCTTGTGTCGAAAATTATTCTCATCTTCCAAATTTAAATTATTTTTTAAATGTTCATTAATATCTCTTTTAATTTTATTATTGAAATGATCATTGATTTTATGTTTATATAATATATCTTTCTTAAAATGGCTGTTCATTGGAATATTTTCAATATCGTTATCAAATATATCTCTTCTAAATCTATTATCTAATTGATTGTTTAATACTTCATTGTTCAATCTATCAATATTAAAATTTTCATTCTTGTTCTTTATTTCCAAATCTCTTTTCCATCTATTTTGATTAATTCGAATATGTCTTATGAATCCATTCGTTTCAAATTCATTTCTCAGATTTTCATCATTCTTATATGCAATCATATTTTTTTCAATATTGTCTAAACTTCTTTTCTTTCTATTCATTGATCTTTCATTTAATTTTATATTGATTGGAAATTTATTAATTAAATTCAAATTATTCTCAAACATATAATTTTTCCCAAATGGATTTAATATTTGATTCATCATATTTATAATTCCATTGTTGTTTTTTGCTTGAATTAAATTGCTTGATTGGTGTTGTAAGTTTTCGTTTGATTTTTTATTACCATATCTTGTTTTAATATATTTCTCAAAATATAAATATTCATATTTTAATGGATTTGATTTTAATGGTTGTAATTGTAAATAATTCATATAGAACTCTTGATTTGATGATTTGTTAATATTGTTTGATGGTTGAATCAAATTTAAATTCTGTTGGAGAGAGAGAGAGAGAGAGAAAAAGAAAGAAAAATATGTAAAACATTTGAAAAACAAATTACTGAAGAAAATATCAAAGAAAATTATCTGTTTCTCACTTTTACAGAATAAGACCGTACAAAGCGGGGGGGGGGCATGGGGTCCAGACCCCCCCCCGATTTTTTTTATGCATGACATATGTAATATTGTAAGGTGTAACTCATCATCACCGCCACCACCACAAAAATTTTTGGAAAAAATTTTAGGGGGGGGGGGAACTAAGAAAATAAAATGCATTTATTGCGATAATCGATAATGTATCATTAAAGGATAATGTTTTTTTATGCATATAAACATATATTATAATTATGTTGTAATGCAGCGAAAAATTGATTGAAAATTATACATAGGTATATTCATACGATTAGAATTCAGAATATTACGATCCACAACTCTTACTTGAACGTGAGGTAGTATTCGCATGAGAAAACAATGTAGGTATGAGGTAGGTAGGTTTAGATTTCAAAAATTTGTTCCACCCATTGCAAGAACTTTGGGGGGAAGGAATCTCCCCCCAGTCCCCCCGTGGATCATCTGAAAGCGCCAGCGGTTATAGAGGAGGCAATTGCCTCCCGCCTAGACCTGAAGAAATTCAACGACAAAACACTTTTCTCAATTTTGGTGCTTAAAAATGCTACTGACTTCATGTTGATTATAATTTGGAACCCCGATCATCCCCCCCCCTCAACTGGAGGACTGTTTTTTCGCTGCCTGAAGATGCTACCGTAAGGAAAAAAGAAAAACTTGTTAACTCCCGAAAAAGAATGGATTTTTCCATTTGATTTTTGGATTCCACGTACCCTGAAACGTATTTATTGAATATTGAGAGGGGGTATTCTTTTTGTGTTCGATTTCAAAGGTTCAAATGTGCTCTCAGACAACCGCATACTTACTGATCTTATTGCTTAGCACATAATATCTTCGCATATACATATGATAGGAAAAACAAATACACAGGTTCTTATGAGAGTTTGCATATTGCTTGATCTTCGCACTCCCATAAGAAGTTGTTTTTCCTTGCATATATGCGAAGATATTATGTACTATCAGAGTCGGATTAACAATAGTAGCAATTGTAGCACGTGGTACGGGCCCCGCACTTTAGAGAGCCCCGCGCTTTGAAAAGTTACACTAGATATTTCGACATTTTTGGATTGACAATTGAAAAAACATACCATTTTGACGAGGCCCCCAACTCTCCAAAGTATTATGTAGTAAAATCTAGGAAAGTACAAGTAGGTACCTACTACCTAGGAACTTAATAAAGAAACGAGTATTGCAACATAAGCAAATGATTAGTGTAGGCACACTAGGTACCCTCTTACTATCAATTTGAAGTTTAATCTAGGATAAGATAAAAAAAGATAATCAATTTTTGTACTGGCTCCAAAAAGTAGACTACTTAGACAGCTCCGTCGCCCGGCGCGGCGGAAGGGGGTGGAGGGGCCCCGCTCTGTGAAAGTGCTACGGGCCCCGCGGAAGATTAATCCGTCCCTGTGTACTATGCAATAAGATCAGTAAAAATGAAGCTGTCCGAGAGCACTCTTGGTTTACCTGATTGTTATCACCATGTTTGACTCCAACGCGTTTCAATTTGATATCAATTTCAAATTGATTTTTAATCTTTCTATCGTTTTGCTGTTCAATTTTTTTGTTTTTATTAAAATTATTATCAAACAAGGCAATAAAAATGAAATCGTTTTTCTTTTTTAATTTATTTTGATTTTCATTATCAATTTGTTCATTTTGTTTTTTATGAACATTTTCACCAAATTCGTTTTCAGAATTCTTTTGTGGGTCATTGTCTATTTTCTTTTTGTTTACCGTTTGTCTGTCATTTTCTATATTTCCATTTTCTCCTTCTATATCTGGTTTATGAATATTTTCACCAAACCTAATTTCATAAAATTGTTCTTTCTTGTCATCTTTTTGCGGCTCGTTGACTGGAAATTCAATTTCATATACTTGTTTATTTTCCTTTTGTGACTCTTTGTCTATTTTCTTCTTGTCTCCAACTATTTCTTTTTGTATGTTAACGTTTTTTCTTTCATTTTTTAAATTTCCATTTTCTTCTTCTATATTTGGCTTGTGACCATTGTCACCAAATCGTATTTCATAAATTTGTTCTTTTGTCTCATCTTTTTGGGGTTCATGAGCTATTTCTGGATTATTGACATTATCTCCAAATTCAATTTCATAAATTTGTTTATTTTTGTTTTCTTTTTGTGTTTCCATTTGTTTTTCACTGATTTTATTTATTTCCTGTATATTTTCATGTTCCTCAATAGGGTTGACTATTTTGTCTATATTGTTCTGAGTGTCGCTAAGAATATCTTTCATATTCAATTGGTCATTGTTAATTATTTTGTTGTTTCCTGTAATGTAAGTATATTATCAATATAATTAGAAAGTTCGATTTTATCTGTTGGTCATTCGAGACGGTGAAATGGTTTTAATGACTGGCGTTCCAGGTGGTCCTATGCCGTATAACCGGCCATCGTAAAAACGATTTAATCCGGTATATTATTTATTATGAGTTACACCTATATAAGTTGCAACTAAAAGCCTGAGGTTGGTGGAATACAGACATCATCTTCTACATAAAAATATGACTTCCTTGCTTCGTTTTGAAAATGGCCCTCATTTTGTGAATTGGGAATTTTTCAGTATATTTCTTTTATAGGAGCCATGCTCACTATAGGGGTCGGTCCCACCGAAAATTTTAAATAGAGAAGCTTTAATTTTGCTATCTGGAAATTGTTGTTGAACCGTAACTGTAGCGGAAAAACAGTTAGTATATAGGTAATAAATTAAAAAAAAAAAATGAAAAACAGACATACAAAAAACTGTCAACCCGTACATTAATGAAATTACCTTGATTTATTTTATAAATATTTTATATTAGTGTAAATTACCTTCTTTTATTTTATAAATATTTTCAATTCTGTTCGGTACATTGAAATCTCCAATAAAATTCTTCTTATGTGTTTCTCCTTCTTGTTCATTATTTGGACTTTTTACCTCGTCGCCAAGTTGTAAACTTAATCTATCCTGACATGGCATATCTTTATAATTTTCATCATATACTTCATCAGGATCTGTTATGACTGTGTGAAGGTGAGGAGCGCCTTTAGTTCTATAATATGGGAGAGGTCTTTCTGTAAGTTCTTTAATTTCTTGTTCATAATCTTTGCTTTCAATTTCGTAATCGACATCAGAGATACATGAAATTGAATTTATTAAAAACAAATTAATTATTATTGGATTAGTTTTTATTATTGAATTGTACATAATTGATCGATAATTTTGATTAATTTGCTTGAAAATTATTTATTAAAAATATTAACTTTGTTAAATTGGTATACTATGTCAAGTAAATCCATAATGAGATAAAGAAAATATTATATCTTCAGTTGATTATAAAAATTAAAAGGATGTTAGTTACAGCTGACTACATGATGTACTTAGAAGAGTGTGAAACTAGCTCTAAAAAGTGTATCTCAGTAATGTGAACACAATTTTTAAATTTAAAAAAGAAAATTCGTAATATAGTTTTTTGGGTGTGCAGGACGCATAGGATAATAATTCATCGAATTATTACCCTATAATTTTGGTTTATTATTTTCAATAATGAACCTTTGGATCGTCACGAAAAAACTCAGCCTTTGACATTTTACGTATCAAGGTGCGTCGAATCCAAAAATCGATGTCGTCTCCCGTGATGGTTATAGTTTTGCCACATAGCGTACATAGTTTGCAAAAAACGGTCTAACCGTTTTTCCGATTTTTGTAAGGGAAATCATAGATTACTATTTTTTTTTTTTTTTTTTTTTTTTTTTTTTTTTTTTTTTTTACAAATTCACAACCTGAGTTGTAGTATATCTTTTCTGTGTTCCAAAATTTTTATATTATTTTTTATTTTCTTTAATAGATTACTATTAGCTTCCGATTTTTGAAAGGAAATCATAGAAGACTATTAGCATGGGAACGGCCATGCCTCTATGGCGCCAAGCTATAGGCCGTAGCAAAGCACGGGCGAAACAGCTAGCATTTAATAAAAATTGATATTTTCGATTAGAAATTAATAATAAATTAATATGTATAATCATAGAAGACTATTAGCATGGGAATGGCCATGCCTCTAAGGCGGCAAGCTATAGGCCGTAGCGAAGCACTGGCGAAACAGCTATCATTTAATAAAAATTGATATTTTCGATTAGAAATTAATAATAAATTAATATGTATAATCATAGAAGACTATTAGCATGGGAATGGCCATGCCTCTAAGGCGCCAAGCTATAGGCCGTAGCGAAGCACTGGCGAAACAGCTAGTATTTAATAAAAATTGATATTTTCGATTAGAAATTAGGTAATAATAAATTAATATTTATAATCATAGAAGACTATTAGCATGGGAATGGCCATGCCTCAAAGGCGGCAAGCTATAGGCCGTAGCGAAGCACGGGCGAAACAGCTAGTATTTAATAAAAATTGAGTTTTTCGATTAGAAATTAATAATAAATTAATATTTATAAAAGTTCGTTGATAAAATCACTTCCTACTTAACTATTATTCAACGCAACTTGCCATTACACTGATGGTCAACAACTTCTTTTTTTTTAATTTCCAATCAATGATTTCCATCTAAATTTAATTATCGATTTATTGATTAACTAATTATTGAGAACTCCTAATAATGTGTTCATCAGTTTATGCTTTTGCACTAGGGATGGGCTAGTCATCCACGAATCGACTCATGAGTCGACTCACAACTTGACTCACTCACGAGTCGAATCATCTTTTTAAATGAGTCGACTCTTCAACGAGTCGACTTACGAGTAGATTTTTTTTGTTGACTGATAAAGATACTAAAGGGAGAAATATTTTTCCGGGTGTTTGTTGTTTACTGAAGGAAAATGTTATTTTATTCTGGTGACGATTGATTGTGATGTCTTTTTAATGTATTCACCGAAGTTGGGGACGTTAACTTGGTAGATGCCCCTTTTGTCAATTGGTTTTATTATGTCTTTCTGATCAAATAAGGCGTTTTTGAAAATTGTCTCTCGATAAGAGTCGAGATCGGGAGTCGATTCATTAAGTCGACTCATATTTGTGAGTCGAGTCTTGTCGACTCACCTAAGTGAGTCGAAAATCCCATGCCTATTTTGCAGTATGTCTGACGTATATATTTTTATTTTAGGCATCACTGGATGGGTGTACACTCATATTGTCAGTAAGGCGGTTGTCTTCAAATTTCCGCTCCACAATTAAGTTTCTCACAAAAGATTTGCGCAACAACATAAATCATCAAAGCTCGCTCCGGTCCTGCTGCGGTCTTTTTCAACTTTATCAGCTTCTTCGAGAGAGTAGGTCTGAAAGCTAATGAGCACCTACACGCCGGCACTCCGGCGAGTATCCTGCCACCATAGCCCTAGGTGGAGTTGCACAACTTTCCCTCAATTAATATTGCGTTATTCTCAATGAATGGGTCGATGAGACGTCTCCAAAGAGATGGCGGGTTCAAAAACTTGGGAAAGGTTTGTTTTTCGGTTGTCTTGATGATCTGGATGTGTTGAGTAACGACAAGTGGCAGCATTTTATTGGAGGTTTGTCTTTCGAATGTCCTACTTGATGATCTGGCTGTGTTGAGTAACGACAAGTGGCAGCATTCTACTGGAGGTTTGTCTTTCAAAAGTCCTACTTGATGATCTGGCTGTGTTGAGTAACGACAAGTGGCAGCATTCTATTGGAGGTTTGTCTTTCGAACGTCTTACTTGATGATCTGGTTGTGTTGAGTAACGACAAGTGGCAGCATTCTATTGGAGGTTTGTCTTTCTAATGTCCTACTTGATGATCTGGCTGTGTTGAGTAACGACAAGTGGCAGCATTCTATTGGAGGTTTGTCTTTCGAACGTCCTACTTGATGATCTGGTTGTGTTGAGTAACGACAAGTGGCAGCATTCTATTGGAGGTTTGTCTTTCGAATGTCCTACTTGATGATCTGGTTGTGTTGAGTAACGACAAGTGGCAGCATTCTACTGGAGGTTTGTCTTTCGAATGTTCTACTTGATGATCTGATTGTGTTGAGTAACGACAAGTGGCAGCATTCTATTGGAGGTTT